>PVJD01000231.1:0-543755 GCA_004026545.1 Mormoops blainvillei | reverse complement strand
GGGATCCCCACTTATGGTTTAGACCCCCCTCTTCTCAGGGGTATCCAACTGGCGGCTCAATTATCTCTCTGGTGGTGCTGTCTTAGGGTGCCCAGCCAGCCCTGTCTTTTCTCTGCTGCACTCCTTACCAGTCAGGTTGTGCCGAGCTGGTTCTTCTGTTTGTCTGACGGTATTGGGCTTCTCTCTTGCTACTGTTCAGCCATTTGCTCTGGTTGATTCTTCCATAATTTAGTTGTAATTCCAGATTCGTCCTGGGAGGAGGTCAGTGTGACTTCCAGTCACTCCTCCACCACCTTGATCTTCCAAACCACCAAAATAAATTTTACCTAACAAGCAGACATATAGGATATCTATAAATTTCTAAAGTAAGAATTCAACAGATACAATAAGTTACACATAATTGAAAAGAATCAGAAAGTCTGTTTTTGACTTTAAATATATTTTATCTTTAAAATTACAGTTGACTTACAATATATTAGTTTCATGTGTGGAACCCAGTGATTAGATATTATATAACTTACAAGTGATCATCCCAACAAATCTTATACCCATCTCACTGCATATATAGTTATCTATTATTGATTATATTCTCAACGCTATACTTCACATCCTTGTGACTATTCTATAACTACCAATTTCTACTTTTAATCCCTTCCCTTCCCATTTTTCACTCATCCCCTAACCCTTCTCCTGTCTTATAGCCATCAAAATGTTCTATCTGTGAGTCTGTTTCTGTTCTTCTGGCTTGTTTATTTTGTTTTCTAGATTTAATTGTTGATAGATATATATTTATTGACATTTTTATTCATATTTTTTATCCTTTTAAAAATTTCATCTTCCTAAAACAGACCCTTTAACATTTCATGTAATACTCTTTTGGTGGTGGTGAAGTCCTTTAGGTTTTTTTTGCCTGGGAAGCTCTTTGTGTGTTCTTCAATTCTAAATGATAGCTTTGCTGGGGAACCTTTGTCGTAGGTCCTTGCTTGCATTACTTTGAATAGTTTTTGCCAATCCCTTCTAACCTACAAAGTTTCTTTTGAGAAATAAGCTGACAGATTTATGGAGTTCCCTTGTAGGTAAATAACTGTTTTCCTCTTGATGCTTTTAAGATTCTTTTTGTCTTTAACCTTTAGCATTTTACTTATGATGTGTCTTTGTGTGGACCTCTTCGGGTTCATCTTGTTTGAGACTCTCTATGCTTCCTGGACTTGTATGTCTATATCCTTTACCAGGTTAGGGAAGTTTTCCATCATTACTCTTCTACACAGGTTCTCAATTCCTTACGCTCTCTCTTCTCCTTTGGCACCCCTCTGTGTGAGTGTTGGCATGCTTGAAGGTGGTACAAAGGCTTCTTACACTATCCTCATTTTTTGTATTTTTTTTTCTGTTCTGATTGGGTATTTTCTGCTTCCTCATCTTCCAAATCTTTGATTTGATCTTCCACTACATCCACTTCACTGTTGATTCCTTGTGATGTATTCTTCATTTCAATTAATATGTTTTTCATTCCTGAGATTCTTTTTTATGGAATCTAGTTCTGTTTTTATGTTTCCCACCTCTTTGTTGATATTCTCACTAATTTAATCTCCTCTGCCCCTAAGATCATTAAGCATCCTTATAATCAATTTTTTGAGTTCTGCCTCTAGTAGACTGCTTATCTCTCTCTTGTTTAGTTCTTTTTCTAGAGTTTTGTTTTGTTATTTCATTTGGACATGTTTCTTTGTCTCTTCATTTTGGCCACCTTTCTGTGTTTCTTTCTATGTGTTAGGTAGAGTTGCTATGTCTCCTGGGCTTAGTATAGTGGCCTTATGTAGTAGGTGTGCTGTAGGTTTCAGTGTCACAGCCTTCCCACTCATGTGAGCTGGGCTGTCCAGATGTGCCTCTTGTGTCAGCCTTGTACACTCTTCTATTGTAGTTGAGCCTTGATTGCTGTTGGCAAGTTAATGGAAGAGATTTACCCCCATGCAGGTCAGCTGCTAGGACTGACTACAACCACTGTGGTAGATGGGCTGTTCAAGGGGCCTATCCCATGGAACAAGACTTACTTCAGCAGGGCTCTGGTGCTTGCTGAGTCCACCCCTTGAATGTGTTGCTTGTGAGGTGATTGGGTGGTGCTTTGATGTGGTTTGATTTTCTCCAGTGGGTGCACTGGCTCTAGCACCTCCTGGGAGGTTCAGGCCAACGTCAGCTGCTGCCTGTGTTGCTTGGGGATACCTATAAAACAATCTGTAGACGGCTGCTACTTTTGCTGGGCTTGGGGGTCCTGGGAGAGGCCAAGTTGTGAACTAAGGCTGGCTGCTGCTAGTACCAGGCTTGGTGCCACTTAGTGAGAGGTGCAGGGCATGCTGAGGCCAGATGTTAATTGTTTCAAAGATTTTAGGGAAGTCTGAAACATGAACCAAGATAGGCCATTGGTATGGAAAAACCACTGGAAACAGCTTGGGTGGGCTTGAAAGTTGGGTGAAGCATGACCTCAGGGAGTCATCTGGCCAGGCGAACAGTAATAGTCAGGTGAACAGAAACTCAGGTATAGTGCTTTCCTGCCAGCTCTATGGGAGGAGGGCTCAGAAAAGGAACAGTGGCCATTGCCAGCACTTCTGTCTGGCAGGAAGTTGCCCCTGTAGGCCTTACCCAGATGCTAGACACTTCAGTTCTTCCCTGTATGTCCCTGGTGCCTTTCAAGCTACTGCCTCAGTACTGGAGCTCAGAGACAGTGAGTCCAAATAAGTTTGTGCCCAGGGTCTTTAAATGGAACACCAGGGACTCCAGAAGCCCTCTATCTCACGCATAATTCCCATAGGTTTTTACAGCCAGAAGTTTGTCAATTTTTCTTCCTGGCATTGGAGCCCTTGGTGGGGGGGTGGGGAGGTGGGTGGCCTGGTGTGAGACTGGGACCTTTGGCTCCTCAAGAGAGACCTCCACTGCCAAGATATCCCTCCCAATTTTTATCTGCCAGAACTGGTTGTGAGACCAATGCTTTCCTTATTTCCATCCCTCCTATCAGTCTGGATGTGGCTTCTTCTTTATATCCTTAGCTGTAGGAGCTCTGTTCAGTTAGAATTCAGACAGTTCTGGAAGATGATTTTTCTTTAGTTTAGTTGTAATTCTGATATGTTTGTGGGAAAATGTGAGTATCACATTTATCTACATTGCCATCTTGACAGGAAGATAATCAGAAAGCCATACACCTCAACATTTAATATCTCTCTTAAGAATTGTAATTTGTTTCTATTTCCTCCATTGCAAGGCCTGTGATCTGAAAGGCAAGAGGATATCTCAGTATTTTTGTAACCTGATACAGTGTCTGATTGTATTAGTTTTCTATTATTGCTGAAACAAATTTCTACTCAATGGCTTAAAATAATGCAAATTTATTATCCTATAATTCTGGAGATCTAAAGTCTAAAATAGGTTTCCCTGGGCTAAAATCAAGATGTTTCCTATTAATGACTCTAGGGGAAAATACATTCTCTTGCCTTTTCTAGCCCCTACAAACTGTCCACAGTCCTTGGCTCATGTCCTGCTTCCATCCTTGAAGCTAGCAATGGCCAGTTGAGTCTTTTTTATATTGTTCAGGATAGTCTTCCTAACTCAACCTCCTTAGCTTGCGAAGTCCCTTGTTCTATGTGAGATAACCCATTTACAGGTTCTGTGATTAGGATGTGTCCATATTTGAGGGGCAAGTATTCTGCCTAGTGCACTGATCTATAGCAGAGAACAAATATTATTGACTCAGTAGACATAATAAAGTTTCACTTTGTAACCAAAAGTAGGAACAAAACATTTCCATATAAATACTTATTATGCAGTGGTTAAAGGTATTGTGCAATGGTAGTCAGTGCTATGGTGGGCATTATTTTTTAGAATCAATTTAGTTTTGTTCAAATAATTAATTCTGTATTATTTATACATTATTATGTTATTTTAAAGTTTTAATTATCTAAATAATTATTATTTTTATTTATTTAATCTTTATTGTATTTTTTCCATTACCATGTAGTCCCCTTATTCTTTCCTTTCCCCAGCAATAACCACACTGTTGTCCATGTCCATGAGTCCTTTTTCCTTTTTGCTCAATCCCTCCACTACCTCACCTCTCTGCCCGCATGAGTTGTCATCCTACCCTCCACCTCTAATTATTTTAAAAGAAGGCAAATGATATATGGTAGTTAACAAATTTCTTTAGATGGTATAATCGTGACTTGAAATGTTTAACTGATACACATAATAAAACAATGAACATCATATTTATCTTGACTTGTGCAACTATTTCTAGAATAAATTGATTAAAGTATTACTTCTGGTATTACAAATTAATTTTTAAGTATTACAACCTAATTTTTTACAAAAACTACCAAATTACTTCTCCAAGTAGCGCTACTTTATACTGCAGTCAAAACTGAATGGGCAATGCATGTCTTTGCACATTATCACCAATACTAGATGTTAGTCTTTTCAGCTCTCACTAATCTGACTGGCAAAAGAGATAGCATTTGCATTTCATAAACACTGGAACTAGCACTTTTATATTCTAGATTAAAAATAAGAACGAGACTTTTTATGTTTATTTGTCTTAACTGTTGAAATACTTTGCCTATTTTTCTATTATCTTTTTAATAAATTTTTACTTTTGTATATTATGAATTATAATCAATTTTCTAAGTATAAAAAGTAAACTTGTTTTCTACAGTGCTGCCTGTCTTTTAACTTTATTATTTTTGTTACTTTATTTATTTGTGAAGACAGATCGTGTTAGTTATTAATGAAGTCAAAAAATCAGGGTTTTTTTTTCCTTTATGGTGCCTGGGCTTTGTGTCTTGCATAAGAACAGGTGCTCTCTTAAAGTTATTGAAATAGTCATATTTTTCCTTTGAAATTTTTATCATTTTGTTTTTAGCTCTTTATTATTTCAAGAATTTTGGTCTGTGATATGACTATAATTTGTTTTTTGTTTTTTAACCAAGTGAAAGCCAAAGATCCCAAAGCTATTTATTTTTGTAGTCTTCTTTTTCCTACTGGCTTGAAATATTTCCAATACCAAAATAAATTTCATGTATCATTTTGTGGATTCTCTATCCTGCTTACTGTCCAGTATATGTATACCTGTGTTAGTTTGTTGCTGGTTATTAATGACTGTATTTGCATAGTACATTAAGCCAAATTTTCTTCATTATAAACAATGTTGCTCATTTCATGAATCTATTTTACATAGATTTTATGACATGTGGGATTTTTTTTAAACTTATAAATTAATATGGGGGCAAACTTACACTGATAATATTGAATCTCCCTTCCAGAAGCATAGTATTTCTCTAGGATTTAAACCTTACTTTATGTCCATGGTAAGATTGACAGATTGACAGTTTTTCTAAAAATATGTTTTGCACATTTACTTTAACTTTATTCTCAATTATTATAGCATATTTGTTTTCTTAGTGAAATCTTCATGATATTAATCCTCTAATTTGTGATTGTTCACATGTAAGATAGCTACTGATTTTATATGTTGATATTATCTCCATCTGCCTTAGTCACATCATATTTATTTTAATAATTTTTTAAATGTTTCACTGGACTTCAGATTTTGGGAAAGAATGCTAATTTTGTACCTTACATCACATGCTTGATTCTGTATGTCGTTTTCTTTTTTTTAGTGTATTTACTAAGAACTATTTTGTGTCCCTTTTACTATACACTGGAAAATTTCTTATGGTCTTCTAAGCCACTAATTGAATCTGCATCCATATCAATCTTAATATTTACTCATCTATTGATTCATTTTGGGCACAGTGTTTTTAATTTGCAGAATATTCTGATTATTTCTCTCCTTCCTTCTATTTCTATTGTTCCTTCTCTTCCTCCTTTTCTGAGCAGCGTTTTTTAAAAGAATACAATATTTTCTTTCTCTTGTTGATTATAATAATTATAATACTTTATTCCCAGTTTAGAAAAAATTGATTTAAAATCATTTTATTGATTATGCTACTGTACTTGTCCCAATTTTCCCCCCTTTGTCCTCCTCCACCCCACACCCCCTACTCCCTCAGGCAATCCTCCCACCATTCTTCATGTCCATGGTTCATGCGTGTAAGTTCTCTGGCTGCTCCATTTCCTACACTGTACTTTACATCCCTATGGCTACTCTGTAACTTCCTATTTGTACTTCTTAAACCCCTCACCTCTTCACCCTTTCCTCTATACCCCCCTTCCTATCTGACAACCATCAAAACACTCTCCATGTCCATGATTTTATCTCTGTTGTTCTTGTTTGCTTACTTTGTTTTTTAGATCCAATTGTTGATAGATATGTATTTTTTGCCAATTTATTGTTCATAGTTTTGATTTTCTCCTTTTTCTTAAATAAGTCCCTTTAACGTTTCATATAATAATGTTTGACAATGATGAACTCCTTTAGACTTTTCTTCCCTGGGGAACTCTTTATCTGCCCTTCGTATCTGAATGATAGCTTTGTTGGGTAGAGCAATCTCGGCTGTAGGTCCCTGTTTTTCATGACTTTGTTGTTGTTTTGTTGGTTTTTTCTGTATATTTTATTGAGTATACTATTATAGTTGTCCCATTTCCCCCCCTATATCCCCTCCACCCTACACCTCATCCCATCATCCCCACACCTCTTAGTCCATGTCCATGGGCTGCAGACACCAGTTCTTTGGCTTCTTAATTTCCTGCACTACTCCCAGCCTCCCCCAACCCATCACTTTGTTTTTCGTTTGTCTTTGTCAACATTTTCCCACCACCACTTTCCCCAGCCCCACCCACTACCACCTCCCACCCTCAATCCTTCCCCCATTTGGCTTTGTTGATGGGTCCTTTATGCATGCTCCTTATTGACTCTTCCCCTCCCTTTCCCCTGTCATCCCCCTCCCTCCTCCCTTCTGGTTACTGTCAGTTTGTTTTTTATTTCAATGTTGCTGGTTATATTTTGCTTGCTGTTTTATTTTATTGATTAGGTTGCACTTATAGGTGAGATCATATGGTATCTGTCTTTTACCTCCTGGCTTATTTCACGTAGCATAATGCTCTCCGGTTCTATTCATGTTGTTGTGAAGGGTAGTAGCTCCTTCTTCCTTGGAAGAATTGGAAGCAGCCTAAGTGCCCAACAGTAAATGAGTGGATCAAAAAAACTGTGGTACATTTATACAATGGAATACTACACAGAAGAAAGGAAGAAGAGACTAATTATAATACTTTTTAAAGTTTTGTTTCAGAAATTCTTATTTCTTAAGTATTAATTCTGTTTGAAACATCTTTATCACTCTGTTGGTTTCCCCTAAATGTTGGTGATTCTTGTTAGTTTTTTAATAGTTACATTTGAAGAACTCATTTGAGTGGTTTTCATAATTAGAGGGTTATTTCCTAAGGACAAATGAAGAGTTCTTCTTCCTTCAGAAATGAATTTAGTCAGCTCCTAGGAACCTTGGCTTCAGTGGTAGTTTTGTGGAAAGAGGAAGAATGGTGTCTATACCACCTCTGGAACAGAAGCCCTCTTCCTTTATAAATATGTTTACTCCTGGCATCTGGAATAGCACTAGCTTAATATTTAATCCAAATGTACCACTATATATAGTGGCATTTTTGGTATAACCTATATCCTTTGGTATAAGTTAACCAAAGACCTATGTTAAACTCCTAGACACATTATTTTCTCCTAACAGTTATAAATTCAATATGGCACAATAATGAATTTGGAAGCACCAAACTATAATTAAATCCTAGATAGTAGGCAGGCTTTAATTTATTCTCTTCCTTAATGCCTGTCTTCACATTTGCAGTTTTCACCTATTACCTTTTTTCTGAAGCCATGGAGAGGGTTGGAGAAGAGTTGCTGGAATGTTCATGACATGTTTTGTAGAGTAAATATAAAACTATGATTCAAGTTTAGGATTCACATAAAGAAATAGTTGGAGATAAAGCTAGATTAAGGCAGTGAAGATATTTATATTTATGTTTAAAAATTTTGGACTTTACCCCATTAGTAATGAAGGATTGTAAGCAAAGAAACATTATGATAAAAGTAGCTTTATCTGATGATGATCTCCATGCTAAATATAAGGGAGAAAGAGATTAAGAGACCATTACCTAACCTAGGATGAGAAGAGAATGTAAGGACCTGAGGGAAAGCAGGTGGAATTGTGGTGGAAATGAAGTGACGTATAGAAAAGTTGGTACAAAATAACTTGAGGCTTTGGTGATTTCTTGGATGAGATGGTGAATAAAAGGAATGCTCAAGGCGATATCATGGCTTCAAGCTTGGGTTACTGGAAAAGAGGTAATAGAACTACGTAAGGAAATAAATGGGAGGCTGCTATTTATTTCCTGGTTTTAGCTGTCATTTACACACTTAGACACAATCATGTTTTATATTTTGAATTCTTTTATATTTTCTGTCCACTAGTGCTAAAAGTATCCATTGATAACATAAGGCTATGGTGACGGAAACAGGGATTAAAAAAAATGATGTTTTGCTGCTGGTAAGACTTGACAAATTGGTTTCAATATCTGCCATCTTATCACCAAAACTGTTCGGTACCCCTGGGCAGCTGGACTGAATCCAGCTCCCATGCTGGACAATAATGGAGGATGTCAGAGCAGAACTGATTCAAGGAGTGATTCATGAAAAAACTAGATCTTGACCTGTCTTTCAAGAGAAATTTCAAAATTTTATGAAGATTTTTATGAGTAAAGTTGCTTTAAAGGCACATGAAAATCTGCTTTTCAGGCCTCCTGCTGTTTATTCCTTGTTGCTATTGGTAGATACACATTCAAGAGACTCACAATTCTCTATTACTTGGCTATGAAAAAAGAATGAAATCTTATCATTTTGGACAGCATGGGTAGAATTAGTAGATATTATCCTCAATAAAATAAGACAGAGAAAGATACATATTGTACCACATGATTTCACTTATGTGTGGCATCTAAAGAGCAAAATAAAAACAAAAAGAATAGAAACAGACTCAAACACAGAGATCAGACTTGATAGTTGCCAGAGGTGAGGTGTGCAGTGGGGAGAAAAAAGTGAAGAGATTAATAACTACAAATTGGTAGTTATAATATGGTCACAGGAATGTAAAGTACAACATAGGGAATATAGTTAATAATATTGTAATAACTATGTATGATGCCAGGTGTGTACTTGAAATATCACGGGGACCACTTTGTAAAGTATATGGTTGTCTAACCTCTGTGTTGTACACCTGAAACTAATACAAAATAATATTGAATGTAGAGTGTAATTGAAAAACAAAAAGTTTAAAATGCCACTATATATAGTGGTGCATTATTATAGAGAATTATAACAAGAAAAAGAAAGTCATAATAAAAAATGAAACACTTCTCATAAGAGGACTATTTTTAGTAACTTAGTTTCATTGTGCCCTAACTAACAAATTACATGGGTGTAGTACTTATAAGATCGCCATAAGGATTAAAAGAGCAGATATAAGTAATATGTCATGAAAAATGCTTTCCTCACAGTAAGCCCTCAATAACTCTTTTTTAAATAAATGAATTGATTGAGGTTACACTGATTAACAAAATTATATAGGTTTAAGGTACACAGTTCCATAATAGCTCATTTGTATATTGTTTGTGCGGTCGCCACCCCCATAATGTCTCTTTAGATCATATGTTCCCCATTTACCATCTCCTGTCATGCCCCCACACCCATTTCCCTCTAGTAATGACTGTACTGGTGTCTGTCTATGAGGTTTTTATTTTTTTACTGTTGTTGTTTTACTTAATTCCTTCACCTTTTTCACCCAGCCCTCTTACTCCCTCCCCTCTGACAGCTATGAGTCTATTTCTATTTTGTTTGTTAGTTCATTTCTTAAATTAGATTCCACATATAAGTGGAATCATATGGCATTGGTCATTCTCTGACTGGTTTATTTCACTTAGCATAATGTTTTCCAGATCCATCCATGCTGTCATGAAGGGTAAAATTTTCTTCTCTTTTACAGCTGAATAGTATTCCATTGTGTAAATGTACCACAGCTTGTTTACCCACTCATTTCCTAATGAGTACTTGGGCTGCTTCCAAATATCGGCTATCATAAATAGTGAACATAGGGGTGCATATATTCTTATGAATTAGTGTTTCAGGCTTTTTTTTTCAGATAAATTCCAAGAAGTGGAATCACTAGATGATAAAGCAGTTCCATTTTTAATTTTTTGAGGTAACTCCATACTGCTTTCCACAGTGGCTATACCAGTCTGCATTCCCACCTACAGTTCCCTTTTCTCTACATCCTTGCCAACACTTGTTTGTTGATTTATTGATGATAACCACTCTGACAGGTGTGAGGTGATACTGCATTGTGGTTTTAATTTGTATTTCTTTGATGATTAGTGGCATTAAGAATCTTTTCATATGCCTATTAGCTATCTGTATGTTGTCTTTGGAGAAGTGTCTGTTTAGGTCCTTTGCCCATTTTTTAAATTGGATTGTTTGCTTTTTCGGTGTTGACTTTTATAAATTCTTTATAAACTTTGAATATTAATCCCTTATCATATGTATTGATGAATATGTTCTCCCATTCTGTGGGTTGGCTCCTCATTTTGTTGATGGTCTCCTTTGCTGTACAAAACCTTTTTAATTGGTGGTAGCCTCATTTGTTTATTTTTTTTCTTTTGTTCCCTTGCCCAAGGAGATAAATCAGAAAAAAATACTGCTATGAGAAATTTTACTGCCTATTTTTTTCCCCAGGATTTCTATGGTTTTGAGTTTAACATTTAAGTCTTTAATTCATTTTGACTATGTTCTTGTGTATGGTGTAAGACAATGGTCTAGTTTCATTTTTTTGCTCATATCTGTCCAAATTTCTCAACACCATTTAATGAATAGAGTATTTGTACACCATTGTATATTCTTCCCCCTTTTCTCAAACATTGATTGATCATAAAGGCTTAGGTTTATTCCTGGACTCTCTATTCTGTTTCATTGGTCTATATCTTTCTTTTTTTTTAATGCCAGTACCATGCTGTTTTGATTACTATGACCTTGTAGTATATTTTGGCATCAAACATCATGATTTCTCCTACTTTGTTTTTCTTTCCCAAGGTTGCAGTGGCTATTCAGGGCCTTTTGTAGTTCCATATAAATATTTGGACTATTTATTCTAGTTCTGTGAAATATGCCACTGGTATCTTGGTAGGAATTGCATTGAATCTCTGGACCCCTTTCAGTCTATAGAAAATTTAATGATGTTAATTCTCATCATGAACATGGTATATGCTTCCACTCATTTGTATCTTTATTAGTTTCTTTCTTCATTCTCATAATTTTCTGAGTACAGGAATTTTACATCCTTGGTTAAATATATTCCAAGGTATTTGTTGATGCATTTGTAAATGAGGTTGTTTTCTTATTTTCCCTTTTTGATAGTTCATTATTGGTGTATAGATATTAAAATGATTTCTGGATATTTATTTTGTATCCTCATATTTTACTGAATTCATTTAATCAGTTCTCATCATTTTTTGGTGGAATCTTTAGGGCTCTTTGTGTACAGTATCATGTCTCCTACAAATAGTGAGAATTCTACTTCTTGTTTTCCAATAGGCTGTTTTTTATTTCTTCTTCCTGTCTGATTGCTGTGACTCGGACTTCCGGTGTTATGCTGAACAAGAGATGTGAAAGCGAACATCCCTGTGTTGTTCCTGATCTTAAGGGAAACCATTTTAGTGTTTGCTCATTAAGGAAGATGTTGGCTGTGGTTTTGTCATATATGACCTTTATTATGCTGATGTGTGTTCTCTTTATGCCCACATTGCTGAGAGTTTTTATCATAAATCGGTGCTGGATTTTATCAAGTGCTTTTTCTGCATCTATTGATATTATCATGTGATTTTTGTCCTTCAGCTTGTTTGTGTGGTATATTATGTTAAATGATTTGTGGATAGTGTATCAACCCTTGCATCCTCAGAATAAAGCCCACCTGATTATGTACATGATCTCTTTAATGTATTACTGTATTCAGTTTGCTAATATTTTGTTGAGGATTTTAGCATCTATGTACATTAGGAATATTGGCCTGTAACTTTCTTTCTTTCCAGTGTCTTTATCTGGTTCTGGAAGCAGTATAGTACGGGCCTTGTATATGAGCTTGGATCACTTCCCTCCACTTGTTTTTTTAGAATTGTTTATAAAGAATGGGTTTTAGTTTTTCCTTGATAATTTGTTAAAATTCTCCTGTGAAGCTAACTGGTCCAGGTCTTTTGTTTGTTGGGAGGTTTCTCTTTACTGCTTTAATTTCACTTGTTATAATCTGTCTATTCTTCCTGATTCAGTTTTGGGAGATTGTATGTTTCTAGAAATTTATGCATTTGGTGCAGATTGTCCAATTTCTTGCCATATAGTTGTTCATAATATTTTCTTACAGTCCTTTGTATTTCTGTGGAGTTAATTCTTATTTCTCCTTTTTCATTTCTGATTTTATTTATTTGCGTCATCACTCTTTTTTTCATTAATGAGTCTGGTTAAAGGTTTGTCAATCACTGAAGAAAAGGCATCTCTATTTTTTACTAATCATGTTATGTGTTTAAGGCAGTAGGTCTCAATCTTTTCTGTGCTTTGAGATAATCTTTTGAGTTTATTAAAACAGATGACTGGACCTCATTTCCAGTTTTTTTTTGTTTTGTTTTTTTTTTCTGTTGGTCTTAGGTAGGGCTTGAGAATTTGTAACTCTAACGAGTTCTTAGGTGATGTTGATGCTGTTGATTGGGGATAAATTTTTTGAGAACCAGTGGTTTGGCAATTGTCGGGAGGGAATGAGTTTTATATTTACAATGGAGTCTGTTACTTTGCAGTTAGGAATTCTGTTCTATCTGTACATTCTGAACCCTAGTTTCCTGTGCTCTTTGTTTTCTGAACGGCAGTAGCCAGTCAGCAGGTGACAAATTTCCTTACTCTACTTTCTTTGAGTTTTCTCAGGGATTACTAATTATATCAATGTTGTTAATACTGGCACTTTTTTGTGATTTTAAGGATATGTTGGTTTTACCAAGGTGGTTTTTCCTTGATGCCAAAGCATCTGAACAGGAGCATTATGATTTTGCTTGGGTCCATCTTACTATTTGATATACTATAAAAAGTATATTTTTCATTTAATATTCACTTAATCCATGCTTTTATTTCTCCCATCCTTTTTAATTCCAATTTTAATTAGCCTGAGTTACAAATGGCATCACTTATAAACATACTTGTAAGCACAGCAATGTGACTTTAGCATCTATGTAATGAAAGTTGAAACTACTTGGAACTCTAGCTTACATTCCTTTAAGTCTTTCTGATCTAAATATTCTTTTCCATGATGCCAAAAGGTTCTGTGTGATCATCTAAAGTTTGAAATTCTTTTTCAAATCAAAGGCACTGCCAAACTCAGAAGCAAGTGTGTGAAGAAAATGTGTGGAAACACCAGTCATTACAGGTTAGTTTATAAAAAGAGTTGCAGATTGATGGGCCTTTGAAAAATGTTTGGTGACATAAAACTCTTTCAATCAGTTCCAAATCTGGCAACTCCCTTGTTGCATCAGATTTTCTTTCCTTCACTTTTCTTCTCTCTCTAACAGAGACAGACACATCTCTTTTCCTGCATCCCATTTTAGATGACTGATGGAAAAGTAAACACCAAATATGAGCATGTGGGGATGGTTTATTTCTTTTTACATTGACTAGAAGGCAGTGTTGAAAGGGAGACACTGCTGTCATTTCACAATGTAGGAAATTTAGAAAAGGTGTTAGAGCTGTTTTAAATAATTCCTATTTTTGGATTATGCCATTCATGAGGGTATGTAGTCTTTCCTTTATAGACGGAATTTGTTTAAAGTATATCTGAGATCTCTTGGTGACAAATAAACAGTGTGTTCAAAAGAAAGCCCTGTAATTTTTTCATTAGATGATTCATGTTTAAAAATGTCAAATGATCAGAAATGAAAGACCCAATGATTGGGTCATTTGAAACATATGGTCCTAGGAATTATTACACATGCCAACTCTAAATATGGAATACCAGTCCCTTCTTTTGTCCTTATAAAGATAGTAGAGTCTTCCTGCCTCATTCGTTTTTTTTTTGTTTGTTTGTTTTTGTTTTCCCGCAGATTAAATTCAGTGCCCTCAAATTTCTGTACCTGTAAGGCAGCTTAGGGCCATGGTTAAAAGTAAAGACTAGGAAGTGAGATTGCCCAGGTTCAACTTCTGAGTCTACTTTTTATTCATTGGGTGGTATTGAGAAGGCTACTAAGCCTTTCTGTGCCTACATTTACTAATTTGTAAAATCCAAAATAATGAGTATACTTAGCTTGAAAGACTTCAGTGAAGATTAATTGAAATAATACATATAGTGGCATTAGAACAGTTCCTGGCACATAATAGGCATACTCAATCAATGTTAGCTTTTATTACTTATTTTGATTGGACTACCTGGTTTGATCAATTATTTCCCCAAAAGAGGGAATATTATAACAACCTCAGGGTAAATTGCTATTTAAGATATCATTTGGGAATGGTTCAGACTTAAAATAGTTTAAATATTATAAATTCAGACTAATGTTTATCAAAACTGAATATGAGGTATTTTGATCATGGGTTATATTTCTACATAGAAACCATATTCTATTACAGTCATTTCCCTGTACATTAACAATGGAAAACTTTTTTAAGCCAGTAGATTCTGGATTCTTTTGTTTAGTGAGAAATAATCTATAATCTTTATTTCTGTCCTGTTTTCCCCAATGGATGAAGTTTGTACAAAAAAGAGTAATTTGTTAACTATTTCAAATGGCTCAAGTAATATAAATGTTTAACTACTATGCTGCACACCTGAAATGAATATAAAATATTACTGAATGTCAAGTGTAATTGAAAAGATTTTTTTTAAGGAAAAAAAATAATGGCTCGAATTAAATCTTAATATAATATAAAAATTAATTCATAGAAATGAATTCTTTTGAGTTACATATTTGGACATGAGATGCACATTGTAGATATTTTGGGGGTATTAAGATAAGGTTTCTAGAATTGTTATAATCCCAAGTTCCTAGTTGTTCCTGAATTTTTCCAAGTCATTAAATCAATAACATCCATTACTTCTTGGGAAGGACAGATCCTGCTGAGAACAATAGTCTTCATTGGACATTGACCTTTCAGATAGAATTTGTCACATCTATAGCAATATAATGGTTTTGAAGTAAGTACCTTTTCTTTGAGAAAAATACATTTTTTGAGAATAAAGAGGGACATATGTTATGATTCCTTATAAGTAAGAACTTGGCTTAGGGATCATGGAGCAGAATAGAGCAGAGCATAGGTCAGTACACCTGGAAAGTTACCACAATGTGGGAAGGAGCAAATGCCTCAGTACTAGGGCGAACCACTGAAAGAAAAGAAGATCAAGAAAACTGACAGAATACCTTCGCTTCCACATCCTGCCATCTTAAGGTGGCTTCTTGAAACTGGGAGTGAAGTAAAATATTCAGATTTGCCTAAAGTCAAGAACATTGAAAACTTATACCTTCATTTACTTGGGAAAAGCCTGGGGAGATAGCAGATTTTTTTTTATCATGGCAAAATGTCCAACATGGCAGTGGAGGGCCAAGGGCTAGCTGGGGAGACTCAGGGTACTTGGGTGGAGTCTTGCATACTGCACTGCGCAGCAGAGAAAGCTACTTTATGGCCTTCTTCCCCATTCTCTCTCCACTCTCCCTGCCCCCTGCCCCATTCTGGGAGGACGAGTGGACAAAAGGATGCCAAATGCTAGGATCTCACCACCAATCACAATGTTAAGCTCTATGGCCACCAGCAGTGAATGCTAGCCTAGCACCCTCACAGCCAAATCAGAACAATTAGTGTCACTAGCAGAGGTTTCCCAGTAGAGTGGGAAGATTGTAGGAAATCTCAGTAGAAGCCAGAGAAGACAAAGAGGATAAAGGAACAAGGTGCTCTTCTTCACACGGACAATGCCATCTTGGAAAGAAGGAAGAGGAAAAAGTGTTTTCCTATTCAAGTTAAAAGAATTTTTTGGTCTGTTTTGCCATCAGTAAGAATGGAGCCTGTAAGGAAAACCATATCAATGATGGAAAGTAAAGCAAGTAGAAAGAAAGAAGGAGCTCCTACCCTTCGCAATAGCATGGATGGAACTGGAGAGCATTATGCTAAGTGAAATAAGCCAGGTGGTGAAAGACAGATACCATATGATCTCACCTATAAGTGGAACCTAATTGACAGAACAAACAAACAAGCAAGTATAACCAGCAATATTGAAAAAAAAAAAAAAACTTACAGTAACCAGAAGGGAGGAGGGAGGGGGATAATGGGGGAAAGAAGGGGAAGGATCATCAAGGAACGTGTATAAGGGATCCATGGACAAAGCCAAAGAGGGGAAGGATTGAGAGTGGGGCAGGAAAATGGAGACAACTGTACTTGAGCAACAATGAAAAAAAGGGAAATGGAGAAAAAAGAAAGTAAAGCAACTGAGTCATATAATATAAATTTCATTCTCACTGCAGAAACTATTAGTTAAGATAATTGTTCTATGTTTAAAAGCACATGAAAGGTTGAGTTTTCCAAGGTCAGGAAATGTAGCAGCATAAACACAGCTCATTCAGCCCTGATGTGTACCACACGCCCCCAGAGTCCCAGTGTCTGGAGATTTTTAACCTAATTGCTCACCTGACTCCAATTTCTCTTCTTTAAATTCTATCCTGCATGTTTCTGCTGACATAATCATCCCCTTGCAGTCTGATCTTTTATCAAGTTGTTCCTTAATTCAAGAACCTCCATATTTGTTTATACCTGGAAGTATTGTGATTCACTCTAAAGGTTTATTTGTTTCATGCCTTATTGCTATTATTTGTTCTTTTGAATGGTTATACTTATAATTTATAGCAAGTCAGGAGAAGTGTTCTGTCATTTTTAGCTACAGAAAATGGCTATTTGGAATCAGTTTTCTTTCTATGTCTTTACTGTTATTTGAAACATAATATATACTTTTTGACATGAAGATATAATTGTTTAATAAAGAGTCAAGCTAACCAACACCAGGAAGTGTGTATAACTCACAAATACTCCTGCTAAGCAGTTGAATTCAATGAGCACACAGAAACTTGAGAAAAGCACACTAACAATTTAGCTTTGACATATATTGAAGTCTTGTTATGTTAGTTTACCTATTTCATGGGATTTGTAAGCTGAAGGATCTCAGTGCTAACTTAATACAAACAAGATAAAATATTCTTAACAGAATTTCTAACCATATGTGAGATTCGTTTGATGATGCTTTTACATTTCTTCATAAAACATACGTCAGGACCACTAGCAGTTATTGTTCAGAAGTTTAGATTATAAAAGCGAAGCAACATCATGGTCGGCAAAGGACCCATTATTTCTGTGGGTTAGATTTAAGACTTGGTTAACCTAAACTGAACCCCTACTATATCAGAAATGAATAAGCCCAATCAATTTTTGTATATGTCATACAAAAATATTTATTTAATCATTCATTCAGGTTTTTTTTCTATGAGTTAGGCATGTACTAGGTACACACGATGAGTTGGAGGAGATGGAAGGCATAGTTGAGGAACTCAAGGGATGGAGAGCACATTCAGGGAGTGGATCAAAAAACATGTAAATATTAAAATTAATATTTGTACAGGTTGATCTTAGAACCTAGAGGATGAACTGATTCAACTTGGAAGTAGTTAGGAAAGGTTTCCTTGAGTGTTGATTAATTAACTTTTATTATCCAAGCAAACAGAGGAAGATGGCATTCAAAAAGGGGGAAGAATAAAGGTGACACTTCTTTAGAGAACCTCAAGGAGGTGCAACCAGAGATCCATGTTGAGAAAGTGGGTTGATATAAGGGCTGAAGTAGAGGGTGGAAGCCAGATCATGAACAATTCACTCTAAACCTCACAAACATTCTGTTGGGGATGGGGTGTTATGCTTATTACAAATGAGGAAATAGACTTCAGGAGCTTAAAAAAACTGCTAATGGCTACATGGTAAGTAGCAGAGTCAAGTCTTCTGCTCTCAAATCAAGTGTTCATCTCACTACCAGAGCAGGGGAGTTACTGGGTTTTCAGTTTCTTACTGGACACTTGTTTTTAAGAATATGATCAGTCTTAAAATGTGAGAAATTGAATTAGAATTGATTTCCTGTGTACACAATGCTATGTAGATAATTAAACTACTCAAAAGTATAGTAATAATAATAATAATAATTCTTGCTCTAATAGCAGGCAAGAAGCTCTCATCTACCTCCACAATTTTATGGTTACAGTTTGTTTTGAACATGATAAATTTAAAAAATATGTTTCTACCATGTGCATAGGATAGTCCTTAGTTCAGTTCTTCTGAATATTCATCTGACCAGAAACCTGGGAGATAGGATTGAATAGGTGATGGAACAGAGCTAAGGAAGGGGGCAGTCTGAAAGGGTGGCCTCACGTGAGTTTTTATGTGAAGTTGGCCAGTGTCATAGCATAAATTTTTCAAAAATAAGGATCCAACACTAGTGAATAGTTTCATGTCTTAGAGTGACATTATAACAGCAGGGATATTAAAAGAATTTTAGAACCATGATGAAACAAAACAAAAAATAACACAAAACAAAATTTAGCCATGTCTTATGCTCCTTTGGGGACCAGAGAGGGAAATCATCTCCTTTTTTTAAAGGGAAAATTGATTAACCTAGGATCCATTCTCGTTAGGTGAGGTCTGATGCAGGCATTAGCCAGGTGTATGTGTGTATACATTTATCTGGAATGGAGGAAGGGAACCTATAAGATTCCTTATATTCTTAAAGGGACCTGATAAATCATGATATATTAAACATTTCAATTGTTACATCACCAAATGAGCACATGTATATATATTTTATGCATTTGTTGGTATTCCCAGATGACTTTTATCCTGTACTGTTGAATTCTCCTAAGTTGATCCCGAAAAGCATGCAAGAGGTTTTAGAAGACATTTCATGTTAACATTTGACAAAAGCTATTTTTTAAATATTAAAAGAGGCTCTTCATAAAGTAACATAGTGCTTCCATTGTCATCCAAGAAATAATATCAGCATTGTGTTTCATAATAATAAAAGTTTCAGGCCTATAAATTAATGTTTAATATGAGAACTATAAACACAATATTTTAATTATGAAATTTAAATCAATACCACATTACCAGTCTCTCAGTTCATGTGAATGACTAAAACTGTAGTCTTTAAGTTCAGTTGAGTTGGTTAACAATTTCTTCTTTTCAAAATTCATGACAGATTACTAAATCTCTCAATTAACTCTCCCTTCCACCCCACAAATATTTTCAGATAATTCAGAATAGAACATGAGCTGCTATAATGACATACAAGCTACAGTAATATACCACGTCATAGCCATGAAGTGTAAGAAGTGTTATTACAAAGTTTGTATTAGATAAACAAAGAGCCAGGGTGTATAAAGGTGATTCAACCATGAAAAGATTTAATTTATGTTGATCACTAAAATTGAAATCTGGGAATCATTTTGCATCCTTTATAAAGTTTTTCACCTCCTCAGTTGTTTACCTGTTCATTTCTTTTAAAGAGTAGCTCTGAAGTTTCTTTCATTTTTTCTGAAAACATTAGCCTCAAAATGTAAATTTATACTTAATATTATATCCAGTCTAAGCAGTACACATTTTAGAATAGTAATTCAATATCAGTAATCTTTTTATGAGAACTATTGAGAAGTTAGTTATATAAATCAAAAAGCCATAATCTTGTCCTCTCTGGGGACTTAGGTTTTATTGATTTTTATGTGTTTAGAGAATATCTTTTAATATACTTTCTACTCTTTTGCAAAAAACTAAATATTGAGTTGAACTGAAACTTCTAATTTTGAAGATAAAGAAAATATCATTCTATGTTTAACTTCTTTAGAAAGAATTCTTTTTTTAACTCATTTTTTAATTGTTCAGTAACAGTTGTCCCCATTTTCCCCCAATTACTCTCCCCTGCCCTACCCACCCGCCACCTTTCACATTCAATCCTGCCCCTGCTCCTGTTGTCTTTGTCCATGGTTCCTTTACTTGCCCCTTCCCATTTTTTCCCCCATTATCCTCCTCCCCTACCCCTCTGGTCACACTGTCAGTTTGTTCTTTATTTCCATGTCTCTGGTTCTTTTGAGCTCACTTTTTTGTTTTGTTGATTAGGTTATAGGTGAGATCACATGGTATTTGTCTTTCACTGTCTGGCTTATTTCACTTAGCATAATACTCTCCAGTTCCATCCATGTTGTGGGGAAGGGTAGGGGCTCTCTCTTTCTTTCTGATGCATAGTATTCCATGTGTAAATGTACCACAGTTTTTTGATCAACTCATTTACTGTTGGGCACTTAGGCTGCTTCCAGCACTTGGCTATTATAAATAATGCTGCTATGAATATTGGGGAGCAGAGGTTCTTTTGAATTGGTGTTTCAGGATTCTTAGGCGTATGATCCCAGCAGTGGAATTGCTGGGTCAAAAGGCAGTTCCATTTTTAGGTTTTTGAGGAAATTCCACACTGTTTTCCATAGTGACTGCACTAGTCTTCATTCCCAACAACAGTGTACTAGGGTTCCCTTTTCTCCACATCCTCGCCAGCACTTGTTGTTTGTTGATTTGTTTATGATGGCCATTCTGTCTAGCATGAAGTGGCATCTCATTGTAGTATTAATTTGCATCTCTCTGATGGCTAGTGATGCTGAACATCCTTTCATGTGTCTCTGGACCATGTATACATCTTCCTTGGAGAAGTGTCTGGTCAGGTCCTTTGCCCGTTTTTTAACTGGATTGTTTTGTCTCCCTGGTATGGAGTCATTTGAGTTCTTTATATATTTTGGAGATCAAACCCTTGTCTAAGGTATCATTGGCAAATATATTTTCCCATATGGTTGGTTCCTTTTTCATGTAGACTGAATGCTTATAATTAACATATGGTAAATTTTAAACCAAACATAAATTGAGATTTGAAAAAAATAATTCATCAAATCCCTTGATTTATCAGCCACTTATTTGTTTGATTCAAAAATCATTTTCTACAACATCCAATGTTTTAATAACTTTTAGAAATGTTTTAATCACACCTAATAATGCACTATGGTGCAAGTATAGCATGTTTATAAAAATTATATAGCAAAAATGACAAATCTTTTTGCAAATGCATATAAGAATTAATAGTATTAGGGGCAGTTTGTAATTCTTTAATTGTATTTTATTTCCTGAGACTCTATCACTTTTAAATCCAAAAGACATATATGACAGTGTATTCTGAAGCGAAATGTCTGCGTGTGTTAATGGCAAATGTTAAACCTGGTATAAATTTTTAGGAAAATAATTTTGAATTGGTATAGTTATAAAAATAACCTATGTAAGGTTGTCTCCGGGTTCTTCATAATCTGTCATTATGATTTCTGATGTCAACTACATGTGTGTTGCACAAATAGATCTGCTTTTGTCATGTACTGTCTATTGTCATATCAGGTATCATTGAATAACTCGAAGGACACTGATCTCATTAATGGTATTCAATAAGAATTTGATCTTTGGCCCTGGCTGGTATGGCTCAGTGGGTTGAGTGCCGGGCTGTGAACCAAAGGGTCACTGGTTTGATTCCAAGTCAGGGTATGTGCCTGGGTTGCAGGTCAGTTCCCTAGTAGGGGGTTATTTCCCTCCCTCTCTTTCTCCCCCTCTCTCTAAAAATAAATAAATAAAATCTTAAAAATGATTTTTTTAAAGAATTTGATCTTTGTTTAACCAACAATTTTATATTAAATTTGGGCATAATTGTAAGAATCAAATAATTAATGAGTTAAAATGATTTAAAAAAACCTTTCATTTTCATTTCCAATATTTTCTAAAAAACTTTTAGCCATAATTGAAAAATTATTTATGCCATCTTAATGGTAAACATGTTTTTAAGAAATAAGATGTTTTGAAACATAAGTTTATCCTATTCTGATTTTCTTAACATATTTTTTTGTAATTTATTGGTGACAGTTGATCACAAAGGACTTCACTTCAAAACTACAATGACTTTAAAAATACGTACTTATATATTTTATAAATATTTTAAATGTTTTGTAACTCTTCTCTATAAATTAAATTTTTGATGACAGAACAAATTTGTATTCATTTAAATGTAATATCCCAATGATCACTTGTCCAAATATGAATATGCTTTAAAATATATTTTGTCTTAAAGTGTTTATAGTTTGGAGATAATTTTTGCATATAATATCACTTATTTTTATGAATTTCACACAGTATGCAGAAGACAGACTTAAAATAGCACAGTTCTCTATGAATACATTGATTCCATAGCTGTATTAACAAAATATTCAGTTGTTTTACCCTATTGCTCTTAGCACTATTGAGTGACTTCCCCATTTTTTGTGAAACATTATAACACTGGCTTTTATTTTAACATATTGCCAAGTAACCAATAAGAACCCCGGATTATTGGAAGAGAAAGTTGTACAAGTGCTGACAAATTTTGTTTGTGCAGAGAGATTTCTGTGGAATGGGAGAGTTGGAGTCTTGGTAGAATGCATGTTATGTGTTCATAGGAGTGAGGAAATCAATTGGATTGATCTTTTCAGAAGCTTGACTATGAATAGAAAGTCAAAGGGATGATTAATAAGCATTAGATCAGGGATGGGAGAAACTTGCACTAATGAAAGGGAGGTTAGATTTCATATTCTGGAGAAGGAAGGGGCATAACAAATGGAATGATATCATTATCATGAAGGAAATGGGAAGGAATAAATTCCACACCTGGAAGAAAGTGCATATTATGCCCTGAGATTGGCAAGAAGAAGATGGGGGGCAGTGGTAAGGGAGAGGCGGATTGAAGGTGAAGGGATAGGAAGCTGAGGAAGTTCATGCTTTGTTCATTTCCTCAGTTAGGTAGAAGACAAAATTATTTGTAATTCCTAAGAAGGCAATGCAATGTGACAGGTATGAGGATGGAAAGTTTTGGAAAGGCTATTCTCAGAATTGGAAGCCAGCTGGCTAACGGGGGCCAGGCAAGTAGTTAGCTGTGTGATGCTGAGATATTATTTAACAAGTATTACCGGGGACATGCTACATGTTAAGTATTTAGTTAGGCTCTGGGGATACAGAGATGAAAGATCTGGTCCTGGTCCCTGAGGAATTTAGACACATAAATCACTGGGTACCATGTGAGTGGTGTGATGGGAGCTGAAAGGGGGGATATCCTTCTCAGCCTGGAGTGAAGAGAGGAACTGATAAATCTTTCTTAAAGGATAGCTTTTAGACCCTTTTATGTATCTGGTTAGCTTTGCTTTATGTATGAATACAGGGTCCAGCACAAATAACAGCCTTTTATTACAAAATCATATGCATGTAACTCTGTAACATAACAATATCACACTCAAGCATATCATGTGACATTTTAGGTGAAATGTTCAAAATAAAACTATAAATTATTACACCCACATTATTACCGTACCAACCACACTCAAGCAGGCGTTACTTCTGCCAGACCCTGTATTAAGCAAGATTATCTGGTTTTTAAGCAAATTAGCAGCAGAAAATTCTAAATGTCTAAGTTGTGCACTAAATGACTTCTGACAGAAGTATAGTAACTAACCACAAAAGCTACAAAAGAAAGAAAGAAAGAATGAAAGAAAGAAAGAAAGAAAGAAAGGAAGGAAGGAAGGAAGGAAGGAAGGAAGGAAGGAAGGAAGGAAGGAAGGAAGGAGGGAAGGAAGGAAGGAAGGAAGAAAGAAAGAAAGAAAGGAAGGAAGAAAGGAAGGAAGAAAGGAAGAAAAAGAAAAAGCACCAATGCTTTAGTTAGAGTGTTTCAGTTGTTAGTGACCAAACTCCAGTGCATAGAGGGTTAAAGAGAAAAAAAGTAATGAAGGTGCAGATTCAAACCATTGCAAGAGTCTGGTTTTAGGAATGGCTGCATTTAGGTATTCAAATAATATCATCCGGTTTTTCTACATTTTTTTTTGAGAAAGTTGCCTCTTTTTCTCTCTAGCAGTTTCATACCATAGCACCTACAAACCTGTATATTACTTTGGGATATAAAATTTTCCCTTTGCCCAAACCATGTGGCAGACCTTTGAGCCTCAGGTGCAGGAAAGCTGCATTTCTTGTCAAATCTGGCTACAGAATAGAATGGGTAATGTTTGCCTTAGCATTCAGTAAGAACAAAGAAATGCAGTTATTCATACTTTTGTTAAAATTTGGGGGAAAGAATGAAATCTATAGTTAAAGTTTATTATGTGTTTTCCTATGTATTTTTAGGCTTTATTCATTAATTCTGAAAGCTTCATCTTTATTAACAATATAGCCATTAATTACCACAATATAATTCTGAATATATAACATGTGCAACTCTGGTGTTCAGAGTAATTTAAACAGGAGAAAATAGAAATATGCATTAGAATTGTAGATGTTGATGCAGACTAAATTATATGTGCTTGCCTGAGAAATAATTTTTGTGGTTTTATAGCTCTGAACAGACAAAGCATTATAAAACCTTCATTTTAGCATCTCCTTAACATTCAAATACCCTGACCTTTTAAGAAAGATCTTAAAATTTTTGAATTTAAAAGAATCCAAATGACTATTAAACACTTTTCCTAATCGTGTTTAATGCACATAGGAAACTATCAGATAGTAAAAAAAATTGACATTCCTAAAGATTAAGAAAAAAACCAAAAACACAGAATGCTAATTTTAGACTATATTATAAGCAAGGGAGTAACTATTTAGGGAAGTTTAGAAAATAATGCATATATGTTTTATATCATTTTGAGTCATTTTAGTGTTCCTTATTGCATATATCTGAATTTCTAGATTCCTTTCTTTTTATTGTTAGAATGACCAAGTATATCTACAAAACATATTGTTTCCTTCACCTGATTTACTTTAACCTCTTTACAACCTCAATGGTATTCATCACTGGGTGATTAACTTTATTATTGATGTTGCTCTTACAATAAGTAACAAAATGAATCTATGGTGAAGCACACCATATTGTGTTTTGGTAATTCAATTTTATTACTATGATTAATGATAATAATAACTTATTTTTGCATCATTGAGCATTGATGTTTTGACTTAAGAAACCATTAGTACAATCAAGGTAATGAACATATTCATCCACTTAGCATTTAATAATTGTTATGCTTGGGTTTTGAAACTATATTTGAGAGCAGTTTGAAGAATGCAAATATTAGGGTTATTACTGATTACCACATGAATACCCTGGAAAGATACAAAACAATATAAAACTTTAACCTGTGTGCACAGACCACTAGAAAATGAGGGCTTATGACTTGATCTTTGCAGTCAAAATATTCTCTCCTCTTCTTCCTAAAATATACTTAACCAGATAAGGTTACAGTTATGGTCACCGAGCTACTTTTACTAGAGAGGGGCATTCTGCCATATAAGTTCCTGGTCAGAGGCTGAAGCTATGTAAAATAAAACAAGCACTGTTCTTATATAAGTACTGCCTGTAGGCAAGGTATATTTAGCTTAAAAGGTAGTTCAGAATATTAAAGATTAGAATATGAAAGCTAATAATCTTGGTTATTTTTTTAAAGAAATGCTTCTTAATAAACAAACAAACAAAAAATCCCAAAAGACCAAAATGAAGATTAAGGCTTGCTGCTGACAGTACAAAGGAATGATAAGAAGTAAACATTAAAATTTCACCAGAAACATTTTCTTGGGTAAATACCGAACATGTAATACCCCTGACCCTAATAGTGGGTGTGCAGGTGAAGAAAAACTGAATAGCTGTCCTTTTGAAGGTTTTAAAGTGAATCTCAAACTCATTTCTCCCTAGTCATTGAGATTGCTCTATTTCTTTATTTTAACTTTTAAAAAATTATTTTTATTTTGTCTGCTGTTACAGCTGTTCCCGTTTTGTCTCCCTTTCCCCACCTCCACATGGCTCTACTCTCTCCCCTCCCCAAACTAATCCCCATGTTGTTGACCATGTCCAAGGGTTGTGCATAAATGCTCTTTGATTAATCTCTTCACCATCTTTCATCCCTTCCCCCCTAATTTTTTACTCAAGAAGATAAAAGAGCAAGCAGGGAAATCTACGCAAAGAAAAATATGTGCAAGGAATACTAGAATGTTCCTGGGAAGAACTGAGATCAAATACAAAATGCTGTATAGCCTGGCACATTGAGAAGTGACCTCGACTTGGGTTCTGAAGTTTCTAGCAGCCAGCAAAAAGAAAGAAACCAGATCACCTATGAGCATCATGATTTTCATAAGATTAAAATGAACAATTGTTCTAGGGAAGTCACTGACACTACAGAGAGACATTTTGTTTGTTAGTCCTTATAGAAATGGTTATCCCTATTCTTTTGTCTCACATGTGTAGAATCTTCTGATTTCCAAAGTACTAAATAAAAGTTGGACATTTCTCAATGATAAGGTAAAAGGTAAAAAAAAAAGAAAAAGAAAAAAAGAAAGTGTACCAGCATTATTTCATCCCTAGAAAAATGTTTCTCACATTTTGAATCATGGAATAGTGATTGTTTTTAGTATTAACTATATGCCAGTAATAACCAGGGTGCTTCCAAGCTTTGGAAATCAATGATATTTAAGATGTTTTATGCTGTAATTAAGGTTGCAAAGTGCTTTCATGTTTATTATCACATCAAATTTTTACATTGTCTCTATGGAGTAGAAAATATTATCTCTGCATACTGGTTTGAGGCCCTGAAACTGATTTGCTTAGCTTACACAGCAAGGAAGCGTTATAGCTGGGTTGCATACTAGAACCAAATCTTTCTTTTTTAAATAGTGTATTTTTCCCATAGTAGAAAATACAATTTAATTTTGCAAGGGAAAACCTCCCACTTAATCATTTACGATAGTTATAGACATTTCTTTCCAGTACTTTTTACTTGCATCTATTGCTTTAATCTTGATAATATGGAATAGGTTGGAGAAATACTAGGCATGATAAAATAGCTACCATTCGTCAGTACTGTACCACTATTTCATTTCACTATTACAATAGCTTTATAAAGCCAGTATCATTGTCCACATTCTGCAGATGAGGAAACTGATGTCAACAGAAGAAATGAAAAGTAACATAGCTGATATGAGGCAGAGTCAAAATTCTAACCAAATCTGTTTGTCTCCAAAGACCTTGTTTTTGACCACTGTACTGGGTGGCTTGGCAGCTTTAGTGATATCACTAAATCACATTTAGTGACATTAAGCAAGTGTTCCTGATGGTAGGGTTAATTAAGTGTAAGGCCATTCTTGCTCTGCCTTTATCAGGAAAGTTATAGAAATTATAAGCATCTTTAGTGGCTACTGGGTACATGTCTACTTACTTGTAGGGTGTATTCATGTTGTCATTCAGGGCAATTTTCTTAACCAGGTTTTGCACCTGTATTTAAGATTAGGATCTTGGAGATTACCAAGATGAAGATGTAGCCTAATTTTCACAAGATCCTTCAAGTGGCCACTGAAGAGAGTGTGCTTGCACTTCTGACCCAGGGGACTGATGTATCACAGTAGAATCTCCGCTTTAGGATACAGCACATTAACACCTTCCTTATCCCCCTCACTGTGGTATTTGAGGCAGTAAAAGGGCACTGTCATTTTCAGTTTGGCTGGTCAAGGGAAATTGTGGTTTTAAAAGAAGAGGATTAACTGTATCCAACTTATTTTAGAATTCAAAGCACTAATTTTTCTCTGTTCTTATCCACTCATACTTCCATGCTTTCAATTTATTTTTGAGTACATGTTTTATGTCTTTTCTCAGGTCCTATTGAAGGTGCTGTAGTGAGTGTAAAAGTGAGCAAAAAAAAAAACACCCCTATTTTAAAGTGATTTGTGATTTTTCAGAGAAGGAAGAGGATAGACAAGTATTTTAATTAAAAAATCTCCAGGCTATGTAAGCTAAATACCCTAATAAAATGGAACCATGAAAATTAAATGTGCCAGTAAGCAGGAAATGCAAATAAAAACAATGATGAGATGTCCATTTACAATGAATAAAGTAGCAAGAATTAGAAAGTTGGGTAGAGCCAAGTGTTGGCCATGATGCTGCTTTGTTGAGGGTGCTCATTTTTACAGGCTTCCTGCAGAATGGTTTGGCATTACTTAGTCAATAAACTTACCTATTCCTGTGACCTTGCATTTTGCTCTTCGGTGTATATCCCAATGATATTTTCAAACAGGTCCATAAGGGGTAATAATGATGTTCATTTTTGTGGCCAGGAGTTCATTGTCAAGCATGTAGATAAAATGTGGGCAGTACACATCATGGAATATTATGCAGCAGTTAAAAATACCTATAGTAACATGGAAGGATGACAAAACAGCATGGAGCAATGAAAGGAGCAGAACAAAATCTATCACAGTATCCATTTAAATAAGTGAATATGCATGCATAAAAACAGTACATATTTCCCAAGAATCCATATTAACAAAAAGATACATATTCAATACAAGGATGGGCAAAAGTAGGTTTACAGTGGTTTATATGGAAAATAATACAATAATTAATAAATAATAATAATATAAGAATGAACTCTGTTTTATGTATCACAACTGTAAACCTAGTCTGGTCCACCCTATATATTAGAATGGCTTTCTGTGGTAAGAAGAGAATGGGAATGGGGCTTGGGGATGAAAGGGAAAATAAATATAACATAGAGATTATCCATAAACCAATAATTATGTGACATTAAATGAGCCATACATATGTTTAATTCAACCCTCTATAGCAGAAGAAACAAAAAAATAGAGATTCAAGATAGTAAGAAGTCACAACTTGAGGAGTTCAAGAAACAATACATTGAGAAGGTGGCATTTGCATTGTGTCTTGATGGATGGATAAATTTGGACAGAAACTGAAGAGTATGGGAAGCTGGTGCAGGTAGTAGATATCAAGGTTTAAGAAGAGAGCCTTTACAGAAAACAGTCAGGACCAACAAATGATTAGCAATACAGTGTCGGGGGCTAGGGTTCAGTGAGGACAGAGGGATTCACTTTGGTTGGAGCACAGGGTACAGGTGGGGCAATGTAATAATAACTAACATTTAGCAGTAATGTCAGGCTCCGTGCTGATTCCTTTACTCACCTTATCTAATTAGTCCTCTTCATCATCTACTTTACAAATGGGGAAATTATGCCTCAAGGAGGAAAGTAACTTTCCAACCACACATTGTGTGCTGGAGCCATGATGAAAAACCAGGTATGTCTGACTTCAAAGCCTGTGCTCTTAATCCCCAACACCAGACATCATTCAAAACCATGCTCTCTATTCCTCTGTGTAGAGGCAGAGGGGTAGTGAAGTGGTTAAAATAGTCAAAACTCAGCCCTGTGCTATGTATGGCTTTAATTATCCTTTATTACTGATTAGTTTGATAGTAAAAGGATATTTGAGAAGGAAGCAGCCCATATTATAAAGGTCTGCCTATATTATAAAGCCTTTCTGCTCATGTGTGTCTCATTGAAATGATGGAAGGGCTTTGCCAACATTAAACTAAATAAGGAGAAAACATTTATAAGCACCCTTTTAACCTTGGTAGAGCTATGCATTCTAAAATCCCTTCAAGTAACAAATGGGTAAGAACAAAAGGGACAAAAGTGGCTTTTCAACTGCAAAGGCTGTTGTTTAAGCTTTAGAGGACCCCATTTATCACACTGGCTGGATGTGGTTAACCTCTAAGCTTTGGTGCAGTTAAAGATGGGAGAAGTGACATCTCTAAGGTAGGGCTCTGAGTCTCAGTGTGTTGAACTGGAATGTAGAACATATTATTTTTCTCAATATAGGAATAGAATATAATAGTTTATTGGAAATTAATAACCAGGTGAACATTTAGCCCAATGACCATGGACTGTTGCCATGTTTTGGAAAGTGACATTTGAAACGTGAGAAACAGTTAAATATAGAAACCCGCCAGTGGAAAACAGGAGCTAAAATGTTGAGAAAGGGCTTTTAGGTATAGATCCTTGTAAACTGAAGTTCTAACAGGTCTGTTTTTCATTTAGGCCTTCCTCTTTCTTCCATCTCTACCCATTTCTCAAAATTGTCCTCTGCTATTTACACGTCAAAACATCTGGAATTGGGCTTTCAGCACCTGCTATAGGAGAGATTTTCCTGATGAAAATGCTTTTAAATGGCAAAATTTAAATTAATATTTCTTCAAAAAATAATATGTTTTAAAATCTGGTTCTAAACATACATACAGGTTAAGAATCAGTAACAACAAAATAATTTTAACAAAATAGATACCCAAACCTGAAGATCTTGATAAAAAAATAGAACAAATGAAAGATTCAACACACAGACTGCAAACAGACTCTTCATACTTTAGACCTGGAAGACTTTACAGTACATCTGTTTAACATCTTGTAATTTGAAGAACTCTGCCTTGAAAAAACCTTCTGTACCAAAGACACACAGAATAAAAGGTTATGTTATGACTTTCAGATGGAAACCTGCAAAAGCTTATCTGCCGGACTGGACCATTAACTCTTACTTCTTCTGATTCCAGCTGTTAAAAAGGTTTTTCATGTGTGAATTATAATTAACTTTTTCTGTTTACATCAGAAACACCACAAGGAATTTTTACTTGGAGAGAGTGAACATCCTGTGGAATGAATAGAATGTTTTAGCTGTGATGTCCACATGGAACTACAATCTCCCCAGTAGGATTTATAGAGTGCATTATAATAATAAGCATATTTGTCTGTATGTTGGATTGGGAACACAAGCACCATATTTGAAATATGAGCATGTTATAAAACTTCCATAACTGGCAACATTCATTGAAAATTTTATTGAGATGACAGGAGTCTATTTGCTTCCAAGTATGTATAGAAAAATGTCCCTATATTGATGTGGCAAAAATCATACTTGATAAGGAGGTACTGTAGTCTGGAATAAAGTTGTAAAAACATTAGAAATCCTATTTAAGATTGGTTTGTTACCAGAATTGTGTTGTCTTTGTTTACAATTTACATGGCTCTGGGGGTTAAAAAAAAAAAAGAAAAGAGCAGTTTCTGTACACACCAGCTTCTCTGTGTTTAGCTGTCATGTGGATGTACATTTTCTTGATTTGTAGAAAGTAGATACTTCCTTCTTCCCCAGCCACACATGAGGCTTGTTGCCAGTTCCTTGCCTCTGTGCCCCCAACATCCAGCAGACACATCTCAGAAATGTTATTTGAAGCTCACTGTGCAGCAAGTGGATGTGTGAGCAAAGGAGAGATATCATTTCCTTCAGAGACAGACACACCCTCTGACCCAGACGAAGGAAGAATCCGCGTGCAAAGGGCTTACTGCGAGGGATTTTCCATGTGTATTTTATTATGCTGAAGCTGACCGTGGTGACAAGTTACACATTAAATAGCTATCTATCTTTTCTGAAATTTCACATTCTTTTTTTTTTTTGGGTAGGAAAAATAATGTACTACCCTATTGCTCATGTAAACAATATCATTTAATTAGAAGGTGTTAGTTTTCCCTTGCACACTGTGCTAGCTGAATTCTCCTTGCTTGGATGCCATCATGGACTGGTTACCTAGTGATTATGTAACTGTGCTCTCATGCTCTTGAGGACAGTGAGGTGTGTATTCTTACACTGTTAGTAGCCAAAAGTTTTCACTATGGAAATCAGTTTAGTATAGTGCTATTAATTTGGTCTAGAAAATGGCTGCAGACTTCTCAGACAAATAGGACATAGCAGAACACATGGTCTTTGTTATTCCATAACTCTCCCTCAGTAAAGGAAACATGGTCTATTTCCCATTTGAGAAGGATCTTACAACAAACTAGTATATGTGGAAAGAAGGCTACACATGTACTACATAATTTTATTGAATATTTCTCCTTGTGCACTTATATAGATAGCTGTCTTTCACCCCAATGAAGTCCACAACATATCCACATAGATGTATTCCCAGCTGGTATTAGCATAATTATTACCACATTCTAAATAAGCCTGTGGAAAAATACCTCAAGAGATTTAGATGGTTTGTTTTATAAATGCAGGCAGGTAGTGAGGGAGAACCAGAGATTTCATAACAAAAATGTTTCCCCTCTATAGAAGTAATAGGCTAGGAGTCTGTTAGTGTCAGTAAGGCTTACCATGGAGCCCTTCTGCTGGAAGAAGTCCTCCTTTATTGGTGGAAATGTAGAGTCTCTCTTTTGTCTTTCCTATTGAAGCGCAAGTGGAATACTTTTCCTCTGGTTTAATGTAGTACCTGTTGGTCAAGATCTCTGGCTTTTTCTTTCTCTCTCTATTGTACTTTTTCCTGGAGTTGACAAGATGAGAAATCTGGACTTACTAATTCCAAGTTTACTGCAAAGACCAGAAATAAAATATAATGTAAAATATGACCTTACCTGGAAGCTTCGGGATGTTAAATGCTGTTAAATGCAGGTTTAGTTGTAAAAAGAACCCAGGATGGAGGAAAATAATTTTATGAACATAAGAGCTGGTCCATGTGTATAGGTTCTAAAACATCAGTCAACAGACTAAAAATAGATTTAGTAAGCTGTCCTTTTTCCCTTCCTTCCTTCCTTCCTTCCTTCCTTCCTTCCTTCCTTCCTTCCTTCCTTCCTTCCTCCCTTCCTTCCTTTCCTCCCTTCCTCCCTCCCCTCTTCCTTCCTTTACTGTTGATTTCTATAAGCATACAGAGAATAAATAGCATGCTAGCCACAGAAGAATAATGTATGTGTTCTTTTAAACTTCTGACTTGGGAAATATCCAGAGAATTGTATGATTAGGCAGATGCTGACATTGGTGAATGTGAGCAAGTCAGTATACTCTTTGTGGGTTTATTACATCTTCTGCATCCCCATGATTTGTTTGTAAGATTGCCTTAATTTGATCAGATGGGCTTAGCCATGTGTGTCTATAAAACCACAATCATATATAATGTGGATCACATGAATTTGAACATCCAAGAAGTTAATCTTCAAGTACAGTACTCAACTGTATCAACTTCCACATGAGATTTCTATTTGAAATAAGGCTAATAAAGCTCCTTTCCCCCAGGCCACCTTACACTCACATATAGGTAACTATTACACATAGTAGAACTATGGGAAGGGAATGCAAACATATCAAACTGGCATTGCTATCTGGTTTACTGGAACCTCACTTAATCCCTGTGCAGTATTCTCAAATTGCATTAAGTGCTGAAGTTACTTAATGTTTCATTATAAATAAATAATCTGATATAAAATGTGTTATTCTCATAAATTGGCTTTTTCCATGATTAAGAAAGAGAATTAGATTATAACAAGCCTATTTCAAAGTAATGTGCCTATTTTTCCATTATTGTTTGCAAAGTTAATAATTGATAGTACAAAGATTTTGCCAAAAGGCAGGACCTTACAATTAAACCCTGATGTCCATAAGAGCTTGCTTAATGTTTTATTTTTTGAATACTGATGGAATATTCAGCGTAGTAAAGAACAAAAGTTAAGCCAATGTTTTCACAGTTCAAATAAAATCAGCTAAAGTATTGTTTCCCATTGATAATATGATTTTAGAATTATAGAGTAGAAAAGGACCCTGGAGGATTTCTGGTCTAAACAACTCATTTCATAGATGAAGAATCAGAGGCTTAGAGAGCTGAAGCAACTTTCTTACTCCAGGACATAATAGCTCAACTGGAAGTGGAACTCAGTCCTATTGATTCTCTGAGCACCAAAAGCTGCCCATTCCCACTGGTTCTACCCAGGGTCATCCCCTCATCTTCTTTTGCCTGATTTCTGCAATACCTTTCAGGCTGAATACTTAGCCTTGGGCCTTCCTCAACTCTAGTCCATCCTGCATACCACTGTATGAGTAGTCTTTAAACATATACCTTCTCAAGAATTTCTTTAGAGAAACAGAACCAGTTGGACACACACACACACACACACACACACACACACACCTGGGAGAGCCAGTTGTATAGTCAGAGTCTGAAGACCTGAGAACCAGGAGAGCCAATGTTGTAAGTTCCTGTCTGAGGGCAGAAGACCAATGTCCCAGCTCAAACAGTCAGGTGAAGTCCCCACTTTAGCTTTTTTGTTCTATTTGGGTCTTCAATTGATTGATGACAGCCACCTACATTAGGGAGGGTAATCTGCTTTATTCAGTCTATGGATGCAAATGTTAATATTATCCAAAAACATCCTCACAAATACAATCAGATTAATGTTTGAACAAATATCTGGTACCTCATGGCCCAGTAAAGTTGATGCAAAATTAACTATCATACCTTCCATAAGAAGTTATAATGTTTTATTATATTTTTGCTTTTTAGTACAGAATTTTATTTATTTCAAAACTCTTTCATGGACTGATTCTTCTTAGATCTTCTCTTGGTCACAGAGAGAAGAGGAGAGAACACTGACTCTGAGTGGCAGATTGTTCGAGGTACTAAGAAAATCTCTTAGTGTTTATTTTTCTTATTATAAAAGAAATGCATTTTTTGGCATAAAATGCAGATAATAAGGATGCACAAAAGAGGTAAATAAATGTTTTCCTCAATTCAAAGATGATACATAACCTCTCTTTATAGCTTTTTAGACTTTTAAGTGTATCGTTAGTTTTATAAAATATATATAATAATCATTCTGTTATCACTTTTTATTCATACACATATACCTATGAAAGGGTATTTTTAAAAATTATTTCATATTTTTTGCTTTGTGGGAGTCTTATAATGTTTAACTAATGAACTATTGGACACCAAGTTTATTTTATTTTATACTATGATACAGTTTTGTACATGTAGCTTTGTGCACATGTTTAATTTTTCTTTCAGAAAAAACTTTTACAGTTAGAAACCTCACTCTCCTCATCACATCAACTCTTGACCATTATTACCTTCTAATCCTGTTTTCTACATCTTTCCTAAGCAAATCTTATAATTTAGTGTCCTCACTTATGTACTATCTTATATTCTTTACTTTTTCATGTGTTAATTTTAGCCCTCCAAATCAAGTTCTTATAGGGAAGAATCATGTTTTACATTTTTGTGTATAGTTATAAACAATTACTTCATAGTAATTGACTGGAGTGGTTAGTAAAACTTACTATAAGTTGTTAGGCCATTTCAGCTCAATAGTTTAAAACCTAAAAAAAAAATCTAGTATAGTTGCTTTTAACTTTGAAAATTTGATAGCTCACAAGACAATTTAAACATAAATAAGTTTCTTAATCATTTCATCATTTGACACATATCACTGAACACTTTCTGTGAGATTATTGCAATGGTCATCTTTGAGGGTGCAGTGAAGCACAAGAGACACTATTTCTACATATAAATGTACAAGGTCTGTCCAGAGGTTATCCAGCCATGTACTATGAAAAAACAGAGGCATTTATTGAAAGAGCTGCAAGATATAAGAAACATTGTACATGGGACAATGATACCTCAGTCCCCTTCAAAGTAGGCACCTTGGGACCTCACACAGTTCTCCCAACTGCAGCACAATGTTCCTTCTGTGCTGGTAGCAGAAGCCACAGAACGAATTTTGCCACAACACATTTCATGCCAAGATCCTGCATCAGAATCTCAGACACAGTAGCTTTTGGAATCCCCAGATCAGCTCCCAGTTCTCACACTATCAGTCACCAATCTTCATTGACTGCAGCCCATACACATTCAACATTCTCAGGTGTTCTGCTTGTGGCAGGCTTTCCAGAATGTGGATCACTTTCAATAGATTCTTGACCATCTTTGAAATGTTTGTGCCACATTTTATTTGTACTGCCCTAATTGCATCATCTCCGAAAGCCTTCTGAATCATTTGAATAGTTTCCACCTAGGAATGTTCAAACTTCACACAAAATATGATGCAGATTCATTGCTCTGCTCACTTAGTCATTTTGAATGTGACAGTCACACAGCACACATGCAGCATCCACCCCCCCCACCCCCCACCGACTAATAGAGTGAAGTTGTCATTGTTCACGTATGCACATTCCTGTCCACTTTCCTTGGCTGCCAGGTTACACTGATGTTGTGCAAACTTTTCTCCTTATATTAGCAATGGTTGGACTTTTTCTGGACAGACTTCCTTGTATAGCTAACAATCTAGGTCATACATGATCTATACCAAATAATTTTGGGCACTCATGTGCTTGCCCTGGTATGATGTTCTGTGAAGAAATTTTCCCATTTAATAAATGACATGGATTCTACCCTTTGTAAATATGACATTCACTGTCTAGACCAGCAATTTTCAACCAGCAATTTTCAACCTTTTTCATCTCATGTCAAACATAAACTAATTACTGAAAATCTGTGGCACACCAAAAAATACACTCTTTTCCAACCTGACAAAAAACAGATATAAGTTTGACTCATTCACACCAGATGGTCATTGTTGTGTTGGCTGTTGTCATTTTTCTTTTTATTTGACAATTAAAGGGAAAAGAGGGCAGTGCCCCTGACAAAATAGTCAGGTATTGCATGTTTCAAAAAATCTTGCAGCACCCCAATGTGCTTCTTGTGTCACGCTGGTTGAAAATTACTGTTCTAGACTTTTTAAATAAATTTAATAAAGAAATTATACATAAACATTTCATTCTCAAAGTAGAGTCATTTTTGTAGTAACTTAGAATAAACACTAATAAGACTTTGAACAATCACTAAATTTAAGTTGAGTATGAAAAAAAGAACAAGCATTAAAGTATCTGACTGAAACTTGTTTAGGAAGAAAACATAAAGATGATAAGACCTCTGCCTAAAGAGTGGATTATATCGTTGGAAATGTGTACACACACTCTATAGTTTTCAATGGTGATGCAATTCAATATTAACATAATGTGATTTTGGTATAGAGAAAAGAACAATTATTGTGACTAAAAGAGCAAATGAAAGACTCATTCATAAAAGGACATTTGAACAGGACCTCGAAGATAAGTGGAATTTTGGTGTGTGTATTGTGGATAGAAAATTATAGGTATTTATTGAAGGAGCTGGAAGATATAAGAAACATTGTACATGGGACAATGACACCTCAGTCCCCTTCAAAGTAGGCACCTTGGGACCTCACACTGTTCTCCCAACTGCAGCAAAATGTTCCTTCTGTGCTTGTAGCAGAAACCGCAGAATGAATTTTGCCCTGTTATCCCCCTCCCATCTCCCCTCTGGTCACTGTCAGTTTGTTCCTTATTTCCATGTCTCTGGTTCTACTTTGCTCCTTTGTTTGTTTTGTTCATTAGGTTACACTCACAGGTGAGATCATATGATATTTATCTTTTGCCACCTGGCTTATTTCAATTAGCATAGTAGTCTCCAGTTCCAACCATGCTGTTATGAAGGGTAAGAGTTCCTTCTTTCTTTCTTCTGCATAGTATTCCATTGTGTAAATATAGCATAGTATTTTGATCCACTCCTTTACTGATGGGCACTTAGTATTATTGGAGCACTTTCCCTTCTTCTTTTTTATCCTTTACTTATTTTTTCTGTTTCTTTTTCTTGTCTGTTCTGTGTTTTTTTCCCTCCTGACACCCTGCTCCATGCCTTTCATCAGGCTGCAATGCACCGTGTCTTTGCAGTGATTCCTTGCTCAGAGCCCCTCCCTAAGCCACTCGCAGGCCCTCTGCATTCAACTGGGCATGCTCTTTAGCTAACTCCTAGGACCCACTCCTGATTGCCCTGTTATGTCGCGTCTGTTTTTATGGAGTACAACATTTTGCTCTCCCATTCCTCTCTCCGCACAACCCTTCTACCTCTAGCCCTCTGCCCACTTTAGCCAAATCCTTATCGAGTGTTTTGGACTTTGCATTGAAAAACTGCACATTGGAAAAAGGACAACTCAGTTTCTGATGAAGATAAAGTTCTATTTATTTTCCCTTGGAATATCCTATCTTTTTGGAGGGAAAATACTGACTTTCAGGCTGAGTACTGCTGGGAATACTATCACCTCCATAGACATTTAAGATCTATATTTGCATTACTTGTGCATAACTTTAAAACATATTTAAGCTATCTCTCACAAGATTTGAAAGTAGAGAAGTGGTTTAGTTAAATTACTAGGAAGTATACAATTTAAGACAGAGAGAGAAGTAAATATATATTGTGCTAGGCTGTAATAAATATTGACAATTCAAAATGAAGTATATTCACGCACACACACACACACACACACACACACTAATGGAGCACACCTGCGCTAGGTTCTGTGCTTGTGAGGCATTAGAAGACATACTTGCTGTTTACAAGAAAGAGCAATCTATTTGGGGAGACAAAAATAAATTCAGATGATCAGAATGCGATAGGGTGAGTACCACAATACAGATATGTAATAATCATATTTTTAAAAAAATTTATTGAAGTTATTGGGGTGACACTGGTTCATAAAATTATGTAGGTTTTAAGTATTTGATTCTATAACACATAATCTGTATATTGTATTGTGTGTTCACCACCAAATCAAGTTTCTGTCCATCACTATTTATCTACATTTTACCCTCTTCTGCCACTCCACCCACTTTACCTCTGGTAATCACCATACTGTTGTCTGTGTATGAGTTTTTTTTTCTGTGCATAATCTCTATAACTTTTACACCCAGACGCTTAACACCCTCTCTCCTTTGAGAGCTATAACTCTGTTCTCTCTATCTATGACTTTGTTTCTATTTTGTTTGCTACTTTATTTTATTCAATACATTCCACATATAAGTGAAATCAAATGCTACTTGTCTGTCTCTGACTGGCTTATTTCACTTAGCATAATACTCTCCAGGTCCATTCATGTCATCATAAAAGGTAAGAGTTCCTTCTTTTTTATGGCTGAGTGGTATTCCATTGTATAAATGCACCACAGCTTTTTATCCACTTGTCTAGTGATGGACATTTGGGTTACTTCTAAATCTTGGCTATTGTAAATAAAGCTACAGTGAACATAAGGGTGCATATGTTCTTTTGAATTTGTGTGTCAGGTTTCTTCGGATAAATTCCCAGAAATGAAATCACTGGATCATAAGGGAATTACATTTTAATTTTTTTGAAGTAACTCCATATGGTTTTTCACAATGGCTGCACCAATATCCATTCTCACCAACAGTGCACAAGGGTTCCCTTTTCTCCACATCCTCACCAACACTTTTGTTTGTTTATTGATGATAGCCATTCTGACAGGTGTGAGGTGAAACCTTATTATGGTTTTAATTTGCATTTCTGTGATGATTAGTGACATTGATCATCTTTTTATATGCCATTAGCCATCTGTACATTGTCTTTGGTATCATGATAGGAATTGCATTGAATCTCTAGACAGCTTTGGGTTGTATAGACAATTTAATGATGCTAGTTTTTTCTATCCATGAACACAGCATATGCTTCCATTTATTTGTATCCTCTACATTTTCTTCCTTCAGTGTCTTATAATTTTCCTAAGTAGAGGACTTTCATATCCTTTGTTAAATTTATTTCAAGGTATTTTTATTCAATTGTAAATAGGATTTTGTTTTTTAGTTTCCTTTTTTAATCATTTTTTATTGGTATATTTTATTGAGTATACTATTACAGTCGTCCCCTTCTATTCCCCCTTTTACACCCTCCACCCTGAACCCCATCCTATCATCCCCACACCTCTTAGTCCATGTCCTTGGGTTGCACGCACCAGTTCTTTGGCTTCTTAATTTCCCACATTTCTCCCAGCCTTCCCATCCACTTCTTTTTTTTTTTTTAATTTTGGTCAACATTTTCCCACCACCACTTTCCCCAGCCCCACACACCCCCACCTCCCACCCTCAATCCTTCCACCATTTGGCTTTGTAGATGAGTCCTTTATGCATGTTCCTCCATGACCTTCCCCCTCCCTTTCCCCTGTCATCTGCCTTCCTCCTTCCTTTTGGTTACTGTCAGTTTGTTTTTTATTTCAATGTCACTGGTTATAGTTTACTAGCTTGTTTATTTTATTGATTAGGTTCCACTTATAGGTGAGATCAGATGGTATCTGCGTTTCACCACCTGGCTTATTTCACTTAGCATATTGCTCTCTGGTTGCATCTATGCTGTTGCGAAGGGTAGAAGCTCCTTCTTCCTTTCTGCTGTGTAGTATTCCATAGTGTAAATGTACCATATTTTTTTGATCCACCCATTTATTGTTGGGCACTTTCTTGACTATTTTAAATTGTGCTGCTATGAACATCGGGGTACATAGGTTCTAAAGAAAACATCAGCAAAATGAAAAGGGAACCAACTGTATGATAGTTCATTATTGATGTACAGAAATTCAAGTGATTTATGGATATTTTTCTGGATTTCTGGATATCTGCTATGTTACTGAATTCATTTATCAGTTCTAGTTTTGTTTTGTTTTTTGGTGGAGTCTTTAAGGTTCTCTGTATACAGTATCATGTCATCTACAAATAATGATAGTTGTACTTCCTGCTTTCCAATTGGATGCTTTTTATTTCTTCTTTCTGTCTGATTGCTGTGGCTGGGACTTTTAGTTTTATGTTGAACAAGACAGGTGAAAGCAGACATTGCTGTCTTGTTCCTTATCTTAGGGAAAGCACTTTCAGTTTTTGCACATTAAGTATGGTGCTGGCTGTAAGTTTGTCATATATGGCCGTTATTACATTAAGTTGTGTCCTCTCTATTGTCACATCACTGAGTGTTTTTATCTTAAATGGGTACTGGATTTTATCAAATGCTTTTTCTGCATCTATTGATATGATTGTGTGGTCTTTATTCTTCATTTTGTTTATGTGTTGTGTCACATTTATTGAATTTGAAATATCATACCAACATTGCATTCCCATGATAAATTACACTTGAACATGGTGCATGATCTTTTTAATGTATTACTGGGCCCAGCTTGCTAAACTTTTGCTGAGAATTTTATCATCTTTGTTTATCAGGGATCTTGACCTAAAACTTTCTTTATTTGTTGCATTTTTATCTGGTTTTACAATTAGGATAATGCTAACCTCGTAAAATGAGCCTGGGAGTCTTTCCTCCTCTTAATATTTTGGAAAAGTTTGAGAAGGAGAGGTGTTTTTTCTTTGAATGTTTGGTAGTCCTCTCATGAAATCATCAGGTCCAGGGTTTTTGTTTTTTGGGAGGTTTTTTTTTGGGGGGGCGGTTTGTTGCTTTTTTTTCTTACTGTTTCAGTCTTATTAGTTACTACTTGTCTATTTAGATCTTCTGACTCTTCTTGATTCAGTTTTGGAAGATTGTTTCTAGAAATGTATCCATTTCATCCAGATTGACCAATTTTTTGTTATATAGTTTCTTTGGTGTTGATTATTACTTTTTCATTCTTAATTTTATTTATTTGGATCTTCTTTTATTTTTTCTTGATAAACATGGTTAAAGGTTTGTCGATCTTGTTATTGTTTCAGAGATACTGCTCTTGGCTTTATTGATATTTCATAATGAAATTTTAGACTATTGCTGCTCTAATATTTATCATTTTTTCTTCTCACTTTGGGATTTGTTAACTGTTCCTTTTTTAGTTCCTTTATATGTAAGGTGAGATTATTTATGAGATTTCTTTTCTGTTACTTGAGGTAGGCCTGCAATGCTATGAATTTCCCTCTTAGGGTGCTTTCACTGTGTCACAGAGATTTTGGATTGTTGTTTCCTTATTTTATTAGTTTCAAGTTCTCTGTAGATTTTTTTCTTGATCTCATTGTTAATCCATTCATTGTTTAATAACATGTTCTTTAGCCTCCATGTCTTCATGTGTTTTTCAGGTTTTTTGTTGTGATTGATTTCTAGTTTCATACTATTATGGTCAGAGAAGATAACTGATATGATTTGAATTGTCTTAAATTTATTGAGACTTGTTTTGTATCTTAAAATGTGGTGTATTCTAGAAAATATTCCATGTGGACTTGAAAAGAATATATGTTCTGCTTTCAGATGAAATGCTATCAAGAGATCAATTAAATACATTTGAGCTACTGTGTAATTTAAGGCCACTCTTTCCTGGTTGATTTTCTGTCTGGAAGATCTATCCTTTGATGTTACTGGGGTTTTAAAATCCCCTACTATGACTGTATTACTATTGATCTCTCCCTTTTTGTCCATCAAGATTTACTTTACATGTTTAGGTGCACCTATTCAGGGTACATAAATGTTTGCAATTGTTATATCCTTTTTTTATTTTTATTTTTCTCTTTATCATTGAGTGGTGTGGTGTTCTTTGTCTCTTACTATAGCCTTCCTCTTAAAGTCTATTTTTTTCTGATATAACTATTGCTACCCAAGCTTTTATTTTTCATTTCAATTTTCATGAATTATCTTTTTCTATCCCTGTACTTTTAGTCTGTATGTGTCTTTCCTGTTGAGGCAGGTCTCTTGTAAACAACACATAAATGGGTCTTGTTTTCTTATCTATTCAGCTACCCTATGTCTTTTGATTAAGGCATATAACCCATTTACATTTAAAGTGATTATTTACATGTACCTATTTATTGCCATTTTATTTTTTAACTATGTTCCTCTTGTTTTATTTTGTTTTTCAGTTCTTCTCCTCTTTCTTAACGAAGGTTCTTTAACATTTCTCATAATACTGGTTGGTGGTATGAAACCTCTTTAGCCTTTTCTTCTCTGGGAAGTTCTTTATTTTTCCTTTATTTTTCAATGATAGCCTTACTGGTTAAAGTACTCAGGTTGTAGGTCCTTACTTTACATCACTTTGAATATTTCATGTCATCCTTTCTGGTCATAAATGTTTCTGTTGAGAAGTTAGCTGGCAGTTTTCAGGGAGCTTCCTTGTAGGTAACTAACTGTCTTTCTCTTAATGCTTATAAGATACTCTCTGTGTTATTAATCTTTGCTGTTGTAGTTATGTTGTGACCTGTTGTGGGCCTTTTTGGTGTTATCTCATTTGGGACTCTATGAGCTTTCTGGTCTTTTGTGTCTTTTTCCTTTACCAGGTTGGGGAAGTTTTCAATCATTTTTTCAGATAGGTTCTTCATCCCTTGCTTTCTCTCTTTTCCTTCTGGTCCTCTTATTATGCAGATTTTGTTATGCTTGATGTCATTCCTAAAATCCCTTAAACTATCCTAATTTTTAAAAATTTTCTTTTTGCTGTTCTGATTGTGTGTTTTCTACTACCTTGTTTTTCCAAATCACTGATTTAACCCTCTTCTTCATCCAACTTACTTTTAATTCCTTCTAGTATATTCATCATTTCAGATATTGTTCATTTTGTTCATTTTGGACTAGTTCTTTTTCATCTCTCTTTTTTTTTTTTTTTTGGTACTGGTATAGTTGTCACTAGGTTCCTTGAACATCCTTATGATGATTTTTTGAACAATGTATCTGATAAATTGCTTGCCTCCTTTCCATTTAGTTCATTTGCTGTAGATTTCTCTTGTTCTTTCACTTGGGGCATGTTTCTGTCTTCTCAGTTTTTTGCTGCCTCTTTGTGTTTGTTTCTGTGTATTAGGCAGATCTTCTGTGATTCCAGTCTTGGTAGGGTGGCCTTATATAGTAGGTGCCCTTTAGGCCCTGTTGTGCTGTCTCCTGGATCACCTGAGCTGAGTGCTTTAGAAGCGTACCTTTTGTGGGTTATGCCCTCTTGCAGTTATACCTTGATTGCTTTGGCCCACTTTTTCAGTTGAGATCAACCTCAACCACAGTGTATGAACTGCTGCAGGTGGTGGTCACTTGAAGCAGAATTTTCCTCAGCAGGGTCTGTTGCCTATCAAGATCTGCCTTTGGATATGCAGTTTGTGACATGAATTAGATACTATTCTAATGCTGTCTGAAGCTTGCCACTGGATGTATTGGTTTTTTGGTTTACTGGGGTGGATGAATGTCAGATGCTACCTGTGACTGGTTCTGGGCAACCTGTTTGGAGCTACAAAGTGATCTACAGTTTGTGTCTGCCTCTGCTGGGCCTGGGTATGCATGGGGAGGGCCAAGTTGGGCACCAAAGCTGCCTTTTAACAGCCTTGTGCCCAGTACAGCTCAGCAAAAGTCCCATGGCACCCTGAGATACACCTTTGTCTTCCCTTACCTGTCAGCTGTGTGTTAGACTCAGTCACTGAAAGAGGCTCTGGAGGCATTTGAATTGCATGAGATAAGTTCTCAGTGAGTCACAGGGTAGGGGCAAGTGGTATTTACCAGACTGATATTAGCACAAACTCAGTTCCAGTGCTGGGTCTGAGGCCACTCAGCAAATGTCCCAGGGTATACCAAACCTGACTGCCACCTACTAGGTGCTTGTATACCTCTTTGTTGAGGTGGGGCCTCAGGGAGTCTTCAGGGCGAGGCCAACAGAGTTTATCCCGCTTAAATAGATTTGGTTGTTTGAAGGGAGGGATCTGCACCACTGGAGGGTGAGAAGGAAAAATATCCACCATCCTAGAACCACACAACTCAGTCTGTTCCAGTTCTGCCAGGAGCCCTATCTCAGCAAGGTGGGGCTGTCTGTAGTCTGGAGTATGGGAGTATGCTGCCCAGATCTTTACTCCCCTTACCTGGCAGTTGAATCCTCATCAGGGTTCCATCTTTATAGGCTGGCACTACAGGGAGTCCAGAGAGTGGGGCTATTGCATTTCTCCAGAGTGATGCTGTGTAGTAGGTAGCTCTCTATCTAAGAAAAGATAGAGTCTGCAATATGAGAAAGTGAATCAGGGTTCATGGTATCTGTTTCTTCAGCTCTCTACACAGAGCCACAAAATCCAGTCTCTCCTCAGCCCTCCCTCCACCATAGCCCAGGGTTAGTGGTTGCCAATGAGATTTTGTGTGTTGGCTCTCTATGATGGTGCCCGTACTTTTAGAAGACTCATGTTTTTTTCATTGCAGACAGAACCCCCCCTGATTTTCATAGCTTAGTATCATGTGGGTGCCTTTTCCAATCTCTGGTGCTCTAGGGTGGGGATACTGATGTGGGGTTGAGACCACATACACCTCAGAGGGAACCCCCTTCAGCTCAGATATCCCTCTGGAACTTCGGCCACCACCCTTGGGAGAGGGCCTAGAACTTTTTGCAACTCTGCCCTTCTTACCAGTCTCAGTGTGGCTTGTTCTGTAAATCCTTGGTTATAAGATTTCTCTTCAGCTAGCCTTCAGTTGGCATTCAGATTAATTGTTCTGTAATTTAGTTGTAATTCCAGTTTGGTTCTGGGAGGAGGTGAGTGTAACTTCCACCTTCTCTACCACCATGTTGGATCTTCTTCATAACAATCTTCTTGAGGATGCAGATAAGACTGCGAAGAATTTTGACCCTGTCCCCAGGAGACTACTCAGTTAGCATGATAACAGCAGAAAGACTGGAATAAATAACCCTTCACAGACCAGCCTTACACTTGGTTTGTAAGCAGGGAGAAGCCACTTTAAGCTTAATTATATATTTTATCAGAATCATTAAACTTGAGGTTTACCATTTTGGAGAGCTTTATTAAACTTTAAGGATCCAGATTGTCTAGAGAACACAAGCATGTCTGAGGTGCTTGAGGATTGTTCTTGAGAGATTATAGGTTGCTGTTTCCCATGTCACACTGACACTTTCGCTTTAACAGCATGAGTGTAAAGTGGTGACATCTGTTTCTTTGTGACTGTACTGTGGATACATTGAAGGGCAGGCAGTGGTTTAGTGCAGCCTGTAACTTGTAAGGAATTTCATATGGAGAGAATTCTACTCTGTGGTTCTGAAATTAGGGAAAAGAGGAAGTCACTTTTATTACTGTGGCAAAAGAGGCCCCTCTGCCCTAGATCCCTCTTTCTTTTTCTAATTTGTAATCATTTCCTGACTGACGTTCATGTTGCATGCTTTTTCATAAGTTCCCCATGCTTAAATCAGTTAATGGCTAGGGCTGCACTCAGTGAGCCTGGAGCCTAGTCCCTGCACCTGGGCTCACACTCCTAATAGAGCACACAGGGTCTGGTACTGGCCTGTGAGACCAGATGGAACTATTCAACCTTGGGTTCATCTGTCATGATTACCATGTGCTTAGGGTTTGTTTAGCTTGCTCCTCTCATTTTCTTTGTCAGCATGACCAAGATCAAAGTGCAAGAAAGATACATAAATGATAACCTAAAACTTTGCCCCAATACAGAGGCTACTATCTGGGCAATGTCTTCCATCACACTTTCCCCAGAGGCATGGAAGGGAAGGGGCAAATTATGTTTAAGTATAGCCTTTCTCACACAACCACTTCCAACTGTCCCCTTCACTGTGTTTTCTGAACCCACCATAGCTATATTAATCAATTGGTTCATAGATTTGAGATTTATTAACCTAATCACAGATTTCGGGAATACTGAATTCTATATATATGAAGCTGTGGCTGTGATTGCAACTTTGTACTGGGCTGAGTTCACATATATCATTCCATATTTAGGGTATAAGATGGTTCTGGCTTCATTCCCTCTCTCCCCTTTTTTTTAGAAAGACAAGGTGGCTTTAAAAATATATATATATTTATTTTCAGACAACGGGGAAGGGAAGGAGAAAGAGAGGGAGAGAAACATCAATGTGTGGTTACCTCTCACATGCCCCTTACTGGGGACCTGGCCTGCAACTCAGACATATACCCTGACTGGGCATCAAACCAGCAACCCGTTAGCTTGCAGGACAGTGCTCAACCCACTGAGCCACACCAGCCAGGGCTGGCCATTCTCTTTAACAGTGGAGATGAATTATCTCTGTTTGGTTGTGAGCAACAGATGATGCACTTCCAGAATGCACTTCGTTTAAAACAATATTGACAAAGAATGTTCAAAATGGTGACAGTAGTTTATGGAAGCAATTGTACAGGTAATAATTACCTTTGGACTTGTGTTACAGATTTAAAAAATACCTTGTAGTATTGCTGAGTTTACTTTTGTCATGCTATACTTCCTCTCTTCACAATGAATATTTGTGCTTTAAAGAAAGAAAGAGACGAATTGGGGGCGTGGCCATAAGTTAGGGAATAACTAGGAACTGACTTGGAGGAATAATTCTTTTGGAAAATAGTGTTTAGGTAACCCAAAGTTCTTTATTTAGGTAGAAAAATTTATATGATTGTCCTCTAGATTGATGTTATCTCTGAGATAATGCATCATGAAGAATAGCCCTGCCCTGCAAGTTGAGGCTGAATGATCAGCCCCTGTTCAATGCCATTGTAAATGCTGGATATTTTCTTTATCAAAGCAATTATGTTTTATCATAACAGATAATAATTCCTCTATGGATTTCCAGAAATCATTGCTAGTCCATATGATCACTGTCATTTCTTTCTGAAAATGGATATCTATAGATTAATGTATATCTATATGGATATGTATCTACACACACACAGAGCTTGACATATTAACTGTGAGTGCAAAGCTAAAGTATAGATGCTTCCTATAACACTGTCACCTTTAATAAGCTACCATGTCAATGTTTGTGTGCGTGCACATACATCTTCAGTACTGTCAGGTATACTATATTTCAAATGTCCTGCTTTCTTTCCCAGAAAACATTGGCATGTTTTGGGAATACTTAGAATGCCCCAATGACAGTAACTCTTCCACTGGGAAGTGGAGCAGCACTGCCCTGGGACTCAGACAAGTCAGATTTGCTCTTCCTGGTGAACTCTTGTTGAACTTGACACTTAATGTGTCTGAAACTTTTGTTCCTCCCCGGTAAAACGGTGATGATAGGACTTCTGGTCAAGATAGTAGCATAGGTAAATACGACTCATGTCCTTGCACAACCGCATCAAAATTACAACTAAACTAAAGAACAACCATCATTCAGAACTTTCAGAAATAGAACTAAATGGAAGCCCTACAAGTATAGGATTAAAGAAGGAACTACATCATGACTGGTAGGAGGGGCAGAGACATGGACTGGGCTGGTCCCACACCCACAAGTGGCGATGAAAATCAGGAGGAATATCTAAGGAGCTAAGGATCCCAGTCCCACAACAGCCTCCCACCCCCAGGCCAGGGCTCCAGTGCCAGAAAGAGAACTTGCCATAACTTCTGACTATAAAAACCAGCAGGGATTGAGGCTACGGAAGACAGAATCTGCTGGAATCCCCAGCAGTTCCTCTTAAAGGGCCCATGCACAGAGTTACTTAGATTCACTCCATCTGAGCTCCAGCATGGCCACAGCAGATTGAAAGGCATCAGAGACATATGGGGAGGAACTGATTTGACCAGCATCAGGGTGAGAGATAGGGGGCAGCTTTCTCCCAAACAGAAGTGCTGGAAGAGGTCATTGCTCCTTTTTTTGAGCCCTATGCCCCACAGAACCACAGAGCCAGCAGGCAGTTGCCATATCTAAGACTCCTGTCAACCTGGCTCACACTGTTTGCCCCACCCTGGTGATTCCCTGAGGCTCTGCCACACCCAGCTTTGAGGCCCACACAAGCTGTTTCCAGTGGCTTATCCATATGATGGCTTGTCGTGCCTTATGCTTCAGATTTTCCTAAATTATCTCAAACAAGCAGCATCTGCCTTCAGTGAAACCCATACCTCTCGCTAACTTGCCCCAAGTCCAGCACTAGCAGCATCTGACCTTGGTTCATAGCTTGGCCTTGCCTGGGCTCTCCCAAGCCCAGCACAAATAGCAGTCATCTGCAGATCATTTTGTAGCTTATACTGTGTGACCCTGTACAGAACACAGACGGTGGCTGACCTTGGATGTGGCAACAGTAATCAAGGCTCAACTACAACAGGGAGGTATACAGAGCCCAAACAGTGGGTGCCTCTTGAGTATCCAGCTTAGATAATAGGGGAGGTTGTACCACTGGACCCTACAGAATACCTACTACATTATGCTACTCTATCAAGCCTGAAAGACATAGCAGCTCCACCAATACATGCAAATATACACAGGGAGGCTGCCAAAATGAGGGGACCAAGAAACATGGCCCAAGTGAAAGAACAGATCAAAACTCTAGAAAAAGAACTGAACAAAATGGAGATGAGCAAGCTACTAGTTGCAGAGTTCAAAACACTGGTTATAAGGATGATCAGTGAACTTAGTGAGAACTTCAACAGCATAAAAAAAAGGCTAGGAAACCATAAAAAGGAACCAGTCAGAAAAGAAGGATACACTAATTAAAATAAAGAACAATTTACACAGAATCAAAAGTAGAGTGGATGAAGCCAAGAATCAAATCAGCAATTTGGAATAGAAGAAAGCAAAAAAAACACCCAATCAGAATATCAAGAAGAAAAAAAGAGTGAGAAAAATGAGGCTAGTGTAAGAATTTCTGGGACAACTTCAAGCTTAGCAATATTTGCATCATGCAGGTGCTTGAAGAAGAGGAACGGCAAGAAATTGGAAACACACCTCAAAAATGATGACAGAAAACTTCCCTAACTTAATGAGAAAAAAAAAAATAGACATATAAGTCCAGGAAGCACAGAGAGTACCAAAGAAGAGGAACCCAAAGAGGCCCACACTGAGACATCATAATTAAAATGCCAAAGGTTAAAGACAAAGAGAGAATCTTAAAAGCATCAAGAGAAGGGCAGTTAGTTACCTACAAGGGAGCCCCCATACCTTTGGGGTGACGTCTCGAAGGAAACTTTGCAGGCTAAAATGGACTGGCAAGAAATATTCAAAGTGATGAAAAGCAAGGACCTACAACCAAGATTACTGTACCCAGCAAAGCTATCATTTAGAATCAAACAGATAAAGAGCTTCCAAGACAAGAAAAAGCTAAAAGAGTACATCACCACCAAACCAGCATTATATAAAATGTTAAAGGATCTTCTTTAAAAGGAAGAAGAAAAAGATCCAAAATATGAACAATAACGTAGCAACAAATACATATCTATCAACGATTGAATCTAAAAACAAAATAAACAAGCAGAATAGAAACAGAATCATAGATACAGAGAGCATTTTGATGGTTGTCAGATGGGAGGAGTCAGGTGGGTGGGTACAAAAAGGTGAAGGGATTAAGAAGCACAAATGGGTAGTTACAGAATAGTCATGGGGATGTAAAATACAGCATAGGAAATAGAGTAACCAAAGAACACATATGCATGCCCGATGGACATGGACAATGCTGTGGGGATTGCCTGAGGGAGTGGAGGTGAGCTGGGTGGAGGGGGCAAAGAGGGAAAAATTGGGACAAATATAGTAGCATAATCAATAAAATAAATTAAAAATGAAATAAAATTTTGATGAAAAAGGATTTTCAAGATGATTAAGTTAAAAGAATATGTAGAGACATTGCTTAGTGCTTTTAATTCTGTTACTTGAGAGTACAGATGTGAATTTGAATCCTGCTTTAAAACTGTGTAACCTCAGGCAATTCATCAGTTTTCCATGTCTGAGAAATTAATAATATAAAGCATGTAAATAGTATAGTGACTGACACAAAGTAAGCACACAATAAATATTTGCTATTATTATTAAATTATAAAAACTATGCAGATATTCACTTTTTATTATGTACTGATAATAAGGCAATGTCTCTGTAAGTTAGCGGTTTCTCTAAACCTATGGTAACAGCAGATCTGAAGAGTTTAATGGCATGTCAATTAGCATTTTCTTGATTTAGAACCTGCAAACTTTGTGAGAGAATGAATGTATTTGTTGGTTTAAGCTAAAATTTTGATTGCATGCATTTGTCTTGAAGACACCTGGAATCATTTAGCTTTAACTTGTCCATATATCAGAACTCTTCTATGGCAAATATGAAAATTAAACAGCATTTTTATGGTTGCAGCTTCTCATACTGGGTATTACTGTGAGAATCATTTTAATGACTCTTGTTTTGTTGGTAAAAATGATTTTTCTGTTCTAGATTTAAAAAAAAATCAGACTTTTGTAGAAAAGGTGTTTAACATCTATTGATATCTGCAGTCTTCTGGAAAATGTTCCCTTGTCTTTCCTTAGCTAAATATTTGTCAACACTATTCTAGAATTTCTTGTATATCTATATTTTTTTACCTTTCTGCAGTTCTACTTCCAAGCCTTCTAAGTGATTTCTTTTCTTCCACTATCTCTTCTAATTCATTTTGCACACCTTTCTATGGACATCTACCTAAAGCTTGGGCTCTGCTCCTTTCACTCACAGACCTAATGGTTCCTCATCCTGACCTCTAGGATGCCTGTACCCCGAATCATATTTCCATTACTCCTTTCTGCATATCCTGTCCCACTAAACTATGCTAGTCTTTTATAAAGCATCCTTTCATATATCATATATTCATGGTCACTTCTAAGCCATTTATCTGTAGGAATTATCTGGTCTTCTTTGTATGTGATTTTTAGGTATGATACAGATGCCTGTCCTCATCCTCTGTTAGCATAAAGCATTGGCCTGTTATTTTCTGGGGCACTGTGGGCTTTTGTGAGCTGAAGCTGACCCAGTCCCTAAGAATGGAGGAAGAACAAGAACTTACAAGAGATGGATGGCGAAGGTGGGTCCCATGGTGGTCCAGGCCTTCCCCTCTGACCAATAAACTTGTTCTTCTCTGTCATTTTTCTCTCTGAATTGGCCTCCTTGAACTCTGCTTCCCCTGAGCTTCAGATTTATTGGCCACAAAGGCTGCTCTTCAGCTTGGTTGTACCTTCATCTAGTCCAAGTTCCACTTTTATTCCTTGCTGTTATACCCTTAAGAGAGAGGAAGTAGGAGAGTGTGGGCAGGTGGGAGGGCCACAGGTGGCCTAGTGCATGTGCAGCTCAGTTGAGCTTTCACTGGGCTATAGTCTAGATGGTGGTAGAACAGTGTCTCTCCAACTAGAGCATTAGTTGCCTCCAGTACTTGTTAGAACAAACTGCTAGACCCCACCCTGGTAGGTCTGATTCAGTTGGTCTTGGGTGGGACCTGAGATTTGCATTTCTAACACTTTTTGAGTAACTTATTTTATTGGAAGTACAGTGTTGCTGAGCACTAGGTCAAATGCCATCTCTTCAATGATCTTTTATGATTCCCTCAGCCGGGACATAAAACAGTTGTTGTATGGTCTCTTCTCTCCAATTTCTTAGTAATTTATTTGCCCCTTATAATATTTACTACTGCCTACTCTATGTAAAGCATGAATGTCTTGGCTTTGTTAGCAACATATAAACTATTTGAATTAGTCTCATTTATCTTCTTCAAATGTTCAGTAACTATACTTATACAGTTGGTTATGTTGGTGCTCTTTACTATCTTTGTGCATCCATCCTCCAGCTTCTGCGTACTTTGTTCCTACCAACTTGAATTTGCAACTTTCTTCAGAGGACTAAACATGAACTTCTAGAGACACTTATCTCAGACAAGTGGAGAACTGATATTGTCTGGAAGTTCCCATCCCCAGCAGTGTGACCTACAGCTAATACAGGAGTACAAAAGCCCACCTCCCTTGCCTTGAGGTAGACCCAGCCACTCCATAGTCCTCCTGGAATCAGGCTGAGACGGAGACCTCATCTGACATCAAACCCTTGTTTGTCAGCCTCTTCCATTTCTCTATCCTGCTTCCCTTACTTTCTTAACAAGTTTCTTCTGGGAGCACTTTCTCACTGAATCACTTGTACACCCTCTCTTGTTTCAGGGCCTGCCACCTTCTGAGAAACTGACAGGTGTTGTGTAAATGCTTGTTGAATGAATGACTGCTTATTGGATGAGTAGTTAGGAGCATGGACTCTGAAGCCAGACTGCCTAAGTTTAAATCCCAGATCTACCCTCTACCAGTTGTGTGACCTTGGGCAATTTATTTAACTTCTTTGTGCTTCAGTTTCTTTATCCAAAATATGGAGTTAAAATGGTATTTCATCAGAGTTTTATGAGGGTTAGATAAGTTAATACTTGTAAAGCACTTAAATTATTCCTGGCATAGTGTAAATTCCAATTAGCTGTTTGTAAAAACAAAATACAAATAAGTGATTTGAAACAAATTAAGAAAACACAGTTAGTCAAAAGGATACAGTGTTCATTGATAGGAAGATGATATTACTAGGATGACAATACCAATGTGACCTATACATACAATGTAACCCCAAATCAAAGTTCCAATGATATTTTTTGCAGATATAAAATCCCATCCTAAAGGGACTCTGGATAGCCAAAATTATCTTGAAAAAGAATAAAAAGTCATAAGACTCACACTTCCCAGTCTCAAAATTTACCACAGAGCTATAGTAATCCAAAAAGTGTGGCATATACCAGCGTAAGGACAGACATATAGTCCAATGGACTAGAATAGAGAACTAAGACGTAAACCCATATATATGTGATCAATTCGCTTCTGACAAAGGTGCCCAGATGATTCTCTGGGGAGAGGACAGCCTTTTCAACAAAACTGATGAATAGCTACATGCAAAAGCATGAAGTTGTATTCTTACCATATACCACACATAAAAATTAACTCAAAATTAATCAAAATCCTAAATATGAGACCTAAAAGTTTAAAATGCTTAGAAAAAAATAGGGGAAAATTTCATGAGTTTGGATTTGGCAATGATTTCTTGGATATGATTTCAAGAGCACAGACAACAAAAGAAAAAAAGAAACAGATAAAATGAACATTAAAATAAAAAATACTCTATATATCAAAAAAGTGAAAAGACAACACATAGAATGGGAGACATATTTAGAAAACATATATCACATAAGGTATAAATGTCCATAATATATAAATAATTCCTATAACTAAACAACAAACAAAAAACCCAATTTAAAAATTGGGCAAAGGACTTAAATAAACATTTCTTCAAAGATATACAAATGGTTAATAAATAGAGAAAAAGATGCTAAACCTTATTAGTCATTAGAGAAACACAAATCAAAACCACAATGAAATACCACTTAACACCCATTAGGAAAGCTTTGACAAATAAACAAACAAAACAGAAAAAACAAGTGTTGGCCAACATGTGGAGAAACTGGAAACCTCATGCAATGTGGGAATGTAAAATGGTGCAGCCTCTGTGGAAAATAGTTTAGCTATTTTTCAAAAAGTTAAACATAGAATTATCATATGATCCAGTAATTCCATCCCCCCCACTGGTATATGTGCCAAAGAATTGAAAGCACAACACGCAAACAGATACTGGTAAACCAGTCATCATAGCAGCATTATTCATAATAGCCAAAAGGTGGAAACAATCCAAGTGTCCATTACAGATGATTATCTAAACAAAATGTTGTAGACAATAAAATATTATTCAGCCATGAAAAGTAATGAAATCCTGATATATGCTACAGCATGGATGAATTTTGAAAACATGCAAAGTGAAATAACCACATACAAAATGACAAATATTATATGATTACACTTACATGAGGGAACTAGAATATGCAAATTTATAGAGAAAGTGGAATAGAAGTTACCAGGGAAGAAAGGTGAGTGGGAATTTATTTTTTATTGGTTACAGAGTTTCTGTTTAGGATGATAAAAAAGTTTTTAGAAATAGTGGTAATCGTTGTGTAACATTGTGAGTGTACTTAATGCAATTGTATACTTAAAAAATGGAAAATTTTATGTTTTGTATATTTACCAGATTTAAAAAAGTACATTAATTCTAGTCTTTCATTTTGCTATTCCTATTGTGTCATTGGAATTTTGATATGTTTCATTAATATTTCTTTTCTCTCTCATGAAAGAAGCACATGTGAATAGTCTATGGGTGTTTAAACAAAGTGCATGAATATTTGTGAAATTTTAAACATCCAATTAAAACAATGTAGATAAACATAAATAAATAAGGGAATAATTAGGTTGTTTGAAATTCTTTAGGTTCATTCAGAATTTGCAATAACTTCATGAGTGCAGTGAGTCCTGGTTAGTTGTTGATACCATTAAGCAATATAAGTCTACTGTTTTTTTTTTTTTTGAGCTTTACATTTATGATTTTATAAAAGCTATCCATATGGGTCCACTTGATTTGGGCTTATAGGCAAACTGGTCTCCAGCCAGATGCTCCATCTTCTTATGTATCACACCTCTCCATAGAGCTGAAATGTTCCCCTGAAGAGAAACTTTTAAAAACCCCACAAACTCTAATTTAGATTTGGCAGTCACTGTGCTGTGGTGTTTGAGTGTTTTAGACTTAGCAATAAATAATGTTTTAAAACTTCCAATGTCTTGTGTCTTACTTGCTGAGCTCTCTGTATCTGTAGGCAAAAGCCCTGGATGAAAAAGTCACTTGCTGGTCAAGATTGCCCTTCACTCCCCATAGCCTTAGATTCTCCTCATTTTTTATCATAAATAGTAAAGTGAAATGAAAGAAGGACGGAGGAGTGGAGGTGTGTTTGTTCATGATATAGTGTTCCTTAAGGAATTAGTTGACAAGTTTGACCATTCTCATAACATGTACTCTCACATACTTTTGCATTTGCTTCTCAGACTTTTATATCTTTATCTTAAGACTTGTTGGTCTTTATCTGGAGACCTGTGAGACAGAGGACTGAACTATTTAAATATTATTTTACATCCAATGTCATTAAAAGGAACTCAATAGGAGCACAAGGCCAAATTCCATTTGACAACTTTCTAAACATCGGCCAATCTCACACTCATTTTAAACAAAACTACTTTAAGTCCTTTTTGAAACAAGGAAAGCCATAGACAAAACAATAATATGTCAACCTATTTAATACAGAAAGTTTTGGCCTTTGGATAATCTTTGCTTCTTGGGTTTAAATTAGCTTCTCTTCTGGTTGTTTGTCTTGGGTTCTTTGGTGAAAGGGTAGTTTGTTACAAATTATTCTGTTTAAAATATCTTTATGTAACTAGTGGACCTGTTCTTGGAGTGTGCAGGTATAATATATCTCCCCATCCTTTGCTGAGGGAGTTTATAACAAGAGATGGGTGGCCCTCAGCATATAGCTAGGTTGGACATATGAATACCCACTGGTTGAAAATCTGAGCATTTGGAAATTGACACACACATTTACACACACATACGCACATAATACATACATACATATACATATTCCCCCACTTTTTGGGTGGCATGATCTTAGAAACAAGGACATGGTCAATGGACAGAGACAGAAACAAGAATGGCCTTGAGGCAGAGGGCAGCTTGAAGTATAACCTGTAAAACTAGTTTGTAAGGGGTCCTGGCTCTTTCCACACAAGGCAAAGAATCATTCCCATATACAGTTAACAGTATCAGAGCATACTCCATTATGGCAGGCACGGAACTCCTGGAAATTCTCTTAGAGGGAATATATCAACTTAAGTGAATTGTGTACCACAGTAATCTTAGAACCCTGAGTAGAGATTACGCTGATAGAGACAAGTGGGTTATTTTCACCTAACCATCCAAACCTCACTGTTTGGCTTTACATAGTAAATTGAAAGTAAACCATTATTTTTATTTACCTTCACTGCATAACTTGAATGGTGAAAGTCTGTTGATATGCAGTGAGTCCCTAGTGGGAAATTACTAGAACTAGCAAGAATACGAATATTTGTTTTTAAATTGATTTTTAAATTGACCTTGATAGTTTTCAGTGTTTCTTAACTAGTGTTTGCAAATCTGCTGATTTTACAAAAAATCTGTTTCTTGCTGTATTAGAGTATAGCATCACAACAAAATTAGCATTCCATATGTTGTTTTGTTAAACACACTTGGTGACTTTCTTTAAAATCCCTTGGAAAATGTTTTGAAATTTGTTGAAACAAATATGCAACACTTGAAATTAAATGGGATTATCACCACATTGTCCTTTCTTTAAAGCATCGTGGGTGTGTTTGGACTCAGGAATGTTATCACTGAACGCACACCCTTCGGACATTACTCATGAGTAGGTAGACCTAGATGCAAGAGTTTTTAATCTAGGCAAGTAAAAGCAGCTTGCTACAGAATCCCAGCAATGCCATTATGTCATGATAAAGCACATCTGCTTTACCAAAGGCTGACGTGACAAAAATAATCTAAAAATCATTTATTAGGGTTTCTCTTCTCTAAATGGAATGAGAAAATTCAGCTCCCTTTTCCTAAAATCTCCTTCAGAACTCTTAAAGAGAAACATAAGAACATATTTCATCTGAAATTGGAAACTTGGGTTAGATACCATTGGTAGTACTAAACACTTTAACATTTAATCATTTATCGAAACTGAGATGTGGAAAATGTTGTCATGTCTGTCTCTTCATTTCAGACTTAAAATTTAGTTAGCAAACATACTGCACATTGGCTGTGTGCTAGGGACTGAAGTTAGTGATAGGAATAAAACACAGTGGCACCAATAACTCTACTTTGAAGGCCTCAGAGCTAATCAGGGCGTTAACAAGCGAGAGTGAGGATTGCTCAGGGAAGATTTCAGAGTAGATGCTTAAGCTGAATCTTAAAAAATGAACACACATTTACCAGGTAGAAAAGGCAGGAAAGAACATTCCAAAAGGAGTGAATGACCCACATAATCACTAATTCTTTATTTTCACTCATTCACTCTCAAGAATCTGATACACAACTCTTGTCCCCCTAGATATCTTTGTGTCTAAATACTTATGCTTTTAGTCACATGGAGCAGAAACTAAGTCAGTTAATTCATGAAACACATTGATGACTTCATGTGATAAATGGTGATAATTCTCAGGTGTATTATTCAATGTAAAATGGTTTTAATGGAAGGAATAAAGTTCTGATTGTGAATAAGCTTTTATTGGGTCATAGGCTATCACCAACATATCTTATATTCATTTATCCTTTCCTCCAACAAATCTTTATGGAACATTTATTATATACTGGACACTGTTTTAAGTGTTGTGGTCAGTATCTCATGGTCCTGCCTTAGGTAAAAGCTGACAGGACCTGTCCTACTCGTTGGCCACCATGATCATCATGCCTCTTGTCTGCTCAGACCCTCTCATTACTTTCCATCACAATTAGAGATTCCCAAGGCTGTTCATGATGTGGCCCAACTTACCTCTGTCACCTTACTTCCTACCTATGTTCAACTTTGTTACTCTGCTCCAGTCCCACTGACCCCCTTGATGTTCCTCAAGTAAATTAAGGAAACTCATGCTTCAGAATTCTTGCTGTTTTGTTTGTATGGAATACTCTTTCTACAGAGTCCATGGGCTCATTTCCTCATTTTATTCAGGGCTCTGCTCAAACATCACTGCAACAGAGTCCTTACCTGGCACGATCCTCCTTCTTTATTTTCTGTTCTCTTTCCTTGATTTATTTTCTTCATAGCACCCATATGTATTATGTAATGATATAATATTAAATAAAATATTAACAATATAGTACAGTATGATTATGTGTGTGTGTGTAGCGTCTCTCTCCACAAGAATAGAAACTCGATAAAGTCAGGTATTTAATTCTGTTTATGGCTGTATTCCTAACCCCTAAAACAGGGCCTGGTCATAATATAGATTTGAAGAATATTGATCGATTGTTGAATGACTCTACTTCATTGGGAGCATTGCAATTCATTCTTCTTAATCTTGGGTTTATGTCTTCTGCCTACAGATAATCAACTAAACAAGAAGGAATAGAATTACTGTACCAAAAATATGTGTTAAGGGAATTCAATCATAAAAGTCCTAGTTATTTACTAAAAATACAACTAATACTAGACCCACAAGATCCTTTCCTAGAACCCTGTTTTCAGGACATTTGGCCATGGTGACTTTGGCTTTGCTTTGCTGTTATTTTTACATGGTGTTAATGTGTTCCTGACGTATTTCAGAAACCAGGCTCGCAATTCACTTTGAGAGATCCCATGAATTTCTCTCTTACACTTTTGAAATTAAATTTCAGAAATGAATCAAATTTATTGTTTAAGTCAAAATGGATTTGATTTACAGATGTTAGATCCCTTAAAAGCAGATCTATAAAAGAAAGCTTCTATCAACTTCAGTTTGTGTTTTCTTGTCTCCTCTAAATAAGAACTTTCTACAAGACATTTTCTATAACACTATCTTGTGTTAAAATCATCAATGCATGTTAAACTAAGTATATAATATTTTCTTGTTTTAAGGTTTGTTTCATAAGGGAAGCAGTATAATCCACTAGCAAACTGTGTATACCTTTTCAGAATATGATTATTGTTCATAAAAGTGGTTTTAATTGAAAATTTCATGTTGTGGATAGCCTATAGAAAACTTAGATCCACATACTTATATTTATGTGTCTATAACTTATTTTTAAGATTCCTTATTCTACAGTACTTTGAAATCACTAAAGGTTTTCTTTCTTTTTTGTTATTGATATGGGAAAATTTAAAAATATTGCTGTTATGTTCAACTGTTGGCACAACTAAAAGCCTAAGAAAATTATTTCCTCGCTTGCCGACCCCGCAAAGCCACATCTGAAAAGGTCACAAAAGGAAACACACAATTCAAATAATCTCTATGCTGTATCTGAGATTAACTTGGACACAGATGTTTTAACTTACAATTTGATCTGGCGTAATATATACATTTAACAAAATCATGTTTTGTATTCCTTCTATAAACACTGAAGTTTGATAAAAGCGTATTGATTTTTCTGCTATTTAAGAGATTTTGCACCAGCGCTTAAAGTGGGTTTTCTCCAGGGCTTAAATTAACTCTTTCAGCTTTCGACCATTGTTGTGTGTGTGTGTAGGAGTGTGTGTACATGCAAGTATTTATTTGTTTATGCTTGAAATGGATTAGAATGGCAAACCATTTTGTGGTCCGCAATATTTTACTCACTAGGGATAACCGTTAGACTTTGTTCTTGATTCTTTTTCTTAGAAGATGAAGTGACTCAACACTGTTCATTACTGCTCATTTCCTAACCACACTGTAATCATTATAGGCCTAGATATTATCTGAAAAGTTACTGAAAATATTAATGTAACATGAATAAGGTTTTTCTCCACACTCTGGGCATTTAAATATGAACATTATATATCCTCCTCTTGGTCTTTATGCCTTTTACCCAACTGATCTGAATGTGAGGGTCCTCTAGGGGATGACTCAGGAAGCATCAGCACAGTTAAAACCTGTCTTGCTTTTAAAATCATGCTCACACTCACTTTCTTCTTTCTGGCCAACATTCTAACACCAAACCACCTCAGCTTCTCACCTTGTGCAGGAGGACAGCAGCCACCACAACTATGAGTAGGCTTCTCCAAATTATTTGTGTCTTTAGACCAGGATTGTGACCTTGGTGAGTTCTGAGGGGAAGGATATCCCCAAATTTAAAACATAAAAAAGAAATGTCAGTTCAGCAATACCACAACCTTTTGTAACTACGGAGACTTTTGTGAAGTGAAATATCTTTTGATGGAATAAAAATATAGATTCTGATGTAGTTAAGACACTAATATGAGGGCTTATATAAAACAAAAACCTAAATTCTACATTTCTTTTATTTCACCCTGCAGAAAGACCATGGGCCTTTCAATATAATGGACAAACAGGCATTTTAATTCATCATCCAGGTATACAGTAAGCATAATGTACAACAGTGATAACAATATTTATCTACTGATCAGACACATACACACACACACACGCACCCCTCAAGTTCAGGGGACAAAAATGATTGCAGAACCAAAACCTAGAACCCTATAAGGTTTTTTTGTAAAGGATTCTTCCCTTAACCTTATACAGCTTTCTTGCACAAAACTTAGAGAAAATAAAAATATATTTCAGTGTTTGCATAAAAACCACTTTAAAGAGAATTTACTTCCCAGTTTCCAGAGGGTGGCTGCTTCAGTGGGACAGAGGTTCCAAACCCACTCATGCTGGAGAGCAGCCTTTACTGGCTATATCACCTGTGTGGAGTGTAAACATGAAGCATGGCTTGCCCACATGCCTCCCTGGAAAATGACACTGTAGGGTTTTTTAGGCTGTTGGGAAACTCAGGACATATTCTCAAGTAAAGTTATTATTTATTGGTGCTCAAGTATATAGCAGTGTTTTATATAGGGTGGGGCAAAAGTAGGTTTATAGTTGTTCATATGGAAAATGATGCAATAATTAATAAATAATAATACAAGAATAAACTCCGTGTTTAAGGTAATCACAACTGTAAACCTGCTTTTGCCCCACCCTGTATATGTTTTTGGTAATTTTCTTTAATTTACATTTTATTATGCATTTTAATGTATGTTCCTTTAGCAGATAATTCTTAATAACTTTCTCAGTGATAATGGGGATTTTATCAGCAGCAACAGAAGGCAAGAGACTAGTTAATGATAAAAAATGTAGGTTTAAATCCTGATTCTGCCACTTAACTACCTTGGATTATCTCATCTGCAAAACACAGGTAATATCGTTAACCTTAAAGGGTTGTTTAAAAGATTGTAAAGAATACATGTAATTGTCCCAAAATAACATTTAAAAATCAGGTTTATAGTTTATGTGAGGAATGACAATTTTTAATTGAATTTATTGAGATTACATTGGATAATAAAATTATTTAGGTTTCAGGTGTACAATTTTATAATATATGATCTTTATATTGTATTATGTGTTTACCACTCCAAGTCATGTCTCTTTCCATCACCACTTATCCTCCATTTACCTTCTCCTGCCTTCCCCTACCCCCATTACCTTCTGGTAGTAACCATACTGTTGTCTCTCTATGAGATTTTTTTTCTTAATCTCCACTTTTTTTACCCAGCCTCTCTCTGCCCTCCCCCCTCACAGCTATGAGTCTGTTTCTATTTTGTTCATTAGATGTCACATATAGGTGAGATCATATGGTATTTGTCTTTTTCTGACTGGCTTATTTCATTCAGCATAGTACTTATCAGGTCTGTCCATGATGTCACAAATGATAAGATTCCTTCTTTTTTTATGGCTGAGTAGTATTCCACTGTGTACAGATACTAAACCTTTTTATCCACTCGTCTACTGATAGACACTTGGGCTTCTTTCCAATTTTGGCTATTGTAAATAACGCTGCAGTGAACATTGGGGTGTGTGTTTTCTTTTGAATTAGTGTTTTGGGTTTCTTCAGATAAATTCCCAGAAATGAAATCACTGGGTGATAAGGCAGTTCCATTTTTAATTGTTGAGGTAACTCCATACTGATTTCCACATTGGCTGCACAAATTTGCATTCCCACCAACAGTGCACAGGGTTGCCTTTTCTCCACATCCTTGTCAGCACTTGTTGTTTGTTGATTTATTGATGATGGCCATTCTGACAGGTATGAGGTGATATCTCATTGTGGTTTTAATTTACATATCTCTGGTGATTAGTGACATTGAGCATCTTTTCATATGTCTATTGGCCACCTGTATGTCCCCTTTGGAGAAGCATCTATTCAGGTCCTTTGCCCCCCTTTTTTTTTTATATTGGATTGTTTGGTTTTATTTGGTTGAGTTTTATAATTTCTTTATAAATTTTGAATATCAGCCCCTTATCAGATGTATCATTGGTGAATATATTCTCCCATTCAGTGGGTTGTCTCTTCATTTTGTTGATGGTTCCAAAAACTTTTTAGTTTGATGTAGCCTGATTTCTTTATTTTTTTTCTTTTGTTTTTCTTGTCAGAGGAGATATATCATAAAAAAAGATTACTTCAACAGATGTCTAAGATTTTATTGCCTATGTTTTCTTCTATGATTTTTATGGTTTAGAGTCTAACATTTAAGTCTTTAACCATTTTGCATTGATTCTTGTGTGTGGTGTAGAAGGTGATCTAGTTTTATTTTTTTCACACATTCCTGCCCAATTTTCCCAACATCATTTATTGAATAGATTGTCTTTTCATTACTTTGAATATTTCATGCAAGTTCTGTCTGTCCTGAAATGTTTCTGTTGAGAAATCAGCTGACAGTCTTAATAAGAGTTCCCTTGTAGATAACTAACTGCTTTTCTCTTGCTGTTTTAAAAATTCTCTTTGTCTTTTACCTTTCTCATTTTAATTATGATGTGTCTTGGTGTGAACCTATTTGGATTCATTTTTTTGGAGACTCTCTGTCCTTCTGTAGTTGTGCGTCTTTTTGTTTGTTTGTTTGTTTGTTTGTTTTATCAGGTTAGGAAAGTTTTCAGTTATATTTTAAAAATATGTTCTCAATTCCTTGCTCTCTTTTTTTCCTTCTGCTATGCTTATGATGTGGGTGTTGTTATGCTTCTTGTTGTCCCACAGGTCCCTTAAACTATTTATTTTATTTTATTTTTTTTTCTTTTTGCTGCTCTGGGTGTTTTCTTATACCTTGTCTTCTTTGTCACCAATTTGATCTTTTGCTTCATCTAACTTACTGTTTACTCCTTCTAGTGTATTCTTTATTTCAGATATTATATATTTTTTATTTCTGACTGGTCCTTTTTAAGATTTCTATGTTCCTTTTTATGTTTAATATGTGTTTCATTAAATTTTCATTGATTTCATCCATTCTTCCCCTAAGTGTCTTGAGCATTCCTATCAGCATTGTTTTGACCTCAGTATCTGGTATATTGCTTGCCTTCATTTCATTTAGCTTTTTTTTTTTTTCTGGAGATTTCTTGCTGTTCCTTCAGTTGGAGCATATTTCTTTGTCTCCCTATTTTGGCAGCCTCTTTGTGTGTGTGTGTGTGTGTGTGTGTGTGTATTAGATAGATCTTCTATGACTCTTAGTCTTGGTAGGGTGGTCTTATGTAGTAGGTGTCCTGTAGGACCCTGTAGCATAGTCTCTTTGATCTCCTGGGCTGGGTGCTCTAGGAGATCAAATGTCCCTTGTGTGGGTTATGTAGGCCCTCCTGTTGTAATCGAGTCTTAATTGCTATTGGCCCATTCATGTGTGGAGTCAACCCACAGGCTTGCTGACTGTGATGAGCAACCCTGACCACAGTGTATGAGCTGCTGCGCAGCTGCTGACACTTCTCCTTAGCAGAGTCTAGTGCCTGCCAAGATCTTTCATTCTTGATGTGGCTTCTTCTTAAATCCCTCATTATAAGACTTCTCCTCAGCTAGTCTTCAGTTGGTTATTCAGAATGATTGTTCTATAATTTAGTTGTAATTCCAGTTTGCTCCTGGGAGGTGAGTGTAATTTCCCTCTACTCTACCACCATCTTGGGTTCTCTTATAGATGACAATCTTAAGTTCCTGGATTAATTATTCACTTTTACTCTTTTCTCCCTACTGTTTGGCTGCTGACTGAAATGAGTAAGTTAAACAAAAATAGAATTTAGATCAACATTTTGCTAAGTGTTGAATATCTTAGTGGATGATTCTCTGAGACATTACATTTAAAAATATTTTATTCAGATGTCAGTGTCTTTTTTGTTATAACTATCATTGGATTTTGCCCTGAGAAGTACCTAGCTCAAGGGATAAATAATTACATAATGTTCATGTTAATATATATATACAATATATACTTTTCTCACTCAAGGACATACTTATTGATTTTTAGTAAGAGGGGAATGTAGAGAGAAAAAGAGAGGGAGAGAGAGAGAAATATTTTTGTGAGATGGAAACATCAATTGGCTGCCTCTTGTATGTGCCCTGTCTGGGAACTGAACTTGCAAAATTTCAGTGTATGGGGCAACACACCAACCAACTGAGCCACACCAGCCTAGGCTCATGTTAGTATTTTTAATACATTGGTATTGGTCCAATATTTCTCAGCCTTTTAAACAATTACATAAAGATAAGATGGTTTGGGGGACAGCAGAAGAGAGTGCAAGGAAAGCAGTTAGCTGGGCTTCAAAAAAGAATGTATTTTATTAGGTAACAGTTATCAGTTGGGCTACTACCCTTTAGATGCGCAACTAACATGGTGATCCCCCAGTTTCATAATCTGTGTATATTCTAAACTCTCTCCCAAATTTCTTCAGCACCTTTTGTGTATGTCCTTCTCTGATTTCCAGTTTTGCGATTCACACTGACCTCTACCTTTCTCCAATATCATGGAACATCCTTTCACAAATACACTTATGAGGACTGGAGACTGTCCTGAATTTTGAAGAAAGATGGGAGTTTCTATAGATAAAATGTATACAGTCTCTCCTGTACAAGGCCCCACCTTTCTTAACCATAGCCTTTGGCTACTACCAGGGAGTTTCTCTCTCCTGAGTAGCTTAAGAATCTCCCCATCTTCTGTTTCTTTATTTTCTTTCTCCTTTTTGGCTTTTTTTTTCAAGAGTAACAAATTCCTCTATTCTTATACAGAGTAATTACACTCTCTAGTGTAGGCACAGATTTTTGAGTAGCTACTTAAATACTTAACAGTATGCTGTTTATATAAAAAAAATCCCTTGTTCAGTGGCATGCTGAAGTGTGGATCTAATAGAGACCTTCTAAGCTTTCTCTGTCTCCTAATAAAACCACATTTTTCTTTCATAAACTGTTTATTCAAGTTTCTTGCCTAGTTATTTTTAATTTTTAATTTTTTAAAATACAATTTACATTTAATATTATTTTGTGTTAGTTTCAGGAATACAGCATTGTGGTTAGATCTTCATGTACTTTACCAAGTGTTTCCTTTGATAATTCCAGTACCCATATATACCAGGCACCATATATTGTTATTACAATATTATTGACTACATTCCCTATACTTTACATCCCCATGACTGTTTTGTAACTACCAATTTGTACTTCTCAATCCCTTCACCTTTTTCACTGAGCCCTCCAACCCCTCTGCACTCTGGCAACCATCAGTCTGTTCTCTATATCTATGAGTCAGTTTCTGCTTTGTTTGTTTATATTATTCTTATATTCCACATACTAATGAAATCATGTAGTATTTGTCTTTCTCTGACTAATTTTACTTAGCATAATACCCTTTAGGCCAATCCATGTGGTCAGAAATGGTAAGATTTTATTCCTCTTTATGACCAAGTAATATTCCATGATATATATATATATCCACCTGTTCATTGATGGGCTCTCATATCTTGGCTCTTATAAATAATGCTGTAGTGAATAGGGGTGCAGTGAATATGCTGCACATATTTTTTCAAATTAGTGTTTTGGGTTTCTTCAGATATATACTTAGAAGTAAATTGCTGGGTCATAAGGCAGTTTCATTTTTAATCATTTGAGGGTCCCCCGTACTTTTTTCCATAGTGACTGTGCCAATTTCATTATTACCAACAGTGCATGAGGGTTCCATTTTGTCCACATCCTCATCAGTTCTTGTTGTTCATGGATTTATTGATGATGGCCATTCTGACAGGTGTGAGGTGATATCTTACTGTGGTTTTAATTTCCATCTCTCTGATTATTAGTGACATCGAGCATCTTTTCATGTTGTTGGAGAAATGTCAGTTCAGGTCCTCTGCCCATTTTTTAATTGGAATTTCTTTTGTGTGTGTATGTTGAGTTGTATGAGCTCTTTGTAAATTTTGGATATTAACACCCTTTATTTGATATTAATTTGATAACAACTCAGTAATATCAGATGTATCAGTGGCCCATATCTTCTTGCATTCAATACATTGTCTGCTCTGGGATGGGTAACCTGGCTTCAGCTTGAGATCCAGTGCTTCTCAAGGGGAATCCTCACAGCTGAGTGATCCCCTTCAGAACCTGCCACTGCCAGTGGAATCAGAGGCCTGTGCTTTTCACGTCAATGTACTTCCTACCAGTCTCAATGTGGCTTCTTCTGTAAATCCTTAGTTATAAGACTTTTCTTCAGCTAACCTTCAGTTGGTTATTCAAGTTGTTTGCTCTATATTATAGTTATACTTCCAGTTTGATTCTAGGAGGAGGTGGGTGCTGCTTCTACCTACTCTGTTGCCATCTTGGATCATCTCAGGAATGGCACTTTGGATCATGAAAAGCCTCATTGCAGGACATAGATTCTGCTAAGGGTCTGCAACTTTATTGCCTGAAATGCCAAATATGGGAGGTAATGTTGTAAGGAGCAGCAGAATAAAATGAGGCACTTAAGCTCCTCCTTTCCTCCAGAGATTGCTGAATCTTCAGAAAAGGCACCATTCACCCTATCAGTAATGTGTGAAACATCATCCTTTTGCTCAATATCTCTTGCCATGTGTTTTCGAGTTCTATATGCTCATTTTACCCACCAAATTGCTTTTATGATCTTGAGCTCCACTGAGCCAGCACATCTGTGCAGAAACAAGCTGGATCTGATTCTGCTTCTCACATGCCTGACAGAACTGTCAGCTTCATTTCTGTCACAAAATCTTGGTAGTTCTTTAGGATGTCAGAGCTCAGTGTTTCCCAGTCCAGGTCGAATTGGCACAGCTGTGGCAGAGAGCTATCTTCTTTAGACTTGTGAACTGATCAATGTAGATTGACAAATCATTGAGAAGATACAAATGTGGCTTTGAATTTCTACTGCAAAATCTCAATTATCTGAATGTTGAAGGATCATAAACATTCATTTTGAATTAATTCATTGATAGTTGAGAGTTACGTTATAAAAAATCATACCATCTAATCCCTTTGACCTGTAGTCTATTCTGAACATACAATTGCATTAAAAAGCTTTTAGTTTTTTTAAATATCCAATCCTAACCTAAGTAAGTTTTTTTTTACTTATTTAATTGGAAAAAACAATAGGCAGTAGTTTATGCCTATTGTTATTCTCCTACAAAAGTATGAAATATGGTATCCAGGGTTGATGATATATATGTAGCTTGATTTCATTAATGTAATGGCTGCATAGCTTCATTCCTATCAAAGCTTACTTGCATACTAAGGAAAATGTGAGTTTCAAGACAATTTACTACATTGAGGCAGTACCTCAGTGATGATGGTGTTACATTTCAGAAAATAAGAATTCTTTTAGTTACCTGAAGTTGCTTTAACTTTAATTCTGAAGACAGCCTCATTTTAAACATTTTTGGTGGACATGTTTTATTTCACTCTTTGCATTTTAGACAGAATATACTAAAGAGAACTTTTTTATTTATTTACTCAACAAATAGTTTTGAGTGCCCATTAAGTGACAGTTACTGTATAAACTGAATTTTAAAGAAAGAGACTGTAATCATGTGAAGAACGCAGAGAAAAGAGTCCCAAAAAGAACAGCGTGACCAAAGCCCTAAGGTGGGAAAGAACTGAACAGATTTGCACTGCTGAAGAACAGTATGGTTGGAGCTTAGTGAAGGAGGAGAATGGAAGGAGGGACTGAAAAAGATACATTGGAATGTAGTTGAACCTTAAGGGGCTATTTCTTTAAAGGTTTTATTTATTTATTATTTATTTATTTATTTATTCATTTATTTATAGAGGTAGGGAGGGAGAGAAACATCGATATGAGAAATCTTGATCAGTACTGACTGGGGACTGAACCAGCAACCCAGGCATGTACCCCTACCCAGAATCGAACTGGGGGCCTTTTGTTTTTCAGAACAATGCCCAACCAGCTGAGATGCACTGATCAAGGGCTTGAGGGGCTATTAATGTGCATGAAATGATTCCCCTTAAATTTAAATGTCACCAGGATTCTGTAGATTTTGTGATGGGTGTGGTGTCTTTATTTTGTGATATTTCTGATGTTGTTTCCTCCAGTTTCTTCCTTTATTATTAATTCTTTGATTTTGCAGCAATTATTCCATCTGATCCCCATAATGTTATCTTCTTTGCCTTCTAATTTTCTTTCCATTGGGTAGATGAACAGATAACAAAACTAATTAGAATTACATCTACAGAGTAGAAAGACCATGAATTTGGGACATAGTCTCTTATGGGCAAAATACATAAGCGTTTATAAATGGACCATTTTACTTCTACATTTCAGTTTCCTCATCTATAAAAGCAAGCTAATGATACATATAATGCTCTTTCAGTCCATTATTTGAGCTATAATGGTTTTATAAAGGATCTTTAAAAATTAATTGCATAGTTAAACTTGCTACATTTTAATTATCTGGAAGTGTTAACAACTTTAAATAACGGCACCCCAATGCATTAATAATTCTACATTTTAAAAATGCATGTAATTATTTTCCTATTCTGAAATTCTAGATGAAAAACTTTCCATACACAGGAGGGCATGGTTGTTCATGGACACACAACTATTAACTTTTTGGGAGGAGGAGCAGTCTCTTCTATTTGTAGATCAGCTGCAGCATTTGCCACAGTATTTTGAGCCAAATAGATGCTCCAAAAAATGTTTATTGAATGAATCCACAAAAGAATAAAACTTTATGGCTTGACTCTGACTTAAATTTGTTTCCAAGTGAATCAGGAGTCATCACTTTGCTGCTTTTTTGTCTTCAGAAATCTTTTGTCAGACACCAGTTTCTTAAAATTAACCTGTGAATATATAGTATTCTAGAATTCTCTGGGATTGTGTAGGAATGTGTAAGATGGTCTTCAATTGTCTCAGGAGAAAGGGTTTGTAAGTAACACTTATATGGAAATAAAATAGTTTCAGACACTTGCAAAATAGCAATCAAGTGACTTTTCTCCTCTGCTTTTGGGGTCAGAAGCTATCCACTTGCTTCCAAACTCGCTCCTGTCTAAATTGCAGGGGAGGGAGGAATGGAAGGTGAGGTGCTGGACAAGTGCTGACAGCTGTCCTGAATGTGGCATCTTATTTCCTGCAGGCCTGGGTCTGTTTAGCATTACACAGCACTTAGCTTTGTTTAGGATGTGGTCAGTGTTTGTTGGAAGGTGTATAAGAAATCGGTTTTCCAGGAGGGAAAGCTCCTGAAAATTTACACCATGCATGCAAATTTTAGTGCAGAAAATTACCTATAAAAACTCGGGGTAGGGGAGGAAATGTATCGGTTTGGCATCAGAAAAAATCCTTCTTTACCTCCCTGTAGAAAAAGTCCACAAGGCTTATCGCCTATGTTTGAAAAGAGAGAAATTCATTCCTAGAAATATTTTGGGATCGCTGGCTCTTAGATGGCTTGGGGTCCTTTTATTAATGGTTAGGTGATTCTGGATAGCTTTGTGGGGTTCAAGGAAAGAGAAATGAAGAGCTGAGGTGGAGGGCCTTTTAAGGATGGCAGGTACACTTGTGATACAACAGTCCTTGAAGATCATGAGGAAATAGTGAAAATTATTTGTTGAAGTAATCTGTGCTTAAACTCAGTGGGAATTTTCTTTAGTTTAAAGAGCAGTCATGGAAGAAGGCATCTGGGGAAAAAACCTTAACATTTCTGGAAAAAATTATGATTTTAATATCATCATATTACTGTGGTATTTAAAGTATTAACTCTTCCTTGAGAATAATCAGTTAAATTGATGATGGGTGAAGTCCATGCTGGTTTTAGATTTCGGTGATGATAGGATTAATGAAGAATAAAGGTGTGTCTGAGAAAGACTTGTCATGTCTCCTTATTTCCAAATAAAATGGTATCATTGGTAGTATCTGTTGTGGCATCAAACGTCTGTGGAGCAAGAGGAGACAGGATATAAGTCACATGGGTAAGTGATTCATCTTGACGAAGAGACCTGTCCTCTGCATGGTTTGGAGAGTGGGCTGCGAAGCCCCAGGAATGAAGAAGAAGGTTGCAGTAACAAAAATGTGTCCCATCAAAATGTGTGAGCACAAATGTTCACCTTTTGTTTCAGCTTGAGCCAGTTACCTCTCAAAACTTCTTGTTCCACCTTTCTTAATACCAGAGCAACTTAAAAACAAATCCCATATTTTACCAAAGCTGCGTAAAGCAGCTCCTCTGGGTCCCTGGTTTTGACAAGATTCATTTGAAATGGACCAGTGTCATACAGCCTATGAAGCAAATTTGTTACTTTTCTAATAGAACAATCAGACAAGGTTTTCCAGAGTCCAGCTGTGCATCTTTAGATTGCTGTCCTGTTACTCAGAACAGAACAATTGTTTGAATCAAAGCCAAAGATGTCCTTGAATCATTTGGTATCAGGGCACTAATGAGCTCTGCAGACATTTCAAATTCCTTTTCCTTCTCTTCTCTGTCCCCCCTTCCACCTTAACCAGGTGTGACTTAATCCAGTGTACTTTCCCCCTAAGTAATAAGCTTTAATACACACACACACACACACACACATACATATATATGTATATACACATACATAAAATTTAGGCATATATAATTTTTTGTATTGTGAAGTGAGCTTCCAAAACAGTGTTTTTTTTTTAAAGAGTGAGATACTTTCCTGATCTCTTTTATTAATAGACATATAAAAGTGAAGTTCCAGTTTTCATTGCCTCCTAGGGTTTTTCGAGATGATAAGATACTTTAGTCTTGTCATCTGCTAAAATGACAAGACAAAAGTATCTTGTCATCTGCTAAGTCAACTCTTGGTTATTAGACATGAGCATACTGAGGCTCAGAGTGTGAAGAGATTTACTCAAGATAACACAGGTAATAGCTGATAGAGCTAGACTTCCACCAGGCTATCTAACTCTGGTGCTCTTTACTCTTGAGCACACGTTTTGAGAGCTTCATTCATATTTTTTACTTCTCACTTTTCCCACTTAATCTGTTATCAATGGGCTAGTTTAGTTCGCCTATGATGTTTCCCTTTTCTCGTTTTTCATGGTGAATATATGAAATTATTCTGAAATTATATGTTATGCGAACATATGTAATTTCTGTCTGTCTGCTAGGTTCAACGCTTCCTCCCCCTATCAGCATATCTGTCTGATGAAATCCCACTTATAAACAAGTCTTTAAGTCCTTTTTGAATCTCTATGCAAAGGAAAACTTCCCTGAACAATCACTTCTGCTCACTCCTGGCAGCTTGTCCTTTTCAGCAACTCTTTGGGCATGTGACTATGAGTACTTTTTACATCGTGTTTGTTTATTTATTTATTCATTCACTTATCTCTTGTTATCTCTTCTATAATATAGAAAATGGAATTTCCATAGAAGAAAACCTTTAATTAATTTAAAACCCCTTTTACCATTGTTTCTAATTTTGTTTCTGAATTTGTATGTCACCTTGAATGGGGTCCTATTCATTCAAACTCCTCACAGATTTTGAGCAAATCAGTTCTTACTTTCAATTATCTGAAATTTATTGAGCACCTAATATTGCAAATAACATAGGAATTGCCCCTGCCAATATCACCCTATTAAATCCCCACAGCAGTCCTGGGGAGCCGTCGTCATACCTGATGTATAGATAGGGAAACTGGCTTGCAGAGGGTACACATCTTGCCCAAACTCTATTGAGCTGCTGAATCTGAAATTCAAACATAATCATTGTAATCAATGTTCAAGATTTTTCCACATTATATCCATATTTATTTCATTAAGCACTTTCTTTATTATGCCTATACTTCAATAAGATATATGAGGTCTGTCCATAAGGTATCCGGCCATGCACTATGAGAAATAGAGACATTTATTGAAGAAGATACAAGTTATAAGTAGCATTGTACATAGGCCAATGATGCCTCAGTTCCCCTCAAAGTAGGCACCTTGGGACCTCACACAATTCTCCCAATCGTCATCAGCTGCCCTGTCCTATTTTCCTGAATCTCATAGATGGCCTGAAATCTCTTCTCTTTCAAAGGTGATTTTAGTTTTGGGAAAAGCCAGAAGTTACGGGGCACCAAATCTGGGCTGTAGAGGGGCCAAGTCACCTGGATGATTTGATGTTTTGCCAAAATGCTCTGCATGAGATCTGGTGCATGAGGGGGTGCATTGTCGTGATGAAGTTGTCAGTCACCAGTTGCCCATAGCTGTGGCCTTCTGAATCATCTGAATAGTTTCCATGGAGGAATGTTCAAGCTTAACACAAAATTTGATGCAGATTCGTTCCTATGCTCACTGAATCATTTTGAATGCTATGGTCACACAGTACACATGCTCACTCAATGGTGTCTATTGCCCCCACTGACTAGTACCATGAAGTTGTCATTGTTCACGCATGTGCATTCCAGTCCAGTCTCTTTGTCTGCCAGATTACACTGATGTTACACAAACCATTCTTGTTATATTAACAATGGCTGGGCTTTCTTGCATAGTAGAGACAACTGGACTAAAGATAAGAATATTGGAAAAGCTGGCATATATGTGGTGCCTGAGCTCCATTGAGAAGCAAAGGAAGGATATATACAAGGAGAAACAGGTCTTGCAAGTTATGGATATGATGGAAATCTACAAAGAGATATTCATATGCCTGAATCCTAAACATTTTATTGCTACTGAATCCCCAAGCTCTATCTCTGACCCTCAAACTCTCATTGACAATTCCCCAAGGAAAAACATGCTTACAGGTAAAGAAATAAAAAGACCAGGTCAAATATATGCTCTAGCACACTAACACTTCACCACTGCAGGAAACCGTTTGATGAGTGAGACTGAACCATCCATACTCTAATACCAGAGGTAAATATACAGGATCTGTTGATACAACATTTGAAGTATATAGAATGTATAAGCACTCAATAACTATTAATTCATGCCCATAATGCACTAAACACTGTTAGGCCCCAAGGATAGCACAATAATGAACAACATCAATAGTGTAATAACAGACAAGAAAAGTACAGGTGTACCCCATTTTATTGCACTTAGCTTTTATTGCACTTCACAATGTTGTATGTTTTACAAACTGAAGGCAAGGCCCTCCACCAGCATATAGATGACAACTTGCTTAATTGCAGTGGTCTGGCACTGAAACAGCAAAATCCCTGAGGTGTGCTTGTAGTGCTCTCTGCCTTCATAGAACTCACAATCTAGTGGATTACTTAAAAAAGCCAAAACTTTTATATTATTCTGCTAGAACCTCCCAGAAAAGTAAATGGTTGAACAAATAAAGGAGAAACATTTTACCACTTAAAGACTACCACCAGCATCTCTTCTTTTTATTATAGTTATCGGCAACACATACACAGTTTAGTGGCCTTACTGGTTTATAGAAATTGAAATGACATTTCAACCCTGCCTTATAACAATCCGAGCCATGTGATGTTTGGGCTCTGTGATTTCTTCTCTTCCCTTGCAGTTTAGCGCTACCCAGGAGCTGTGAGACAATACAGCTTCCTCCCCCCTACACAGCAAGTCCTGGGTTAGAGCCTCCTGGTGGTCTAAGAGCCAGGCTGAGCCTTCCTGCTGTGGTTGGGCTGCAGGAAGTGCTCTAGTCCCTCAGTTCAGAGAGACAGACACATAAAAGATTCCAAGAACACACACAGAGAAAACACATAAACAAGTGTACACTCATCCATTTTTATGAAAATAGACATAAATGGTGTGGGAGTGCTTTTAGCACATGGAGTGTCTAGATTCTAGAGGGTTTAGTCAGGAGACAGAGACTAAATCTTGAAAGCAGAAATTTCAATGAAGGGGAAACTCAGGACTAGAGAATTTCAGGCCAAATGAATACAATTGCAAGGGCTAGGAGACTTTAGTTAACACACCTCATGTGAGTCCAAAGCAAATAGTCCCTTTACTGATCTTAGGAAGATTAGTTTAGGGATTTGGTAAAGTCAGCATTTCTTCATGCTCTCTTGCCTCTCAGATCATTCACGTATCTGATCAGGTTTATTATAGGACAAAGAGATCATTTTAAAGCAAGTAATTCAGCCATTTGAAACAATCTGCATAGATAGTGTAGATACTATAAAGAAACAAACTTCATCTTTGACTAGCTTATCTAGATTTATTATATCTTTAATTATTAAACCATTAGAAAAGCTTAATCTAGAGCTTTGTTTTTACAATGCAAACATATGGAAAGAAATTCATCAGTTGATTGAAACAAGTATGAAGAAGGTATATTTTTTCATATACTGGTATATATGGAATATATATAGTATAATGTATATTATGCATATAATATATAATATATGTATATTATATATATATATATTATATGTGTAGATGATTGTCTAAATAAGATGACAAAGTCTGTTTGCCAAAATTCTACTCAGAAAACATGCCCTACAAGTATTTAAAATATTTATGTTTTTAGTGAAGAAAGTTTAACAAAAGTACTAAAAGACTTGTAGCTTGTGCAGGCCTAACATCTACCCATTATGTTGTCTTTTAGTTTACTGTGTGGGCCAAATACCCAAGCTACTCTACCGAAGGCCAAACCAGAACCCCAGAACATCCTAGGCAATGCTTCTAGTGCTGTCCTGAACTTTGTTTAGAGCTTTAGTGAGAAATCAACCTATCATAACTTCACAAAGCAAAGGTATTTGAATGTGAGGAGTTCCAGAAGGAAGGAACATGGTATTTCTTGATTAACCTATAGTTGTACATTTTATATGAAAATATACTTGCACTAGCAAAGGATAGTGCAATTATTTTATGACACTGTATTTTATTTATTTTTTAAAATTTGTATTTACTGATTTTAAAGAGAGAAGAAAGGGGGAAGAGTAAGAGCAAGTGAGGGGAGAGAGGAGGAGAGAGAGAGAAATCTATTGTTCCACTTATTTATGTATTCATTTGTTGCTTCTGGTAGGTACTCTGACCAGGGATCAAACCCGCAACCTTGGCATGTTGGGATGATGTTCTAACCAGCTGACCCACCCGGCCAGGGCTGTATTTTATTTCTTTTTACAGTTTCATAAAAAAACCTGTTGTCTGTTTTACTATTTATTTAATCATTAATTCAATACATGTTTCTTGAGTGGAATAAGCACTGGGTATAGAATGGTTAAAAATTTCTAAAAGTTTACTATTAGGGGAAGGAGTAGGGCATTAAAAATACTCTAATTATAGGTGTGGTCTTACTTGAATAAAAATGGTACTATAGAAGACGGATGTGGGGAGATATAATTTAAGTGAGGGATTGGGCAGCTAATGGGCATTTAAGCCTCGAAGGAGCTGGCAGCCAAAATGTACTTTACGTATTAGAGTTTCCAGAAAATATGCAAACTTGGTATACTTTATATTTTCCTTTCAAAACTAAAGGGAGAAGAGGGATGGTAACTTGTCTTAGTTTTATTGTTTTCTTGGAGAAAGATATGAAAATTAACTTTCCCTAAGATAGGGTGAGTGTGGAAGAAGCCTAAAAATGGGCTACTTTATTTATGTTTGAAAATTATGATTATATCCCATACATTTAATACCCTACGTCCCATTTGATGTGTGTATATATGGGTGCATAATCTTTTTCCTGATACATGTCAGTTAAAAGACTGTGTTTGCACAGGAAATAAGAAACAGGAATACCCACAGCCTAAAATATTTGAATAATCTCTGCAAGGTATAGTACAAATGGGACCTAATGAAGGGAGGCTCGGCTCAGCCTGCCTTTTACAGCAAGGGGAGGAAAAGTCCACCGACAAAGTAAGCAGAGAGGATCTTGGCACCCCTAATCACTTCCATGTTTGTAAAACTAGTCCATGAAACTGAAGACAAGAAACCATTGGGTGCAGAAGTAAATACTCCTCCTCCTATGTGAATAATTTGGGAACAAAAAACTTCACAGAACATAATCTTCCTTCTTTCCAGTTTGGTACTGAAAATATTGAAGAGGGACACACAAAATCTCTCACAGAATGTATTGTAAGTTCCAATCCTGAACAAACATACACCACTTTTCTAAAATTAAAAAGGGATAAGTCACAAGAAAGATTGCTTCCAGAAATAATAAAGTCCTCATCTTCCTTACATGGAACATGGGGTCATCACAAACTATAGACCTACCTATCTTCGGATCTGAAAATGGAGCCATCCCCTTGAAAATGGCCTCATGGCCGGATTCTGAAGTGTACATTTATTGATATGACTTATGTGATTTCTTAATTGAAAACATATTAACAAATTATGTAATGGTTTTAGTGTCTCTCAACAATAATGTATTTGAATTACATTATTACATTTCACAACCAGAACTAAACTTTAGTCACTAATTGCCACAAAATAGTTATAATCAAGGCATAGGTTCTTCAGTTAAATTGTTTTTCATTTATAAAAGTACTGTAAACATAATACCTACTTTGGGTATTTGATAGTCTTCTTTTTATGGACGCTAATTTTTACCTGTTTTGAAGATATATGATAGCCCAACCTTCGAAATAGAGTTCCTTTATAATGCTATAACCAAGGTTTTTCACTGAAGGCCTGCTCCTCCTCTGCCAGTTAGTGTTGCCAACACAAAATTAGGGTACTGCATAAGAGTGAGTGCTTTAGAGTCAGGTGACCACAGTTTTCTCTAGTCACTTTACCTCAATTCAATTTCCTCATCTATACATTGGGAAACTAATCGTCACGCTTGCCTTGGGCAAGGTGTGAGCTCCCTGAGTGTCACAGAGCACAGGCTCAGTGAACTCTATGTCCAAAAAGGCTTGGACATAGAATGGTTTAATAATGTCAATACAAGGCATTTTCTATAATAATAATGCTGATAATATTACTATTTCCTAGACATTGTAATTTTTTTATTCATAAAGAACATTAGGTTTTCTCTATTTTATGTATAGGTATACCTTCCTTAAAAACTAAACCAACACAATGACAAAAAAAAAAACTGACACACTGTGAATATATGATTTATTGAACACAAAAATTGACAGCTCAATGAAATAAATTGCTTGAATGCAGGAGGAGACAGATTTTTTGGTACTCTATGTACTTTTCTGTATTACATAGATAGAACTTTCCTTGGTTCTTTTAACAAATACATTTTAGCATTATATATTTATCCTAAAGTGATCATTAAACATCAAATATCCTTGCTATTGATAATTTAAACTATATTTTCTAAAATATATCTTTCCTGGGATTGTTTGATGATCTTTACTTACATTGCGTCAATGACTTTACCTTCACATTCTTAAACATACAAAATTGAAAACAATGTTTCCAAATTAAACTAATAGCTCTTTTTGTATCTGCAGCATGCTTTCATCTCTCCCAAATATTCATAAATTGACAGAGTACCATGTGCATAAATGGGCTGCAATAGTCCTTATGACTTGGAATTAGTGTTTCACCATCATTGAACCAGTTCTGTGACCATCTACCCAGAACGTTTGGATAAAGACAAAATTCCATGCACCTGGTCAGTTGTGCAATGCTGACCAATGAACAGCTGCTAACAATAAGGTTATTGTGCTTATGTAACACAGTTCAGATCTGATGGTTAGTCTCTTGATACATGGTGAAACACTAGGGATTTTTTTCTTGCCAGGATGCCTGCTTCATGGACAATACTATGTCTATATTCCACTGTATACTTAAATCTTCTCTCTATATGAGTTGGGCGCTTAGGTTCTGAAGGTCACATGAGCCTTTCCAGTTGCTTTTGAGGGGTTTAAGTTTCTCTTAGGAAAAAGAAAAGGCCATACAGTGTGGCAGGGAATGTAATTTTAGGAACTATTTTCTTTAGACTTGTTTTACCATGTTAACAAAAAGCTGTGTTATGTTTTTTCCAATTGATGTGGGTGTGTCCTTGTGTGTGTATTCAAGAGAGGCTTCTGTTTGTTGCAAACATCTTGGAGTGCTTTACAAAAGAATTTTAAAAATTAAACCAAACAGGATATGAAAGTGTGCTGCCAAACAAGTAAGTCTTTAGGCATGATTTAAATTTAGTTAATGACATAAAGAGCTAAATCTGTGAAAGGAAGCAAGTTCCTTGGATCAGAGAAAAAGAAGCAGAAAACAGATATGAATATTTTGTGTAAGTCTTCCTTTGAGTAGCTCCAAAAATGTCCTTTTAGAAGTGCAATTAGAAAACCCCAGGTTAAGTGAGTTCCAAGGAACAGTGTTTTAGGGAAAAAGACCAGATAATAGCTTCCATGTGCCTAGTGATTACAAAGTGCTTTCCCAGCTATTATATCATTTGATTGTCACAGTACCCCATCAAAGTAGTTAAGGAATGTGTTATCCCATTTTACAGATGGGTAAACTGATGAAAGGAGAAATTAAGGTATTAAAGTCAAGAAAGTAATAGAGCTAGGAGTAAAAATATGGGTGTTGGTCTGACTCTGGTGTGCTATTTATAGTACCATGAGTCTGTGGCAACTCCTTTACACTGGATGCTTCTCCTGCCCTTATAGCTCTCTGTCTTTGAGGTAATAGTGGCTTCCCAGGATAACATGTCATTCTGTTCCCTCTCCTAAGGAACTCCTAACATCCTTGTGTAAGTGAAAAATTCAAAAACCAGTCTTCTTTCTTTTTCTTTCCTTTCTCCCTCCCTCCCTCCCTCCTTCTCTCCCTCCTTTCCTTCCTTCTTTCTCTTTCTTTCCTTCTTCCTCTTTCTTTCTTTCTTTCTTTCTTTCTTTCTTTCTTTCTTTCTTTCTTTCTTTCTTTCTTTCTTTCTTTCTTTCTTTCTTTCTTTCTTTTTTTTTTACTGTTGTTTGATTATAGTTGCCCCAATTTTCCCCCATTACTCCCCATTATGCCACCCCCCCCAACTCCCACAGTCAATCCCCAACCTGTTGTCCATGCCCATGGGTCCTTCATACATGTTCCTTGACTAGACCCTTTCTTTTCTTTCCCCCGTTATGCCCCTGCCCTTCCCCTCTGGTCACTGTAAGTTTGTTCATTATTTCCATGGCTTTGGTTCTATTTTGCTTGCTTGTTTGTTTTGTTGATTAGGTTCCATTATAGGTGAGATCATGTGAAATTTGTCTTTTGCTGTCTGGCTTCCTTCACTTAGCATAATGCTCTCCAGTTTCATCCATGCTGTTGCAAAGGGTAAGAGTTCCTTCTTTCTTTCTGCTGCATTGTATTCCATTGTGTGAATGTACCACAGCTTTTTGATCCACTCATTTACTGATGGGCACTTAGGCTGTTTCCAGGACTTGGCTATTGTAAATAATGCTGCTATGAACATTGGGGTACATAGTTTTCTAATTCAAGTGCATTGCAGATGATAAGACTTAATCCTTTAACAACATTAAATTGACTTTGATGGTTTGCCTTTTAAGTCACCCTCCAGCCTTTCCCAGAATCTTTCCCAAGGAGATGTGACTCTAATGCCCCTGTGGTTGTAGGTAGCTTCTCATGGTAAGAGACTGTAGTGGGTAAGAAAGGGGAATTCTTAATGAGTGACTGTCCATAGACCAAGGGTGGTTATTCTAGAACCTCTGAAAACTCTATCAGCATTGTGATTTCAGGCAGTAGGCCATGGCCTTGTGTCTGAGAGGTGGGTGACGTAGTGTCCAGATTGGCCCTTGAGAGATAGCAAGTGCTTCTTTAAGGCAGATCACTCAGAAGTGACTGTGCTACTGCAGTCGAGTTTTTTTGTTGATTTTTCCTTTTCCTCTAAAAACGCATTTGATTTCTTATCCAAATTTCGACTTTAAAAAGTTTACATTTTCTTTGTTACTTCTGTAGCCTCAGGTAAAGCTGGGAAGAACACTATTTTGCGACTCTGTAAATCTTTTGGCAAATCACATGTGATGGACCCAACAATAACCAACTGAAGCCATGTCTCTGTAACCAGCTTTTTGCGTAGGCCACTCAAGCCAAATATTAGCCCAAATGCAACAATGGGACTACAGAGGTATACCGTTTGGGCAGGAAGGGCTTTGCAGAAAGCCAATAAACTTAAGGATGTTACTTTTTAACCTTAGGTTTTAATGTACTACTTTTTGTGGGCTGTTACCTTTATGTTTATGAATATTAATGTAAAGACTTCTACTCTCTTGCTTTTTGCCAATAAACAAAGCCTATCCATAAGATTTATCCGTCTTTCATGTGCCATCTGAACATATGAGATAGGAAGAGAAACCATTCCATGAGGAACTATCAGAAATAAGAGATAGCTGGAATAGCATTTCCACATGGCTGCTGCATTCCCCAGTCTGCCTCCTGTATAGACACCTATTCTCTCGTCCTTCTGTTCCCTGGTGATGAGCTATTTCTGGATGCATTGTGCTAATATTTGAACCCTGCCTTCCTCCTTGAACCTGTGTTTATCTCAACAGCACTTTGATTGCCTATTCTGTATTTATTAATTTTTTTCAACTTGATTTTGTGTGTTAGCTCCTGCCTCCAGGTTTGTTCTACACTTACCTTTGTTAATATGCCTTTAGTTTGCTCTGCATTGAATGTGGGATTTTTTATCCTCATCACATGACTGTCACATGTCACCTTCTGTCACATGACTGTATTTATTCCAAATTCCTGATCATTTGATTCCTCTTTGTCTCAGTGTGTTAGCTATGACCCTCTGTATCTAGCACTGTGCTTGATGCTCTGGAAAGAATATCTTAAAAAGTATAAGATAGTGTTCTGCCCACTTTTCTACCTATGTGGAATAATACTTTTCTTATATATCCTAAACTTTTAATGATCCACTTCTTTACTAAGCCTGGTCTTGATAGTCATTTCTTCTTTTATGTCCTTATAATATTTATTGTCCAGGTGCATCAGGATCACATAAACAGACTTACTGCATCATTTTTTAATATTTGTGTTATGGTAAGCTCCTGGAAGGCAGGCATATAGATCTTCAGTACCTGGCACAGTATGTTGTACATAATGGGTGTTCAGTCAGTGTCTGCTAATTATTAGTTTTGTATGGGATATGAGATTATGTGCACAGGAAAACTAAGAATGCAATTAGATTCTCAGTCCCTAGCACAGTATCTTGCACATAATGAGTTCAGTCAATGTCTACAAATTATTAGATATAAGATTATGTGCACAGAAGAACTAAGAATACCAACAATATTATGTAACCCAGCTCTAAATTGAACTATATAATTTTAAGTGTTAAGTAGTGTTGTCCAATAGAAATTTCTGTGAGAGTTAAAATAGTATATCTTCATTGCCCAAGACAGCAGCTATTAGCCACATTTGGTGGTGAACACTTGAAATGTGGTTACTGTGATTCAGGGGTTTCATTTAAATTTTATTTAACCATAATTAATTTAAAATTTAAAAGCCGCATGTGAGTAGTGGCTACCAAATTGGATAATGAATGCTACAGGGATGTGGAGAATGAAAAGTCAATGTGGACTATGAGTTGGGAAAGTCCTCATGGAGGAAGATGAACATGGGTCTTGAAGATAGGAAGCAGAAAGAAGGGGTGGTATACTTAAGTAAAGGAATGTAGGAGAAGCTCTGAGGTGACCAAAGATGCTGTTTGGAATCAGTTTGAAGACAAAGTTTGAAGACAAAGGAGAATTTAAGAACTAGAGATAACAGTAATAATAAGGGCAGTCATTGACTGAGACCACAAGTTACATTCTAATTTAACCTTCACAACAATAGTATGTCTCAGAAAATAGAAGTAATTTGCCCAAGGGTACAAATGAATATATGGAAGACCTGGGATTTGAAATAAAGTCTGTATAACTAAGAAACCTAAGTTCTCATGCCATACTATACTGTCCCATGGTCTGATATTTTAAGAAAGGCATGTAGAAAATAACCAAAAGTTGCAAAACTATAAAAGTCCTAGAGGAGAGCATGAAAATCTCAGATATTCCATGCAGGAATATTTTCACCAATATGTCCCCTAGAGCAAGGGGCATAAAGGAAAGAATAAACAAATGGGCCTTCATCAAATTAAAAAGCTTCTGCATGGTTAAAGAAAACATCAGCAAAATGAAAAGGGAACCAACTGTATGGGAAAATATATTTGCCAGTGATACAGCTGACAAGGGTTTGATCTCCAAAATATATAAAGAACTCAACTCCATACCAGGAAGACAAACAATCCAGTTAAAAAGTGGGCAAAGAACCTGACCAGACACTTCTCCAAGGAGGACATACGCATGGTCCAGAGACTCATGAAAGGATGCTCAGCATCACTAGCCATCAGAGAGAAGCAAATTAAAACCACAAAGAGATACCACTCCACACTAGACAGAATGACCATCATAAACAAATCAACAAACAACAAGTGCTGGCAAGGATGTGGAGAAAAGAGAACCCTAGTGCACTGTTGGTGGGAATGCAGACTGGTGCAGCCACTGTGGGAAACAGTATGGAATTTCCTCAGAAAACTAAAAATGGATTTGCCTTTTGACCCAGCAATTCCACTGCTGAGATTATACCCTAAAAATCTGGAAACACCAATTCAAAAGAACCTATGTACCCCAATGTTCATAGCAGCACAATTTACATAGCAGCCAAGAATTGGGAGCAACCTAGGTGCCCATGAATAAATGAGTGGGTCAAAAGACTGCTACATTCTCACAATGGAATACTACGCAGCAGAAAAAAAGAAGGAGCTCCTACCATTCGCGACGGCAGGGATGGATATGGAGAGTATTATGCTAAGTGAAGTAAGCCAGGCGGTGAAAGACAAATACCATATGATTTCACCTGTAATTGGAGATTAATCAACAAAACAAACAAACAAGTTAAATGTAACCAGAGACATTGAAATGAAGAACAAACTGACAAACTGACACTGAACAGAGGAGAAGGGGAGAGGAAGACAGGGGGAACGGGGGAAGGGTGATCAAGGAACATATTTGGGGGACTCATAGACAAAGTCAAGGGGAGGTGCAGTCGGGGGGTGGGGAGTGGTGGCATGAAACTGGACAAAACTGTACTTGAACAACAATAAAATATATTAAATTAAATTAAATTAAAAACAAAAGAAAAGGTAGCAAAGAAACAAAACAGAAAATAGCCCAAATGTCCTTCATTTGGCAAATGTGTAAACAAGTAATGAATATGTCCAACCAATGAATGACTTAGCAATATAAAAAATAATAGAACTACAACTAAATAGAACAATGTGGATGAATCTCAAATATACAGGCTAAGTGAAAGAAGCCAGATGTAAAATGCTACATACTGTATTATAACATTTATATGGCATCCTAGAAAAAGTATAATTATAGGGACAGAAAACAGATCAGTGGCTACCATGAACTGGGGTAGAAGGGAGGGGCTGGCTACAGAGAAACAAGAGCATTTGCGGGGGGGCGGTGATGAAAATACTCTGTATTTTGATTATAGTAGTGGTTCCATGATTATGCATTTGTCATGTCACAGAACTATAAGCTAAAAAAGGTGAATTTTACTAGATATAAATTGTACTTCAATAAATTTGACTGAAAAAGAGAGAAAGACAAGTAGATTCAAGTTCGTTTTCACAAGGGGAGGTGGGAATATGGTTGGTTATTCTAACTAAGGATCTTTTGAAAAATAATTCTAGATTTCTTGTGTCTAAACATGTCTTTATATTTATTATATATATACACATATTATAGAAAAATGATGTAGGAATTGAAGACTGTTAAGAGATGTGTATGTGTGTCTGAAGCAGTTATATTTGTATTTAACATGAGTTGACACAGTAAATGTTTATTCAACTTGATGTTTATTTGCCATTGTCATAGGAAAGAGGGTGGAGGTGGATGAGGAAGAGATCTTTTAATTAAACCTGAATGGTAAGATGTTGTATGATTTATCCCATTTTCCTTTTATTTTTGTTTAAGTGAAAAATAACTGCCATATGAGGTCATCAACCCTTTTGGAAGCTTGCTCTAAAATTTCCCAATACATAATGAAATTCTTGTTTTTACAATAAACCATTTATGTGAGACAATAGTACAATGGATATCTTTTTGCATATACTGATTTTTTCCTTTTATATTTCCAAGAAAACTGTCATGCAGAATTAATTATCTAAAAGTCTTACATGACTTAGATTTCATTCACTTTGTTGTGTGTTCATAAAACCATAGTTACATACAATTCTTAGGAAGAGGGGGTGTCAAAATATTATACAGCCCAGTTTGTCTATGAGCAGATAAGAAGTTATCTCTATTTCATAGCCAAAAGGGTGACATATAGAGTAATTAAATAACTCTACCATGATGATATTTCTAATGCCTAGAAATTTCTGCTTAAAGAGTGATTAACGTAATAAAAAACTGTAAACAGGTTTAATTAATGATTATGATTTAAGCATTTTTCTTGGTTTTCTATTTTAAGCATTTCTCCAGGTTCAAGTTTCATTAACACCATACATAATAATACTTTAATAATCACCATTGCCTTTAAAATAGTCTTATTATGGAAAGTGTAAATTACAGGATATGTTATTCTTTGACTAGATTGCATTTATCAGCATGGAATTTGTGGTAATGAATATGAAAACACTTTGCTGGCTATAAAGTATTAAACAAATGCTATCTTTTTCTTTGATTTAACTTCCAGTTACTTGACATTTTTCCTAGATTCCTGAGTAGTATAATACTTACTTTTGCAGAGAAAAGTGATATCTAATGCTTTTCTATCTAGGAAATAATTTCGTTGTGGTACAAGTAAATATGCAATTAAATATCTACATGTAACAAAGTTTCAAAGAGTCATTTAAGTAAAATAATCTGAATAAAATTGCTTTTGAACTGATACAAAACCAGAAACTGATATCATGGTGACTTGTCACTCTGTTTAGTAATCTTGCGGCATTAATTTAGATATATAAAGTATATGTATGTGTGTTTGCGTGTATAAAGTGTACCGTTGAGACTGTGATCCATATTTACTCCTTTTATTTTTCTTCTTGTAATTGCACTTTAATGATACATATGGAGAGAGAGATTAGATATAAATAGGGTCAGAACTTACCAACTCTTAACTGTGTTAAGGCAATGCTAATATCTCCATTAAATATATTTTTTGACACTTAATCAAAACTTAAAACCAAGAAAATGGTAACTGTTGATTTTATGATTTTTCTTAGAACTTCTAAAATACATATTTAATGCATTTTGTTATATTCTTTTGTCTTTTTCCCCATTTCTAATAATTTCTTTTCACAAAATATAGAAAACTTGGTAAAAGTACAGAACTTTTTAATTGTGTGATAGGAGGTATCAAACTTATGTTATAAGACAAATCTTTGATAATTTAAAGGACAGGCTTAAACACTTGTTAAAAAGTTGGGTTAGCTCTGGCTGGGAGGCTCGGCTTGTTGGAGCCTCCTCTGTACACCAAAAGGCTGCAGGTTCAATCCTGGTCAGGGCACATACCTAGGTAGTACTTTCCAATCCCTGGTTGGAGCATACACGGTTGTCAATGTTTCTCTCTCACATCGATGTTTCTCTTCCTCTCTCTTTCTCCCTTCCTCTCTCTCTAAAAATCAATAATCACATCTTTGAGGATTCAAAAAAAAGATGGGTTAGATTTTCATTAAGATCACATTTGCTTTTGTGAATTGCTAATCACCATAATCATGGGCTGCACAACTTCAGTTACTGACAGCTCGTAAGTAAGGGATCTGGTCCCAGTGTCTCCCTCATTTCCTTGTCACAGGGATTCATGTAAAATAATAATGGCTGCTAATCCTGAACTTGCAGGCTACAAGATGAGACAACTTATGATCACTGGTTGTCTGGAAGAGAGGGTGTGTCTTCTCACATTGACTGTCTGAACCTGTAAGCCCTGGGCAGAGGAATGGTGGGCACAGAGCTTGCAGTGGAGGGCTATGAAAATCAGAAAGTAAAGAAGGGAGGTTGGAACCTTTTGTACTATAAAATGCAAGGTCGCTAATGTAGGGAGATAGACATGGAATGGGCGACTGTGTGATATTTAGAAAAAGTATAGTAAACTTACAAGGCAAGTCATGCTTGGGGCTTTCCAATTTGAATTTAGTTTCTGTGTTTGGACTCTGCCAATGTTCTGCTGACTGAGGTGCTTACCTTGAATTAGGCAATAATTTGAATATGGTTGTGACAGATATTTTGATGTGTATCAAAGGAAAACAAACAAGGTAGTAGTAACTTGATATATTTTTTTCCCATTACCAAGGAGGTAAGGATGGTCTACAACTCATTCCTGCACATCACCTCTGCATCTTGGGAATGTTGACTGAAGTTCAGAGATACCTGAAATGTTGCATACATTTCACAGTTATAAACAGTGATTTTTCCATTTTGACACATTTACATCAAAAAGCTCTCCAAAGAGCTAAATGAAATATCCTGCTTGGAATTAAGGTTACAAATAAGAGCCAGGTGATCAATCTAAATCAGAAAACTCTAGTCCAGACTTTGAGTAACAAAGAGGAAGAGGACGTGGCCAGGTAAGAAGGCAGAGGCTTGTTGGGACTGTTAGGAATTCAAGTCTCCATTGGTTGGAGTGGCTTTGGAATATGGACCAGGGAAGGAACCAAGTGGCCCAGCCTTGCTCTGCCCTAGTCTTCCAGTTCATGGGATCCAAGCAGGAGCCTACTCCTTTTTTTTTCCTTTCTCTCCCCAATCTCTGGTGAAGATTAAATAAATAAATAAGTGTAAAGCACTTAGTGCTTGGCACATATAATCTATATGTGTTAGCTAATTATCTTTTTTTTGTTTCTACCTCATGGGTATAATCTATATAAGTGTTAGCTAATTTTTTTGTTTGTTTGTTTCTGCCTCATGCATGCCCAATAGTGAGCCTTTCTTCTACCCTCATCTCCTGTTTATCTAGCCCAGACCCTTCAAGTCACCAAATGGTTACCTTGGGAGACCATGTTTGGCTATGTGTCTTTTCCCAGTGAGAATGACTGCCACTCTACTCACTGGTTTCCAAAGAAGGACATCATACTAATTTTCTCCAGGTGTGTACACAGATCCTTCTTAAATCCCCACAGTGTATCAGAGCCTAGCCTATCACTTTGTAGGAGACATATATGAGATTCAGGGATACTATAGGGAGAGTGCAACACAGGGTATGACTCTTGATAGTAGTACAATTTTGTATCCAACCCAGACTCCTTTTAGGCCAAATGCCAGCTCTCAACCTCACCTACATAACAGGGGTAGCTCATCCTCTATCACCAAAGCCATTCAGAGCTTCAGGCTGGGCTCTGAATCTGGGCCGAACCTTGGGCAAGCTTCTTTTCTCTTCACAAGATTATAGCCAGGTCCTGTATGGCACCAACAAAAAAATCACAAGCAGGTTATCATTGGTGCATTTCTAAAATCATATGTTTATACACGATCAATATAAAACAGAACAAAGTACAGATGCTTTGGTTGAATTAGGATGAGAAACCAAGCCTCCTCTGCTTGGGCTTTGACCACTTCCCTCATCAACTTCTCAGGCCACTGCACTGGGTTTAGAATGAAGATCAGATCTTTAAAGCATTTTCTCTCCTAGGAGTAGTAAATTGACATTTTCTGTGTTGTCATTGAGTCATTTTCACTTTAGAGTAGCTACTGGCATTGATAATGGGAAAAAAAAGAATCTTTATCGGACATCAGGAAAAAAAATACGTTCTTCATGTATTTAATGTTTTAAGGTAGAAACCGAAGATTTTAGAGCTTACGATGTTCCAGGTGCTTTTAAATACATTATCTTATATATTATCTGCCACATCTCTGTGATGAAACTATTATCATCCATATTATAGTTGATAAAAATGGATACCTAAAAAGGTGAAATTATTTGTCCCGGGTCATAATGCTATAAGGTGATAGATCTGTATGACACTAAAGGGGGCATTTTTTCCATTCCCCCTTTTCATCTGTGGAAACTTCAGGAAATGTATTGTGTTTCTTTAATTTCTGCTATTATATATTATTATAATCCATTAATGCCTTGAGCAGAAAAGCAAGTGGGTGGAGACTGTGAACCTTGAAAAGCATTTCATAGAAAGTGGGAGTAGTTAATTAGCAAGTTGAAGTTGGTAAGACTAACAGCATTTTAAAGACAGAGGGCAAGTCCTCACATTACTTCTTGGACAGGAGCATGGAGAAAGAAAAACTTTAGGAACTTCCAGCAACTCCATTTCTATTGTGTATCTCAACAGGTTACTAGCTCCACTCTCTCCTTTTCTTTTTATTTCCCATAGAAAGAAGAACACAATAAATGTTCAATATAATGTTAGGAACTAGCTACAGCTATATCACAATTCTCGTTTTCAAAATCACTCAGATATCACAACTCATTAAAAATGAAGTGTGGTAAGCAGAATATAGAGATGGTCTTTGCTAGCAAAGGTTCATGTAAACTCTTTACATCTGTGAGTTGAGAAGGATTTAGAATTTGTACCAATGGTTGAGAGCCTATCATCTTAAATTTAGTAGATTAAACAATTTGTATTCATCAAAAGCAATTACTGGTACCTTTTCTCAAAGTAACTGATGGAAAAAAAATGTCCTAAGTAGGACAAATAATCGGAAAGAAAGGTATCTAAAAATAACCCTCAATCTTGAAAATTTTGAACAGAAAATAGTCACATTCCCATGTAGTGTGAAATTTTCATTTTATTTCAGTACATGGCTGACATGTTTATAAGTAAGTTTCTTTTCAGACCAGAGAATCATGCAGATGTCTCATCTGGGAGGACTTAGGAGCTGTGTGACTTACTTTATTGTTAATTGTTAATAATAAAACAAGCTGTCTTAATAAATAATAAAACAAAAATTCTATAACTGCTTTTGAAAATGTACAGAGAGCATTTTGACAATGTTGTTTGTTGCTGCTGCAATGTAAATTTTCATATATTTTTGGGAAATTGGATTCTTTAAATATACACAAATTATTCTAAGTCAAACACCCAAGAAGTCAAAGAGAACTAACCCTTTGTGATCTAGGAAGAACACAAGGCTTCACCTCCTTGAGTGGGCCACACACTGACAGGTTTGACTTTATGTATCTTTTAATAGTTGGTACATATGTTTCCCTAAGTGCTGGAGTTTCTGGAGTTGGGGATGGATGAAGATCTTTCTGTTATTAAGGTGTTTATTTGCTTCTCGTATTCCTTGACTTCTCTATCATTTATCTTCCCTGTTACCTCCCTTACAGGGGTATCCAACCTTTGGCATCTCTGCACCACACTGGAAGAAGAGTTGTCTTGGACCACACATTAACTACATCGTGACACATAATCACACACAAAAAAACAAAAACAAACTCATAATGTTTTAAGTAAGTTTTTGATTTTGTGTTGGACCCCATTCGTAGCCATCCTGGGCTGCATGCGGCCCGCCGGCTGCGAGTTGGACATCTCTGCTTAGGGGCTCATGTAACAGTGTATTTAACAGATTAGTGAAAATCTTACTAATATTTATGTTATGTTTATCCACATTCTATCATTTAGAACCAAGTGATTTTAATCAATAGTGGTAAATAGATTATAAGATTCATGAGGATCATACATTTCTCCCTATATTACCAGTACAGCCAGTTGTCTGTATCCTGTGGATGTTAAATGAATATTTGATAATTGGATGAAATAATGTTATCCCATTTCTGGATTAAAAAAACTTAAGCACATGAGCATATGAGACCCTAAATAAGTTAAATATTGGGTAGACAGAACATGAAGAACTAGATCTCATATCTTTTTGAGGTACTAATCAGTCATTGTTTCCATCAGATTTTGTTCCCTTTAAAGGGAAATTCTTAACTTATAAAACTTTGACTGCTAATAGTTGAATTAATTTTTTTATAATATATTTATTAAACAAGGAACTGGTCTATTCTGGATTTCTTAGCAAAAACTCTTAGAGATAAAATTGTGCAGTTGTACTGCTTCAGGCTCAAGTAGGTTTTTCTAGAGTCTTTCAAACTGGATACAGGGGCTCTCACAACATCTAGAAACAATGTGCATTTTATTAATTTAAACTAAATCAAGGGAAAAACCTGTTTTAGTATAATAAAATTCAATTTATTGTAACAAGTGTGATGTACTTTACAAGCTGGGGATACAAATACGGTCATGTGGGAGTCATCAGTGCTGTTTACCAAATAGTTCCAGCTCTCTGCTTTGTTGCAACATGGTAGGGTTGTACTGTCTGGCTTTTTATAGTGTTATGGGAACATGTGACTAGATCTGGCCAAAGTGTTTTGAACAGAGGGTGTATGTCCAGGCCAGAGCATTTAATATCTGGTTGAAGATCCAACAGAGCTGTCTTTCTCTTTGACATGGTAGACTCGTAAATGGTGTCTTCTCTCTCAGCCTGGTACCCTGAGTGATTAAAAGGAACAGAGCCCACTGCTGATCCAAAATTGTCAGATAGAATGGGAAAGAACAAATCTGTGTTGTTTTTAGCCATTGGGGTTGTTAATGTAGCATAATCTAGCCTATTCTGACTGCTATGGGTAATATTTCTCTTAATTTTCCAGCTACTCTTCGGAACAATCAAAGATTATTATCGCCTTCTCCATCAATTTGTCCCCTAAAATCCACTGTTTCATTTTATTCAAAAAGATCAGAAAAAACCACTGGAAAGTCTTATCAGTTCACTATTGCCTTTTATCCATCTCCGCCACATAGTGTGTCCATGGTTTCTCGCAGACAAGGTTCCTCCCAGACAAGGCTCCTCCCCCCTCACTAGAGTGATAATACTTCTGCTGGTTTACATCTCTGCATAGGTCTAAGTAGTACCACATCAGTTGTTTAAATTCACACTTACATCCTTAGCCATTAAGGAAGGAGAGAGAGAAACAGGTATAGCAGTGTGAAAGGGTAACTTCACTACAGCACTTCCTATACTAAAACCACACCTCTCTCATGTATTGGGCCTCAGAATTTGCCTCTCTGGGTACTCGATGCCCTAGTGTGTCTCTAAGTCATAGTTAGACTCATGATCCATTAGAGAGATTCTAATGATCTTAGTTACCAAAAGGGAAGAAACCAATTCCTTGATCCTTGCTCAGGGAGACAGACAGATAAATACACAATAAACTCTAAAGTATCAACATGCCATGTCATTATTACAGAGGCGGAAGCTCTTATGAAAGGTGATTAAAGGAGGCTTTATAGCATGGTAATTGATTTAAACCTCAGAGTATATGTTTTTTTTTTTTTCTAGTATAAAACTGAAGAAAGGCACTATTGGAAAAGGAACTGTTTTTATAGCCCTGAAAGTGTTAAGGAAGTAGCATGCAACAGGCGGAGATCTAATGAGACAAATATTGGGAAAAGGAGTGTGTTGGAGTGCATGAGGAGTGAGAAATAACTGTAGAATATATTATTCAGAAAAAATTCAATGGTAAAGAAGGTGATATTAGATAGTAACTTTGACCTGTGAATGACAATCAGCATCCCCAAAATGAAATCTCTGTAACCAGAGTGCCAGTTTCCAAACCCCTCACATGGGATGCTTGACTTGGAGAATTGAGAGTATTCTTTTCAAACTGAATTACAGAGAGGAGCATATTGGACTTTCAAAATACTGGCCAAAAAAAATAGTGATCCCTAAAGAGGTCATCTCCATTATCTTCATCCACCATTCTGACCATGATGGGTCTAGAGCTGGAAGTATAAGGGAAACCTAAATGTTGCCCACCTTGCTCCTCACTTCCTTCTGGATTAAATGCTGTCTCTTGCTTCTGCTGCTTATTTCAGATGCCACAGGAAGCAGCTCTGCTTTGTGATCATATGCAAGCAAGGGTTGAAGCCAACACTTTAAGGGAAGCCTCAGAAGCTGGGGCTTGAGGTTTGCTTGCCACTTGTGCCCTGCTTGCCACAGGATGCCACAGCACTGGGGGGGTTTTCTAAGAAGGTTGTGGGTAGCTTGAGTATTCTCATTAATTAGGAAATTAGGTTGTTGACTATAAATTGCAGAGTTAGGAATGTCTGTTTTTTTAAAGTTGAGGAAATGAAGCGTGGGAGGTTAGATGATAGCTCTGCTTTTTACACCAAATTGCAGTGGTTTACTTCCTTTTGCTTTGGGGGGTCATATTAACTTTAACTCCAAAGCTGGTCCCTCAAAAGGCTGTTTAGCCTTCCAGTGGATGGGTTCATTTTACAAGATTTCCTGTATGAGCATGACTCTGAGTATAGAAGTAACCTTATTAATTACAAGTCTTTTTTCATGTCCCCCAAACTGCCCACTTGATTTTTTTTTCCTTTAAGACTCTCTTATTCCTTCTAGAAACAAACTTAAAATCCAGTTGTTTTTGATACCTAAACCAAGGTTCCCTAGAGTTACGAGCTTGTGGATAATACTCAATAAATTTTAATATCATCTCCATCACTAGTATATTCTGGGTCTGTACTCCCACTCTTAAGCAGTCCTTTTTGTTTGTTTGTTTTTTGTTTTTGACACTCTGGGATTTTAATCTTTAAAACTTAAAAAAAAATTTCAGTTATACTTGAGGTACGATGTTGTATTAGTTGTACAACCCAGTGATTAGATATTTATATAACTTATGAAGTGATCACTCTGATAAATCTGGTACCCATCTGACACTGTTCCCAGTTATTACAACAGTATTGGCTACATTCCCTATGCTGTGCTCTACATCCCCAGGACTATTTTGTAGCTACCAATTTGTACTTCTTAAACCTTTCACCTTTTTCACCTACCCCCAATCCCTCTCTCATCTGGCAACCGTCAAAACCCCCCCTGTATATTTGAGTCTCTTTCTGTTCTGCTTGTTCATTTATTTTATTTTTTTAGATTCCACAAATAAGTGAAATCATATGGTATTTGTCTTTCTCTGTCTGAGTTATTTCACTCAGAACATTACCTTCCAGGTCTACCCATGTTGTTTGAGATGGCAATATTTCATTCTTTATTTTTAATCCTCTGCCAAGGACATTTTTTCATTGCTTTTAGAGAGAGAAGGAAGGAGAGAGAGAAACATCAGTGTGAGAGAGATAAATATCGACCAGTTGCCTCCTGTGCATGCCCGGACTGGGGATATTATACACACAGAACAGGGATCAAACCTGCAACTGAAGTATGTGCCCTGACTGGGAATTGAATCTGAAACTTTTTGGTTATGGGATAACGCTCCAACCAACTGAGCTACTCTGGCTAGGGCAAGATTTCATTCCTTTTAATGGCAAAGTTATATTCCATTATGTGTATATATACCATTTCTTCTTTACCCATTCATCTATTAATGTACACTTAATTTGCTTCCATATCTTGGCTCTTGTGAGTAACGTTGCAGTGAACTCACAGATGTATATGCCTTTTTGATTTTGTGTTCTGGGTTTCTTTGGGTAAAATCTAGAAGTGGAATTGCTGGGTGTCTGGCTATAGCCTTTTTTTTTAAAGTCTATTTTGTTTGGTATTAGTATTGGTACCCCAGTTTATGTTTTGTTTTCTTTGGTTTGGTTTGGTTTGCTTTGGTTTCAGTTTTCATGAATTATCTTTTTCCATCCCTTTACTTTTAGTTTGTTTGTGTCTTTTGATCTGAAGTGTCTCTTGTGGGCAGCACATGTAAGGGTCATGTCTTGTTATCCATTCAGTCACTGTATGTCTTTTGCTTGGAGGATTTAATCCACTTGCACCTAAAGTAATTGTTTATAGACATGTATTTATTGCTATTTTATTATTCATATTATGATTTTTTTCTTTTTCTTAAAGAAGACCCTTTAACATTTTTTGTAATACTGGTTTGATGGTGATAAGTTTCTTTATCTTTTTTTCTCTGGGAAGTTCTAATATCTGTCTTTGGATTCTAAATGATAGCTTTGCTCAGTACAGTAATGTTGGTTATAGGTCCTTGCTTTTCCTCACTTTGAATATTTCATGCCTGTTCTTTCTGGTATGCAAAGTTTCTGTTGAGAAATCAGCTGACAGTCTTATGGGAGCTCCCTTGCAGGTAAATAAGTGGTTTCCTCTTGCTGCTTTCAAGATTCTTTCCTTGTCTTTAACCTTTCGCATTTTAATTATGAAGTGTCTTGTGTGGACCTTTTTGGGTTCATCTTGTTTGGACTCGATGCTTCCTGGACTTGTATGTCCATTTCCTTCACCAAATTAGGGAAGTTTTCTGTCATAATTTTTTCAGGTAGGTTTCAATTCCTTGCTCTCTCTCTTTTTCTTCAGATATCCCCATGATGTGAATGTTGGTACACTTGAAGTTATCCCAGAGGCTCCATATACTATCCTCAGTTTTTTGGATTTTTTTTTCTTTTTGCTCTTCCGATTGGGTGTTTTCTGCTTCCTTATCTTTCACGTCACTACTTTGATCCCCTGCTTCTTCTACTTCACTGTTGATTCCCGGTACTGTATTTTTCATTTCAATTAATATATTCTTTGTTCCTGACTGTTTTAAAAAATATTTTCTATCTCCATTTTTACGTTTCCTATGTCTTTGTTCAAGTTCTTGCTAAGTTCATCTACTCATCCCCCAAAGTTCCTTGAGCATTTTTATAACCAGTGTTTTGAACTCTGCATTTAGTAGATTGCTTGTCTCCATTTTGTTCAGTTCTTTTTATGGAGTTTTATTCTGTTATTCATTTAGGGCATGTTTCTTTGTCTTTTCATTTTGGCTGCCTCCCTGTGTATTAGGTTGAGTTGCTGCATTTCCTGGGTTTGGCACAGTGACCATATGTAGTAGGTGTCCTGTAGGGCTCAGTGGCTTAGCTTCCCCAGCCCCTAAGCTGTGTACTCCAGGTGTGCTCCCTGTGTGGGCTGTGTGCATCCTCCTGTTGTAGTTGAGCCTTTATTGTTGTTGGCATGTCCATGGGAAGGATTTACCCCCAGGTTGATCAGTTTTGAGGACTGACTAAGATGACAGTAGAGAAACTTCTGTGTGGGCATTGACCTTTTGGAAGACTTGCTTCAGAAAGGCTTTGGTGTCTGATGAGTCTGCACCCTGAGTGTGTCACTTGTGGAAGTGGTTGAATGGTGCTTCAGTGTGGTCTGAAGCTGTCCACTGGAAGCACTAGCTCTAGGGCCTCCCAGGAGGTGCAGGCCAAGATCAGCTGCTGCCTGTGCCCTGCCTGGGGCCACCTGGCATGGGTCACAAAGTGATCTGCAGACAGCTGCTACTTCTGCTTGGCTCTTGAGTTGCCCAGCAGAGGCCAAGGTGTAAACCAAGTCTGTCTGCTGCTAGTGCCGGGCCTGGGGCCACTTAAGGAGAGGCCAGGTGCTGCTTGTTTGAGAAATATTAGGAAAGTCCATAGCATGAGCATAGATAGGCCCTTTGTATGGAAAAGCTACCGGAAATGGCTTGGGTGGGCCTGCAGGTTTGGTTGGCCAGGGTCTCAGGGAATCACTAGGGAAGGGTGAGTGGTGTTAGCCAGGCTGATGACAACTCAGATATGGCACCAGCCTACTAGCTCTATGGCAGGAGGGCTCATCCAGGGTACAGTGGCCTCTGACAGCACTTCTATCTGGGAGAAAGCTGCCCCTCCAGCCCTAGCTGGACAAATCAGTTTCTCCTTGTATGTCCCTGGTTCCTTTCAAGCTACTGCCTCAGCACTTGAGCTCAGAACAAGTGAATCCCAGTAAGTCCTTGTGCTGGCCCTTTAAGAGGGATGCCTGGGACTCCAGAAGTCTCTGTCTCACTCAGCCACAATCCCAGCTGGTTTTCACATTAGTTACTCATTTTCTAGAACCCACCTTCCCTTCCCAAACAAACAAAAGCAAAAATTTCCATCATAAAAGTGTAAAAGATGGAGTTCTTATACACTCATTCATCAGGTGTGTGTAAACCCCAGTTTACACTTACGCTGGATCCCTGTACATCTAAAAAAAAAAATATCACTCCATGCAAGTCTTTTTTTAAACCAAACTGAAGACAGTGTGCTGAAAATCTCTCCACCAAAATCCAATATGTGTTTGTTGGTAGACGAATGCGTTATCAAGGCTGACTGTTACCACATCATTTGCAGAATGTCATCCAAGATATTAATGTGTAAATATCACAAGTTTTATGAGAGAACCTCAGTGCATCAGCTTAATCTTCAGGGCTTTCACATCAGTATAGGGTTTAAAGTTGTAACAATCCCGGTTTCTTTTTCTCTCACGGGAGATACAGGAGACTTAGTACTGACTTCCTGTGTGCTTCAAAATATCAAGCCTCAAATACTTTCGGGGGAAATGGAATTCATTAAAATCAGAGCAAACCATTTTTCATGGTCAAGGAGACATACAAATTAGAATTTTCTAAAGAATTAAAGTAGAGATGTTTTTTTCTCCTAAGTCTTGTGGATTAGATTCAAATGAATAAGCATTCATTGTGTATAAAGGAAGTAGATATTTACATGAAGTGAGAATAGTGCTCGGAATTTTCTATTTACAGACAGTTTCAATTTTTGTTTGTTTTTAAGCCATCTTTACTTTGATGTGGGTGGTATTCAAGTACATTTTTAGGTACCTATGTTCAATACTCTTCTAATACTTTTGATTGAAAAATGATGTGAAGCACTGTCATTTTAATATGACAATGTCAGTGGAATTCTATAAATCTGATGCCAATTCTAGAAAGAAAGAGAAGAAAAGAGCTATGTTTTTTAAATGAAATTAGAAACAAACCCATCAGAGCCATGTGTAGCATTCTGCACATAGATTATTTTTTTTAAAAAGGAAAGAAATAGCTTCTAGGGTAATAACTGCACATATCAGATACATGTAGTGTTTGATATCTTAATGTCCATTCTAAAAATTCCTTGTTATTCACATTTGTCTTATGTGTTGTTTCAACCTGAAGCTTTTAGCTGATTTGATCATGAACCAAAGGGAGAGATTGTGGGCCCGCAGATACCAGGATCCCCTGTGGACCATAACCACCAAACACATATTTCTTTGCCACAAATCCATGTGGTGTTAGTGTAATGGATTTCCGAGTGATAAAATAATACTGCTTAGAATGTTTTGATTTCTAAACCAAGTTTCCCTAGGCTTACTAGCTTATGGATATTACATAATTAATTGTAATATCATCTCTACTGATTAGTATAATTCCAGGTCTCTAGTTCTACTCTCAAGCAGTCTTTTCTTGTTTTTTCTACTCTAACCGCTGAGACCCTTTCTGGGGTTCAAGCCCCAGGATGTCTTGAGGTTTGGAGCTCAGATTCAAGGAGTCCTAGACCCAAGCTAATCCAAGCTAATGCTTATAGAAGCATTTTCTCGAGGTTTCTAGTCTCTTACAAAAATAATCATGTAAACTACGCAATGCCCTGGCTTCATATTGTGGTTCATTAACACAAAATTCCATGATGTGGACTATCACAGTAACCTCACTCTTCTCCTTCCAGCATTGGAGAACCACATCTCTGTGGCAGAAAGCCCAAGCCTATGAAATATAACACAAAATAAGATCTAAACATTCAAATGGCCAAAATCAAAGTGTATTTAAAATTCCAGAATTGCCCTTTGATGAAAGCTTTTATTACAAAGCATCTAAAACATCCATTAGAAATAGTTCATTTGGCCTTTTATAGACATGCTATTTCAATTTTGTGCTAAAACTAAAATGTCAATTTATGTCATTATTTTGAAGGCCTCCTCAGGCCTTCGAATTTAGGATTTTAAACATGGTTTTGCATTAAATAATTTCAGCTTAAATATGCTGAATGAAGTAGATTTTCTTTATACAATCTTGCCTCCTATAATACAGAATTAGGTTGTAAGTCTACCTTCAAAATATGGCTGTATATTTACTCCAGGCATAGGGGAAAACAAAAAAACAAAAAAACAAAAAAAAAAACAAAAAAGAAAAAAGAAAAACCAAACTCAGAATTGAGTTACTGAGGCAGTAGGAAGTCATAGTGGCCTCATGAGAACCTACTAGAACTGCTTTCTTCCCTTCCAGGATCTTGTAATTAGTTCTAAGTGCACTCTTTTCCCTTCCATGGGCTTAGCAATCCCATCCTAGAGATTGTTTGCAGTAGCCCCAGTGCCCTTAACAACAAAATGATGCCCTTAAGATTTGCGCGCTTGCTTCCTAGAGATGACAGGAACCTTCTAATACTCTAGGTGGCTGCTTTCAGACCTGCAGTAGAGATGGGATTTTGGATTAAGTGGGCTGACATAGCCATTTTAAACATAAATAGATCTGAGTGATAAGAACAAGAGTTCTTTTGTCTGAGCTTCTGGGGAATTAAAGTTCTAGAAGGAATTAGATAAATTTTTCATTTATAGTTATTCTCTGTTTGGTGCTGATGTGTTTTTAGGAATATCCAGCCTCTATTTTTAGGAGAATTATAACCTAAGAATATAGAAAAAATATTTATTTAAATTTGATTATCCTAAATCCAAACTATATGTTTATACTGGGAGATGACAACGAAATGTACTTTCATTGGTATTTTCATCTGTCGAAAATAACTCCTTCTAAAAAAGCATTTCCTTTCTACTTAATTTGAAGTAATCTGTAAGTTTCTAGGAGAGAAAAATTACATTTTATTAATCTCAGACTTCCAGACAATCTAGTACAATGGTCTTAACATAGTAGCTGCTCTGTAAGTATTTGTGAAATTAACTTCTTGCATAATAAATAATACTTTTATGTTTGGAAAGTAGGACTGCAAATCAGATTACTTGAGATTTTATTCTGGGTTTAGATGGCTCTAGGCTTTGTGGTCTGCATAAATGGTGGCCTGTGGGGTTGTATAAGGTATGGGGCCCCGGGACTAAGGACTAGAAATGGAAGGACCTATCTATTCGTATTACTTGGTACATTCTGTTTTTCAAAAATAAATTCACTATCATACTATGTCTTATAATTAGTAAGCATGAAATTTAATTTGATATTGCATATTTGATATTAACGCTGTCTTCTATTTCTACATGATCTTCCAAGCATGCAAACCTGATCATGTTACTGCCTGGTTAAAATTCTTCAGTGGCTTCTTATGGCATCAGGATAAAATCATACCATTTAGCATGATTTTTGAGTCACACCAAGCTTCATCTTTCACTACTCCCCAGCTCCTCTCTCTTTTATCCAGGTAGCTGAAGCACCTGCAAGCTTCAGTGATCATTCCCCATTCTGTTTCTAGGCTCTAGCCCAGGATGGAGAGAAAGTTCCAAAGTTTGGGGGTAGAACTCTATGCAGACCTTTTATCCCTGTGTAAAGGATCTCTTGAAGAAAACACACACACACACAATTTTGTACATTCTTTCTGAGTGTTAACAAGAGGCCCTTCCTATCTGCTCCCTCTCAACAGGTTTTGGGGTTAACAGAGCAGACAGCCTCCCTGTAAGGACTCTGGTGTTACTTCGCTCTTCTCAAACAAAGCATAGAGAGGGATTATGGAACATTCTTTGGGAGTTACATAAATCTGTTCGGTTTATTTTTTATTTTGCTTTTCTAAATCAGTGGCTCTTACTCTTAAGTGGGATAACAGATGCATCTGTCTTTAGAATGTGAGTGGATGTCATTTTTCTTCTCTTAGTTACCTCTCACAAAGTAAGTATAAATATGGATTTAAGGGAAGGAGTTTACCCCCAATTCAGCCTTTGAATAGCCCGATGACCTTAATCCTATACTTTTGATGCCTAAGATATCTAAACTGAATCATTAAGACCAGAAAATAATTTTCCTTCACGTTTGAGGTAGGGGCGTTTTGACAGCCTCCACCTCCACGTTCCCCTCCTTATTCACTCTTAGGAGGGAGGAATCAGAATGTAATACATAACCAGTTTAGGTTATAGCTGTAGCTGTAATGTAAGTAGTTGTTAAGGTTTCCTTTTCCAAGACATTATCACACTCCTAAGTAAACAGCGTCCCCTTTACCCTCACACCTTTTGCTCCCAAACTGCTGTGTCTGAGATCTGGAAATTTATCAACACCTTATTGTGAGTGGTAACAAAGAACTGAGGCGCCAGTGAGCAGGCAAGTATAGATCAGCGCGCTGACCCGCATTCAGAGGCTTTGATTCGGTGAACTACTACGACCCAGCTCCGCCTGTTTTGTTGACCCGTTTTTTGCGGTATTGGGAGCTGTGCGCCCTCTGCCGGACAGAGCAACACCTGCGGCCTCCCCACAACACCTGGTCGAATGAATTTAAAGCTGTTGCTAACACAGGAGCAGGTTTTCTTCTCAGGGTTGGTATTCTGCCAGTGTAAGATGATGACCATGAAAACAGAACCTTGGGTTGTTTAGGGTAATTTTAAATCTAATCTGAACAAACAAACAAGAATAACTTTATATTCCACTCCAGTCAACTTAATACCCACCCATCTCCTCTCGGTGTGGAATGTGCCTTAAATCTTGTTCTAATGGGATTCAGTTAAGTGGCACAATACAACAAAGTGTATGTTTTTGTGATCAGAGTAAATGGAATCACAAGAACAATCACATACTAACTCACATTTTCTATTTAACACACACACACACACACACACACACACACACATATGAGTGTGGGAGATTTTGGCATTATTTGAATGATGTCCCTTATGTTTATTTTTAAATTTATTTTTATTGTTTACTTTTTTTCTCTGCTATAGTTTACTGAAGGATCCTGCATTCTAATGGAACCCCAGCTAAACCAGAAACCAGACAAGTCCTCCATATATAGCAAGAGGTCTGGAAGGGGACAGGAATGACTTATGATCCTGCCACACCTCCTTGGAAACAGAAAGCACGGCAGACAGACAGACAGACAGACAGACAAACAGACATACAAGGGCCAGGAAGGAGGACTTCCTTCACTCTAGGTTCTCTCCCCTTTTTCCCCACCTGAAAGTCAAACACTGGCTACACAGAACCCCAGCCCCTACCCCACCCATTGCAGTGTTTGTGGGACTCCCCTCTGCCAGGGGTGGCCCCGAGGCTGCTTCCCATTGCTCTTCCTTCACTTTGCTGCGGCAACTCCGTGCCCTCTTCCTTCCTTCAGCCTGTAGCCCGTCACCCCCATATCATCTAGCATTCTTTCTAAACTTAACATTTCAATTGCAGGGCTTAAATTTTTATTTGAATTTTATACATTCGTTTATTATTTTAGTTATTCAATAAGCATTAGTGGACATCTACTATACACCAGGTGTTTTGCAGACTTGTGTAGAGCACCAGGAGATAGGGGAGGAAAGAGATACCTAGAATCTTGAGAAGCTCAGTCTAGGAGGGGACTTTCTGGTTTGCAACATAAAAAGGTATTAATAAAGAAAGTCACATCTTGTTTGGGAAACACAGAAGTCAGAATAATAACACTATAAAGGGGCAGAAGTTAGGATATACTTTATAAGTTGGGAGGGGTAAGTATTGAGAGATGTTTGTGTGTCTTCCAGTTAGAGTGGGACATGGCAGATAGTAGATGGTAGTGGGAAAGAAATGGTATGTATGCGTCTAAGGAAAGGCGGGGTCTTTTGAGAGGCTAGAGTTTAAAGTGGAGAGTGGTAGCTTAGAGCTTCTGAAGGGCCTTATAGCATACTAAGCAGATTGAATTGTAACTGGAAATGGGAAGTCACAGAAGGACTGTAACTAGGAGAATGTAATGGCTGCTTTTCATTTTAGAAATATCTCAGGAAGGTAGACAATGGATAGAGGGGAGGGGGATGTCAAAACAGGTTATTTGAATAACTGTTGGAGTAGAAAAGTAAAAAAGAAAGAATGAGAATGGGGATCTTGGAAAAGGGATTAACTGGGAACCTGATTGAGAGGTAAAAACTGATTGGACATGGAGGACGAGGAAGATGGAAGACTTGATAGATGGATGACATTGATACCAGAGTGAGAGGGAAAGGGTTTGTGTAGCAATAATGACTTTCACGTTAAGCATGTTAAATTCCAGCTTATCACATGTAAGTATATCAACTAAATAGATGGAAGTAGGGATCTTGAGCTCAGAGAGAAGAAATGGCTGAAGCAGGGATTGGGGGTTCACCAGGTGGAGGCTGGAAATCAATGAAAGTGTCCAAGAAAAGTCTCTGTATAGAGAGAGGGAGAGGCAAAAATGAAGCATCTCACACTTGCCTTTCACTTAGTAGAGTAAGAAGACAATTTCACTGCCTGCTTTTTAAATATTAAATGTTACCAAGGATGTGGATTTGTGTAACATTTTATCTTAATAGGAAACCTATTCAAAAGTAAGTTTTTAGAAAGTATTTGTACTCCTACATGACCATGTTTTCATTGTGGAGTTTGTTAGCTTCATCATCTTGGGTTTAATGTCAATGTATATTTTCACAAACTCATATTAAATCAGAAGTGACTTAAACATAAACTCTCAGTGAAGTTGATCTATTCAAGTTAAAACCAGGATTAAGTTATACACATGATAAAACATCAAAGATTGAGCTCTCTTTGGGTGAGCTTTGGAATGGGAGATTGAAAAAATACCTAATTTGTCCTGACGGGGAATCGACATTCATTTTAATCTATATTCATATGTATAACTAGTTCTGAAAAGTGCCTAGAATTTTAGCTCCTTAATGAAGAAATGAGGAATTTAGAAAACATGTCAAATCTTAGGTTTTATCTATGAGGAAGCTAACTTCACAATAAATACAAGAAACACTGCAGACTGTATCTTATGCCTCTTTAGGAGATTCATAATTCACACTGTCACTTTAAAGGCCCCGTGAAGTTTTGAAGGAAATAAAATAATGATTTTGTTTAACCTAGATCTCCCCACCTTAATATTTCTGAATTTGAATAATTGGACTTTATATGTTTCTTTTATAACTAAATGGAGCAATGTAAGATTTCAAGCTATTAGCAACAAAGCTCAGTTCAGTTAGAAAACATTTAATGATCACTTAGTATTCATAGGAACTGTGTTAGGTAGTAAGGGTAAAAATTATTCATAAACTAACAATAATAATAGTAGCTTAAACTTGTTAAGTGCTTACCAGGTGCTAGGAAATTGCTAAGTATTTTACATATACCATTCTATTTACCTTCCAACCCTGTGAGGGAAGCAAATACTATTTCTCGCTCTCTCTCTTTCTCTCCTCCCCCCCCCCATACTGTATATACCTCTTATTACATCACACCATGCCATGGGAAGAGAATAACATAAAAATGAATGATTGCAGTCGGCAGGTTGCTCACATAGTTGGCTGTATGACCAGGGATTAGGATAAGTGACATTATAAGGTTTGGCAGTGTCCCTAAAGTGCACCTCTCCAATGATGGAGGGTAAGCATTCTCTAATCTGTGTCTGCTTGGATACAGCCTTTTCATTTTAGAGATAAGGACATTTAGGCTCAGAGAGGGAAAGTGATTTTCCTAAGATCATGGACATAGTGAATTACAGAATTCGGGTTCCAAAGTAGTTTCTATTTGATTCTTAACTACCACAGCACTGTCCATGGAGGGTTTACAGCCTAAATCATGTCTATACTCTCAAGATGGGCTTCAGGTATTTTGACTTGAGAATCTCCAATCTGTGATGTCTCATGTTAACCCCTAACATTATATTCCCCTGACAAGTTGTCCTTATTTAGCAACCAGGGTAGCCGCTTTCTCTCTGTCTTTTGGTATCAAACAGCCCTTTGTTGGGATGTAGTATCTCGTTTCTTCCACATTACATAATGCAACATACATGAAGTAGATCAGGATATAGCTAATTTACAGCTTTCCTGCATGGTTCCTGAATGTTCCTTTTTCTTTTCTTTAAGTGGAAAAAATGTGCACTATATATTAAATCTTCTTTATGCACTCTAGGCAATACTTAAACATTTAACTCTTAGCAATTTGTGTTTTTAATGAAATAGAGTTTTCCTTTTGGGTCATTTTCATAGAGTAACTTTGGTTGTCCAAACATACTCTGAAATACATTGGGGATTATGGTTTCAACACATGTAAGCCTAAGGCCAAAGTATGAGTAACACATGATATTTTGTTACATTTCATGAACAAACCACTGTTTTGTGGTATAATACAAAACACAGCTAAGTAGTTTAGATCACTATCAGGCATTACAAAGTTAGGTTTTCAATTTATGTGATTACTCAAAGCTCATTAGAAGTATTCTCTAGCTCTAGGGAATGCAGCCTAGAAAATTGTGGTTTCCCTTGTGAAAAATGGTATATTTTTAGTCCATTTATTATGTTTTAGTTTATCTCAATTATATCCCTTTGTTCTTTTATTATAATAGTTGAATTCACAAATAAACTTACAAAGCCTGTATACCAACAAGCCAAAAAGGATAAAAAAAGAAACAAAGAAAATACATTATTTTTATTTATTAAATTAAGCTCTGTATTCAGAATGTCACAGACATTCTATCAGTAAAACCACTATTACAAATTATCCTTTTTATATCATACCAACTGTGTTGTGGTGGAAAGGCCCTAAGTTCTAGTTCTGGCTCTTTCCAGTATTTTAGTTTCTTCACTTAGAAAATTTGCCTGCTAGCATGCACTCTGCAATATGAAAGTTCTTTTGAGCTATGTGAAGAATAACAGGAGCTTTGAAATTACCTCCGTGTAGGGTAATATTCTCTTGCTGGCTCTGTGATCTTGAAGGAATTATCTAATGGATGAGCCTTAGTTTTCTCATCTGTAAAACAATGATAATGATAGTGTATACATGATAAGATCATTGTGGGGATTAAATTAGATAATGTATGTAAGTATTAGAGATCAGGATGGATTACAGGGTACTTTCTCACAGCATGTTAAATTCTTTCCCTACTTCCTTACACATTCTCTCTCTCTCTCTTTCTCTCTCTCTGTGTGTACAGTGGTGGGCAAAAGTTTACAGTTTTGAGTACATGAAACAGTTTGTTCTTTTATTATTTATTTACTAATTATTGTATTATTTATTCATAATATGTAAATCTATTTTTGCCCATCCCTCTATGTATGTATACATGCATACCTTTCATATACTTTCTTAATTTTATTTTATTTATATGTGAATACTTCTAAAATTGTACTTAAAATCCTTAAATACATGAAAATAAAACTGTGGATTGTGGTTATATATATGATACCTGAAGAATTAGACCTAATTTGTTCTAGCACATTTACTGAGCTTTTACCATGCATAATATATTGGTTTAGCTAATGAGAACTGATCTCTTTATGAATTCTTGGTAAGTCCACATTAACAGGGCATTTTCTTTTTTTTTCATGTTATTTTGTTTGTGTTTTATTTTTAGCAAATTAAGAATGCATTGTTGGTAATATAAAGAGCATTATTTGGTAATAATCCTTTTCCTTGGTTTAAAATAGAAATGTTGACCACATTTTATTTTTTTTAAAGATTTAATTTATTTTATTTTTAGGCAGAGGGGGAGGGAGGTAGAAAGGGAGAGAAGCATCATTGTGTGGTTGCCTCTTGTGCACCCCCTACCAGGGACCTGCCTGCAACCCAGGCATGTGCTCTGACTGAGAATTGAGCAAGCAAACCTTTTGGTTCACAGGATGGTACTCAATCCACTGAGCTACACCAGCCAGAGCTGACCACATTGTAATACCTGAAATATTATCTGTAGAGACCTTTCTGATGAACATAAAAGCCTTATAGGAAAGAGCAGCAGGATTTAGCTCTAAAAGAGATGTGTGTGAAGGAAACATTTATGTAGTATCAATCTCTGAGTCTCAAGTAGACCCACATTCATTGAAATATTCTTACCTGTAATTTTGGAATCATCAGTTAAATCTGTCTGTTATCTGCAGTCCCTTCAACTTGATTCTTGGAGAATTCTCTTCTTGCTTTGACCATCATGTGGCTTAAGGCTGAATGTGTGGTCCAGTTATATTAACCTTGTGATACTTTAGCATGGGTCTTATTTTGCTTGGCCTTGAAATTTATAATTTATCTTTTATTAGTGATCTCATAAAATGTGTTAAGTGGAAGTATTAATACAATAAACCAACAAACAAGTAAATAAGAAAACAATCTAGTTAAACCTTTTGTTAGAATAGAGTTAGTTTCCAAATGAGCCAGACATTTGACTCATAATGGGGTAAGAAAAACATGGGTCAACTTACACCTCATCTGCTCCCTCTTGGAAAATGCATTTGTTTTGGCAAACCCCAAGCTGAGTGTTTGGAAATGGATTATTCTTAGAAGAGAACAGCAAATCCCCATGATTCTGGACTGCCCTTGGGATCAGAGTGCTGGTTTGAACAATAATCCTGATTTTTAACAGCTTATTATGTGTGGCTGTACTTTGGGCCAAGGGGATTTATTTGTGCTTATGACTTCAAATTCCATCATGAACTTCTGTATTGCCCATGTCAGTTTAAGATTAATTATGGCAATTCTCAAAGCAACTGAGTGCGAGTCAGGGTTTCTGTGTGGATCAACACTCCTCCTCTAATCCTGAACCCAGGGCCGGGGCAGCTGAAGAAGGCTTGGGATTTGGGGAAGGACATGCATTTTAGACATTTACCTGAGCATGCTTGGTTGCAGAGGCACAAGGCCTTGACCTCCCATTGCTAATAGCACCAGTGGACAACTTCATGTACATTTACTATACACTTCTTGGCTCTCTAGCATTTTTATAGTTAGGGTACAACAGATTCAGTTTCAAAACTCAAGAATGACCATATGTCATGGAGTATGATTCCTTTTGTAACATTAAAAATGAAAAGGCCATTAGGCTATGAATCTGTATATAATCAGTAATTCCCTTGTTAAAGTAAAACAAGTTAACATAATTTATTATTAAATTCAGTGTCCTTGAGAGTGCCATTTGTATCCCCATGCTGTATTATGGTGGTTAGTAATGACATTAAAAATAATACCTTAGGAATTTTTCTGTTTTAGATTCTCAGTGGTGAGATGTGATTGAAAGAGGACCAAAACATACTGGACATCCTTTTGCAAACTTTAGGAAATAGAGTTTTGGATCTTCATGTGGAGTGTTGGTTTTAGTTTAAATCAAGTGCTTTTCCTACATCACAGGTACCCCATTGTTTCTCTTGAGACAATAATTTTATGAGGAAGAAAAGCCACAATAGATCCTGAGTAATGGATCAGAGGTCGAGCAGTGGCGGTGGCAGTGCTGATGGTGGTAGCACTAGCATCAATAGCAAAGCTGCATCTGCTGAGATTGTTTCTAAGTATATTGCATCTATTATCTCATGTGAACTTCATGTTCCTAGAAAGAAACCATTATTGTCTCCATTTCATAGCTCTGTAAGGAGGGGCATTTTTACTGTCTTCATTTCACAAATGAAGAGACTGAGGCACAGGCAGGGAAAGGCACTTGCCCAAGATCGCACAGGTACTAAGTCGTAAAGCTGGGCAGCTGGTATGTAGAACTGCTGCTGTAACTTTGATCACAGACCTGCCTCTTTAGTCATTTTTTACTGTTAATGTTTTAGAAATTTACATTACAGTATAACATGGTTAGAAACCTAGACTAACTCTTCTTTTTATAATACGCCAATGATTTGTAACAGCATCCCAATGATGCTGTAATGATGATTATAATGTGTTATGAATTTTAAGTGTTTGTGTGTGATGTATGTGATAACTAACATTTATTAATATGCTATGTCATGCATTGTTCAAAGTTCTTTACATGCATTAAAACATGGAATTTTACTATTATTTAGTTAACAATAAGGATAATAACAGTATCTACTTCACAGAATTAAAGATATCAATTTATACAAAGTGTTTAGATGCATGGCATATATTAAGTGCTCAATAAATGCTACTTATTATTATCTTTATGTTGCAGATAGGTGACCGAGACTTTAGTGAGGTTAAATACTTGCTCACAGGCACACAGCTGTTTAGGGGCAGAACAGGGCTTTGAACTAAGGCAGTCATGCTCCAGAGCCCACACCCAACCACCACACAAGCAAGAAAAATCAGCACATATGTGTAGTATACTTTTGTTTTTACTTGCTTTGATTGCAAACAGAACTGAAACTTTTGTTTTACTTATAAGAAGCAGCAGAGTATCAGGATTAAGAGGATGGGATCTGGAGTCAGCCTGCCTAGATTGGGATATCATCTTTATCCCTTGATGGCTGTGCAAACTTGGGAAATTTACCTGAACTCTCTGTACTTTGGGCTCTTCCTTTATAAAATGGGAATAATTATATCCCACAGGGCTACTGTGAGTATTAAATGAGAAAAACGTATTTAAAGCTTTTAGTGCAGTGCCTGGCATATGGTAGGTAGCATTCAAGTAAGATTAGCAAACATTATTAGGTTATTAGAAATAAAACTACATTTGCATTTACAAGTATACTTTGAATTTTAAAGTCACAGTAAAGCCTGGGAGCCAAATTCAATGAAATACTCCCATATACCATTCCAGGCTCCCTCTGAAAGTCTGTGTGTGAACTGTCTTACACTGAATGTCAGGCTATGAACTATTATATAACAGGGCTTTGGAGAGAACATGATGAGGCTGCTTACACAGTTGGAGTAGCTAGTGAGGGCACTGGGTGAAAATGTCAGATTGATCTACATTGCTACATTTATTTGAAGCACTTACCATTGTTTAGGCAGTTTATTCTCTAGTGCAACAGAATTTACTTAGCGCCAACACCTGGGATAAATGGAGGAGAGAGAGACTTAAGAGAAAACGCAATGAATTTTTCACATCGTGTCTTCCTCATCTCTGATTCTTTTATTCTTAGAAGATAAGCCAAATGGCTTACAACAGTCAGCAGGCACATTTGCTGTTCCCTCCCAGTCTTATTGGGCACCTAGTATTTCTAAATAATATAGTTGTGAATGCTATGGGTTATAGTTTTGATTTTATTAATTGAAGTTGTTTTCGTTTGGTTTTGAATATCTTATTTATGCTAATAATATGCCTACAATTTTTACAGTCCCACTCTCTGAAAGCCTATAGTTTTCTTTAGGGGATAACTGTAGAAAGGGGTAAAGATTAATAAAAAAAATATACACAAACCTAAGGTTGTGTTTGTTTCAAAACCCATTCCATTATCCAGTTGATTTTGAGTTATCTTGCATCCTTTTTCTGCTTTACTTTAATCTTGTTGAGTTCTGCACCAAGATGGCACATTTCCTGTGTGGTTACTGCCTACTCCGCAGTTATTCTGTACAGTAGCAGTTCAGAAGATGTCAGTAGATGCTCTACTAAAGAAGTTTATACTGTTTTACATTAATTTGGGAAGCAATGGCTGATACAGTATAACCAGGATTCTTTTCTAGGCTTCACAGAAACTTTGTGAACCTATGTACATGCCATTCTCTAAGAGGAGATGATTATAAACTATGTTTACTTGATTGTTGCCTCTTTATTTCTTGCAACATCTTGCAGTTAGTGTTTGAGGGCCATGGTTTGGGAAATGCTAGTTCATATAGCAGTCATTTTTATAATGGAAATAGCTACAGAAAGGTGCCATCACTTAATGGTAATTATGCTGCTAATTTAAAAATATTAATAGATACCACACCACAGCTTACTAAAAACATGAAAATCTTGAATTTTGAACTTACCAGATTGTTTCCTCCCTATATCCAACTTAAGAAAAAAAAAAGAAAAATAACAAAAAGAAAGGAATTTGCTTAAATATACATGCTAATTCTATACTCAATGATGAATCTACCACAAGTTTATTCTGATAGTATACACCTTCTATCTATAGTCAGATTGTTGAAAGACACCTGGGGTACTGTAAGCTCTCCAATTGTCAAAGATGTTATTATTGAAATTTTTTACACATTTAAGACAATACGGTATAGGTTAATAAATTTCGGATAATCTTTTTAAATAGAGATTAAAAAAATATTTCTGGACATCCCCAACTATCCCCAAAACAATTTTTCCAGCCACCCAATCTCAGAACAGTAAATGGGGTGACTTATTGTGGTGACATTTTAATTCATGCCCTTTAATTCTTAGGTGGGAATTAGGTTACCTTTTCCTATCAAGATAAGGGGCTCTGAAAGAATATTGGGTAGCAAATCGGAAGGCCTTGGTGACCTTTGTGAACCTCAGTCACCAGTGGGCACTGGACCTGCTACAAAGCAGGCACTCAACACTTGTCTATGGAACGAACTTTGGCCACCTGTGTTTACTTCTCACTTGTTCATAGGAAAGGCTGGGCAGAACACATGACCTTCTAAGTTCCTTAGAGCATGGGCATGTATTCTTCGGTGCTCTACAGTTCTTAGATTGTTTAGGGAAGATACAGGGTCATGTAGGAGCAAACACAAACATTTTTAGCTTCCTGAGTAAAATAATGAGACCAATATAAGCTTTATTTAAAAAATTGAGTCCTCCAACTTCAGCTTTATCCTATTGATTATATATGACATGATTTCAAATGTGAAGAGTGAGCTCCCTTTTCTGCATAGAAATAAAACAAATTATTATTGTATTACAGTGATAAGAAGAGTCCATTCTATTTTTTTGAAAGCTTTGCATTTTTTTTCTTTCTTTTTTGTTGTGGTTCAAGTACAGTTGTTTCCATTTTCCCGCCACCACTTTCCCCCTAACCCATGCACCCCCACCTCCCACCCTCTATCCCTCCCTGCTTTGGCTTTTTCCATGGGTCCTTCATACATATTCTTTGACCATTCTTTTCCCACAAGATCCCTCTTCTCCCTGCCCCTCTGGTTACTGTCAGTTTGTTCTTTATTTCAGTGTGGCTGGTTATATTTTGCTTACTTGCTTGCTTGCTTGTTTTGATGATTAGGTTCCACTTATAGGTGAGATCATTTCACTTAGTATAATGCTCTCCAGCTCCAGCAAAGGGTAGTAGCTCTTTCTTTCTTCCTGCTGTATATTATTCCACTGTATAAATATACCATAGTTTTTTGATCTACTCATTTACTGTTGGGCACTTAGGTTGCTTCCAACACTTGGCTATTGTAAGTTGTGCTGCTATGAACACTAGGGTGCAGAGGTTCTTTTGAATTGGTGTTTCAGGATTCTTAGGGTATAATCCCAGCAGTGGAATTGCTGGGTCAAAAGGCAGTTCCATTTTTAGTTTTTTGAGGAAATTCCAAACTGTTTTCCACAGTGGCTCCACCAGTTTGCATTCCCACCAACAGTGCACTAGGGTTCCCTTTTCTCCACATCCTTACCAGAACTTGTTGTTTGTTGATTTGTTTATGATGACCAAATCCAATTGGTGTTAAGTGGTAGCTCATTGTGGTTTTAATTTGCTTCTCTCTGATGGCTAGTGATGCTGAGCATCCTTTCATATGTCTCTGGGCCCTCTGTATGTCCTCCTTGGAGAAGTGTCTGTTCAGGTCCTTTGCCCAGTTTTTATTTGGATTGTTTGTCTTCCTAGAGTGGAGTTGTGTGAGCTCTTTATATATTTTGGAGATCAAACCCTTGTCCAATTTATCATTGGCAAATATCTTTTCCCATGCAGTTGGTTCCCTTTTCTTTTTGCTGATGTTTTCTTTAGCTGTGCAGAAGCTTCTTATTTTGATGAAGTCCCATTTGTTTTTTCTTTAAGTCCCTTGCTCTAGGGGACATATCGGTGAAAATACTGCTGCCTGGAATATCTGAGATTTTCCTACCTATGTTCTCCTCTAGGACTTTTATGGTGTTGTGACTTATATCTAAGTTTTTTATGCATCTTGAGTTTATTTTTGTGTATGGTGTAAGTTGGTGGTTCAGTTTCATTTTTTTGCATGTAGCTGTCCAGATCTCCCAACGCCATTTGTTGATGAGGCTCTTTTTACTCCATTTTATTCTTCTGTCCCTTTTGTCAAATATTAATTGACCATAGAGACATGGGTTTATTTCTGGGCTCTCTATTCTATTCCGTTGGTCTATGTGTGTCTGTTCTTATGCCAATACCAGACTGTTCTGATTATAGTGGCCTTGTAATATAGTTTGATGTCATGTTAAGTGATCCCTCCTACTTTGTTCTTCTTTCTCAGAATTGCTATAGCTATTCAGGGTCATTTATGGTTCCATATAAATTTTTGAAATGTTTTTCTATATCTGTGAACGACATCATTAGTATTTTAATAGGGATTGTTTTGAATCTATAAATTGTTTTGGGTAGTATGGACATTTAGATAATGTTAATTCTTCCAATCCATGAACACGGTATATTGTTCCATTATTTGTGTCTTCCTCAATTTCTTTCTTCAGTGTTATGCTGTTTTCTGAGTACAGGCCTTTTACCTCCTTGGTTAGGTTTATTCCTCGGTATTTTATTTTTCTTGTTGCTCTAGTAAATGGGACTTTTTTCCTGATTTCTGATTCTGGTATTTCATTGTTAGTGTACAAAAATGCCTTCAATTTCTGGATATTGACTTTGTATCCTGCTGTTTTGCCAAATTCAGTTATTAGGTCAAGTAGTTTTTTGATGGAATCTACAGGGTTTTCTATGTACACTATCACATCATTGGCAAACAATGACAGCTTTACCTCCCCCTTTCCAATTTGGATGCCATTTATTTCTTTTTCTTGTCTGATGGCTGTGGCTAGAACTTCCAGTACTATGTTGAATAGAAGTGGAGAAAGCATACATCCTTGCGTTGTTCCCGATCTTATTGGGAAAGCCTTTAGTTTTTATCCATTGAGTATGATGTTGGCTGTAGGTTTCTCGTATATAGCCTTTATTATGTTGAGGTATACTCCCTCTGTTCCCACTTCGCTGACTGTTTTTTTATCATAAATGGGTGCTGTACCATATAAAATGCTTTTTCCACATCTACTGATATCATCATGTGATTTTTGTCTTTCCTTTTATTATGTGATGTATTACATTTATTGATTTGCAAATATTGTAACATCCTTGATCCCTGTGATGAATCCCACTTGATCACAGTGATGATCTTTTTAATGTATTGCTCAATATGGTTTGCCAATATTTCATTGAGGATTTTAGCGTCTATGTTCTTCAGCGATATTGGCCTATAGTTTTCTTTCCTTGTGGTGCCTTTATCTGGTTTGGGGATTAGGATGATGCTGACCTCATAAAAAGAGTTTGGGAGTTTTCTCTCTTGGATTTTTTGGAATAGTCTGAGAAGGACAAGGGTAGCTCTTCCTTAAATGTTTTGTAAAATTCTCCTGTGAAACCATCCATGCAGGGCTTTTGTGTTCCGGGAGTGTTTTGATTACTGCTTTGATTTCACCAGTTGTTATCGGTCTGTTCAGGCTTTCTGCTTCTCTTTCATTCAGTTTTGGAAGATTATATTTTTCTAGAAATTTGTCCATTTTGCCCAGGTTTTCAAATTTCTTGACATAAAGTTGTTTGTAATAATTTCTTATAATGTTCCGTATTTCTATGGTATCAGTTGTAATTTCTCTTCTTTCATTTCTGATTTTATTTATTTGCATCCTTTCTCTTTTTTTCTTGATAGGTCTACTTAAAGCCTTGTCAATTTTGTTTATCTTTCTAAGAACCAGCTCCTGGATTTATTGATCCTTTGAATTGTTCTTTTAGTTATGTCATTCAGTTCTGCTCTGATCTTGCTTATTTCCTTCTACTTGCTCAGGCTTTGTTTGTTGTTGTTTCTCCAGTTCTTGTAGATGTAGGGTTAGGTTGTTTATTTGAAATGTTTCTATTCTTTTTAGGTAGGCCTGTGTTGCTATGACATCCCTCTCAGGATTGCCTTCCTTATGACCCATAGGTTTTGGACTGTTTTGTGCTCATTCTTATCTGTTTCCAGAAACTTTTTGGTTTCTTCCTTGATCTCATTATTGACCCATTCATTGTTTAATAGCATACTATGTGGTCTCCATGAGTTGGAATGATTTTGAGTGTTTTCCTTGATGTTCATTTCTAATTTTAAGCCCTTTTGGTCCAAGATAATGTTTGTTATGATTTCATATTTCTTGAATTTGTTGAGGCTTGTTTTGTGTTCCATCATGTGGTCTATCTTTGAAAATATTCCATGTGCATTTGAAAAGAATGTGTAATTTGCTTCTTTGGGATGAAAGGTTCTATATATTATCAGTGAAGTCCATTTGATCTAATGCGTCATTCAGTTCCACAATATTCTTGTTGTTATTTTGTTTGGATGATATGTCCATTGTTGACAGTGGGGTGTTAAAATCCCCTACTATAAGTGTGCTGCTATCTGTATCTTTTTTGAAGTCCTCCAGGATTTTCCTTATATATTTGGGTGCTCCTATGTTGGGTGCATATAGGTTTACAATGTCTATGTCTTCTTGATGGATTCTTCCCTTCAGTATTATGAAGGGTCCTTCTGTGTCTCTTTTCATGGCCTTTGTTTTGAAGTCTATTTTGTCTGATGTAACTATTGCTACCCCAGCTTTCATTCTTGTCCATTGCCTTGCAATACTTTTTTGCCCTTTAATTTCAGTCTACGTAGGTCTTTTGTTCTGAGGTGGGTGTTAAATAGTTCATTTTCATTGATAAGTCACATGTAACATTTAATATTTTTAATATCATTAGGGTTTCATTAATACACTTAATTAACTCTTTAAACATGAACAGTTTTTTTCTTCTCTCAAAGTTCTTTGTATACTTTTTAAAAAAGATTTTATTTATTCATTTTCAAACTGAGGGGAAGGGAGGGAGAAAGAGAGGGAGAGAAACATCAATGTGTGGTTGCCTCTTGCATGCTGCTACTGGGGTCCTGGCCCACAACCCAGGCAGGCACCCTGACTGGGAACAGAACTGGTGACCCTTTGGTTCATAGGCTGGTGCTGAATCCACTGAGTCACACCAGCAAGCATCTTTGTATACTTTGAATTCCAGGGTCACTGTGTCAAAAATATAATAAATGAAGGATTGGGGAGCAGATTTACCTTTTATTGAATGCCTATTATGTGCCAGATGCTGTGTTGCATGTTGGCATATTTATATATGCTTCTTCCTTATTCTTTAAAGAAAGCTAAGTATAATACATTAGTTTGACAAAATCAAGGCTAAAGTTCAAGTGATTTGCACAAGATCCAAGAGTTACTGAATGATGGAATAGGAATATAATTCAAGTTATCCTCGGAGAAAAAGAAGACTGTTTCAGGAATAAGTAGCCCATTTCAAGTTGGTGGTGATCTGTGTCACTGTGGGATTAGCCAGGAGGAAAAGATCCCGAAGGTGGCAGTGTGCTAAGGGTCCTTATGTCCCTGAGCAAGGGTCTACAGTGAAGTGGGGTGTGACCCCCTTTCCCACCTTGGACCCTGAAGGAGGCTGAAAGCCTCAAGTAGCATTTCATTGTAAGAAATGTGTGTTTGGTGACAACACATTTAACCAAATATTTTTATTTTATCAATGTCAGTTGTCATGGCAAAGTCCAGATTTTCTGTTTACATATAAATGAACCCAGATATTAAATAAATGTTTCAACTTCAAACATGCAAAAGATATCTTTAGTGGATTAAAGTTCAGAAATAGTTATGACTTTTTTTATACCATGCTATATGGCAAATGAATATATTTTTAAACATACTTTATTTTTCAATATTATTATTTTTTTCTAGCTTAGTGTTTAGGAAACAAATCTAAGACATTTGCTTCTACTTCCCACTATTTTGAAGAAATCATTCCTAAAGCCTGGAATTATGCTATTAAAAGATGGATGAATACCATTTTGATGTCTGGCAAAGTACCTGTCATATGGGGGCCTACCTGATCAAGGTTAGATGAAAGCCTTGAGAATTTATCTAGTCCTGTATTTTGCATAAGATCTTCTACAGGGTTCTATGAGCTGAAGCTTTATACTTTGATGCAATCTGAAGTTTTCCTGTGAAATGTGTGCTTTTGACATATTGACAGAAGTTCTGATTGTCACAATAAAAGAGCTCAGATGTTCAGTACAATTTGATACAAATTCAAGCAATTACATTTCTGTTTTTTAATTAGTATTATTAACTGACCTGATCTTCAAGAAAAAAAAGTAACTTAGCTACTTAAAGAAAGTCACTTGTAGATCCTTTCTAACTCAGTGGGATTAAATGGTTAAGTTTTAAAATCTCAGAAGACAAGTCAAACCTCTCAGAAATCCTATATCCTTCAGACTTTGCCTATAAATTGATTCTAAATATTGAAAACCAATAACTACATACATATTTTTTCAGTGAAGAACAGTGACTATATTGACTATTTTTTTTTTATGGTTTCAGTGACATGCCCCCTGTTTTACACTTTAAAAAAAAGTCAAATTCTTATTTCTTACATTGTACCAGTTGTTTAAAATCAGGCTTTCCATATTTACTCCAAAGGATTTTCTCAAGATTTTCTTTCTGTTTTTAGATGCCATTCTTCTATATACTTGAGAGAAGAATACATTTTTACTTCACTATAACTTTGCTTCTTGATCACACTGAATTTCTTGTAATCTAATTTCTTTTTCTAAAAGACAATGATCCTGGAAATTTCCACTGATTAATTTTGACTGTTCTCTAAGCCTGTTGCAAAGCTAACATCCTGGGAACTATTTTCAAAGAACTCCTGAGCTTATTCAACATTAGGTAACCTGAAGTCTTTCTTTTTTGGACTTGTTATTCCTATTTTGTTGGAGTATTACTTGGCATCTTTACGTGCATGTCTAATAAACATCTTAAATTTAGTTGAATTCCCACTAGATGCACTATACCCATGGTCTTCCTCATCTTTGTGAATGGTGACTCCACCTTTCCAGTTGCTCAGGTCAAATATCTAGATGCTGCATTTGACTCTTTCTCTCACACTTCACATCTAATTCAACAGGAAATGTTGTAGCTTTACAACAGAAATTTTAGATTCCAAAATTTTTGGGAATCTAACCAGACCTCTACTCCAACCATGTGTATTGGCAGTATGAAGCCATAATACTGGCTTAGAATTGGACATGACCAAATGACTGCTCAATTACCAAAGGCTGTAGGCAGGCTTATACAAAGCCTTGATACATTTTTGAACACAAAATTTTCCCCTTTAAAAGATACTTAATGGCATTTGGTAGCTATTTTCAAATAACTTAGTACTGTCAAAGAGATGGAAATAGTGAGAATTGTTGGAATTTACATGATCTGTTATTTATACAGTTTATAAAGCACTGTGCATAATTATCTCATTTGGTCTTTATAAACATTGTTGGTGATGAAAAAACTGAGGCTCAGAATCTAGAGTATTTGACCTAATCCTGCTAATGGTGATGACATCATAATTTAAATCTGATTTTACTGTTTCTAAATTTCATACTCTTTCTGTAGCTTTCTCCTGTCTTCTGGGTGATGTAATTAGGACCAGTAGTCTGAACTTAGAGATGGAGACTCTCATTGAACAGAAATGAACACATGATTAGAGTTGTCCAGATTAGGGTGTGCCAAGTGATGGCAGGTTTACTATTAGTGGTGGTTTTCAGTTAGAGGCAGATGATTGTCCCCATGGCTCCCTTCTCCCCGCCCCTGACCCTGGGTCCCACCCTGCCTAGGGATACCATGGAAATTCCCCATGGTTAGTTGGCTCTTTAGGCTGCCTTCCACATATCCTTTCAGAGATGAAATTCCGTTATATATGAAGGTCTATGGCCATGTCTGCTTCCATCAGAACCTGCACATCAGAGATGCTGCTGAGCTTCTTGCATTGTCACTTTAATACACCAACTAAATTTTTTATTAAATTCTTGAAACTACTAAATTATGAGTCATGACTAAGCTGCCTGGTCCATTAATTTTTTAAAAAGTACATTTTATTGATTATGCTATTACAGTTGTCCCAATTTTCCCCCTTTGACCCCTTCCACCCAGTACCCCCCTTCCTTCTAGCAATCGCTCCCTTACTTCATGTCCATGGGTCGTGCACACAAGTTCTTTGGCTTCTCCACTTCCTATACTGCCCTTAACCTCCTCTTGTCTGTTTTGTATCTACCAATTATGAATCTTAATCCTTGCACCTTTTCCTGCATTCTCCACCCTCCTCCTCCCCACTGATAACCCTCAGAATGATCTCCATATCTATGATTCTGTTCCTGTTCTGGTTGTTTGCTTAGATTGTTTTTCTTAGATCCAGTTGTTGATAGTTGTGAATTTGTGACCCTTTTAATGTTCATAGTTTTGATCTTCTTTTTCATAAATAAGTCCCTTTAATATTTCATGAAATAATGGCTTGGTGATGATGAACTCCTTTAGCCTTATCTTTTCTGGGAAACACTTTATCTGCCCTTCCATTCTAAATGATAGCTTTGCTGGATAGAGTAATCTAGGTTGTAGGTCCTTGCCTTTCAACACTTTGAATAATTCTTGCCAGTCCCTTCTTGCCTGCAAAGTTTCATTGGAGAAATCAGATGACAGTCTTATGGGCACTTTTTTGTAGTTAACTCTCTGCCTTTCTCTTGCTGCTTTAAAAAGTCTTTATCTTTAATCTTTGACACTTTAATTATGACATGTCTTGGTGTGGCCCTCTTTGGGTCCAATTTGTTTGGGACTCTGTGCTTCCTGGACTTATATGTCTATTTCCTTCACCAAATTAGGGAAGTTTTCTTTCATTATTTTTTCAAATAAATTTTCAATTTCTTTTCTTCCTCTTCTCTTTCTGGCATCCCTGTGATTCAGATGTTGGTACAATTGAAGTTGCCCCAGAGGTTCCTAAGCCTATTTTCATTTTTTTGAATTCTTTTTTCTTCCTCCTGTTCTGATTTAATGCATTTTCCTTCTTTGTGTTCCAAATCGTTGATTTGATTCTTGGCTTCATCCTTTCCACTGTTGCTTCCCTGTAGATTTTTCTTTATTTCACTTAGTGTAACTTTCATTTCTTCCCTTTTGTTTTTACCATATTCAGTGAATTCCTTGAGCTTCCTGATCACCAGTGTTTTGACTTCTGTATCTAATAGATTGGCTATCTCCATTCCATTTAGTTCTTTTTCTGGGGTTCTGTTCTGTTCTTTCACTTGAGCCTTATTTTTTGGTAAGATTTTATTTATTTATTTATTTTTAGAGAGGGGAAGAGAGAGGAGGAGGAAGAGAAACATCAATGTGTAGTAGCCTCTTGGGCACCCCCTACTGGGAACCTGGCCTGCAACACAGGTATGTGCCCTGAGTTAGAATCAAACTGGTGACCCTTTGCTCTGCAGGCTGGCACCTAATCCACTGAACCACAGCAGCCAGGGTCATTTGGGTCTTCTTTCTTTCGCTCCTCAATTCAGCAGCCTCCCTGTGTTTGTTTCTGTGTATTAGGTAGAACTGCTTTGACTCATTGTCTTAGAAAAAGCACCTATAAATTGTGTGGGGCTGAGCCTTATGTAATTGCCAGAGTAGGGCAACATGCTCTACCTCTTTGTGGCTCTGTGAGGTGGGGGGAGGGCTCAGAGAGGGAACAATGCTGCTGCCTGGCTCTTAGAGGTACTAGCCCTGTTTCCAATCACTTCACTGGCTCCCTGTATGTGACTGGCACCCTTCCAGCTGTTGCCCTGGTGGTGAATCCCAGAGTGGGTAGGTTTGCATACATTCTAAGTCCATGTGGACTCTTTAAACAAGTTCTTCTGGAAATCCAGCAAGTTCTTCCACCCCGTCCCCCAAACCCCCACTGGAGTTTACAGCTAGAAGATATGGGGATTTATCTTCCCGCCTCTAGAACTGTGGGCTGTGCGGTCTGGCCTGGGGCTGGGATAGCTTGCTCCCAAGGTATCCCTCCCGATTTCTTTTTAAAGAAGGTTTTATTCATTTATTTTTATACAGAGGGGAAGGGAGGGAGAAAGAAAGGGAGAGAAACATCAATGTGTGGTTGCCTCTCGCGTGCCTCCCTCCGAGGACCTGGCCTGCAACACAAGCATGTGGCCTGACTGGGAATCGAGCTGGAGACCCTTTAGTTCGCTGGCTGATGCTCAGTCCACTGAGCCACACCAGCCAGGGCTCCGTCCCAATTTTTATTCACCACACATGTGTGTGGGCCCTCTACTTCTCGGCGCCACACCTTGTCTCCATGCCTCTCTGCCCATTTCTGTGACTCCACCTCTTCAACCCATCTGAATAAATGTGGCTTCTTTAAATCCTTGGTTGTCAGATAGCCATTAAACTCAATTTTCTGACAGTTCTGGTTGTTATTTATTTTGAGATAGAGTTGTAATTCTCTCTGTGGCTGTGTGAGGAGATGAAGTGTGTCTACCTATATCTCCATCAGGACCAGAATTCTCCCATTAATTTTTAAATTAATATTTGTATTTTTTTTCATTCTGTAGTAGGTCAGTATATTTTAAATGAAAGCTAACAATGTTTCCTGACAAATAGTTGGAAAATAAATTTTGTATTTCACATTGCAAAGTGATACTTACCTATAATTTTTTTCATTCAGAGCACTTAAACACTTTACATTAAAACGTAGTAAAGCAAACCATTTCTGACAATTTTATGTTTTATTGTTTTTGTGTTTGCCAGTCCTTCCTTATACATTAATAATAAGTGGTCTTTCCATCAGATTTATGATTTTTATTTTGAAAATTTTAACATATATGATAACATATTTACATGATGTAGTTTTTAAAAATCTAATAAAGAAGGAAGATTTATTTTAGTTTTTTGATTATACATAATGTAATTCCTACCTTTTATGTCACTGATTTTGTCTGCCAACCAAAATTTTTAAAAAATTCCTTTCACTCAAATTCATTTGTGATGTAACACCAGGTTGATGATTCATCTTAAAGAAAATGTTGGGGACTTGTGTTTTCATCTATTCCTCTCTCTTCTTTTTGGGCAAAGATATTTATGGATGACTTAGGCACATCTTTCAAAATATAGATACAATTTTCTCCTTTCTCTTTCATTAGTATTCAGGAGTTAGACAGGTATTGTAGACACCTCCTTAATTTATAACTTGTCCCCAGAGATGAATATTAGGGTATTTTGGAAGGTAACCAGTCAAAGACATTTGAAGGATTTTAGCACAATATGGCGTGCAGATGAAAGAAAGATAAAAATCCCTGGGTATTGCCATGAGGATTGGATAGTATGGCTTTTCTTTATTGGATAATAAGTTTTGGTTTTGGAAGAAAAAAAAACTCTACTAGGAAGAAACTAGGCTTCATGTCAAGAGTGCTGATATTTTCCATTACTAGACTTATACTTTATATGATGTTTCTTTGCTATGTTACTTCCAATCAGCTTTCAAAGTTGTCCACAGAGAGTTTTCATTTTTGATTCTGACTCTACACAGTACCAACAGGCTGATTGGTGGCTTTTCTCTACGTGTTACATTTTAAATGAATGAACAAAAAGCTGATTTCTACAAATGTTAGGCACTGCCAGGATCGAGACACAGCTAGTGTTCATTTTCCGTACTCACACAATCACAGGAATGCTGCAAAGCAATGAATATTGTGCTTTTGAAATAAGGCTGGCCTGTTATCAGCTAGGACGTGCTAGGGCCAGTGCCTTAGCTGATACAGGGTGACTGTGCACATCTTTTCCCCATTCTGTGTTCAGTGACATCACCTTGGTAGCTTGGAATCCATTGGTAGGACTATTTATGGGATAGAAATCAAATATTATGAATCAGAACTCTTTCCTGACCCCAAAGAGCTGGTTGGTAAACATTTGCCTGCATAACACTGGTTTAAGCACATTTAATTTGTGTGACTTTGTTTAAGATATTTAACACCTCACTGAGCCTCATTTTCCATCTCTGTCAAACATAGGAAGCTAGTACTTCACCTTTTGAAGTACTAACCTTTCGAAAAAAAATAAATGAGATAACACAAATGACAACACTTAATATAGTACTTAATGAATAACTGAAATAAAAACAATAATGATAAATATATTGATTTCAAGCACAAATAGATTGTGTATTAATTTATGGGACTGCTTTACTCACTGTTAGGTAAATAGCAAGAGGAAGTAGATTGCAAAACACTGGGAGAAACTTCTGTTTTTAAACGGACAGAGTCTTGGAGAGCTCTTTCCATTATCAGTCTTTTAACGTTTTTGGTTTAATTCAGTATCTATTTTTAGTACATATCATATGACAAACCTCTATGGTTAGTATAGAGAGGGCTATATTTTATATTTTTCAGCTTGTTTCCTTTTGCTACTTTTGAAACAATGAGCAAACCAGTTCTAGTTGTAAGCACCAATAATTTACCATGTGTTTTTTATTCATTTTATCTTCTAAGGCATTGTATTATATTTATTTATTTATTTATTTGACATATTTATTATTATTATTATTATATTATTTTAGCAGGTTGAGGAGTAAATGGGAAGCAAAAAATTGAAGATAAAAAAGGAAGTCAACAATTATAGCCCTGCAAAAGCATCAGAAGGACCACTGTGAATGAGAGAGCTTTTCCATGTTTTTCCCCTGTTTTTTCCTTGTAGCAATCAGTAATAAAAATAGGCCAATATGTATACTCTTAGAGTCAGCTGGAGTTGCTGAGCTGCATATTGCTCCCTGGCTTGGGGCTTGAGAGGACGAAGTCTCAAGGTAGAGTGAATGGAAGTAGCTACCTAAGGAAAGAGAACTAGATTAAATCTCTGAGGCTTTTGCCTATAAAGCCAAGCAGCACAGGGGAGGCTGGGTTTGGCCTGCAAATCAGCCCTAAGGGTGATCAGAAGAGGCTACAGTGAGGTTTCCTGACATATGGAGCAGTTGCAGAAATCTAGTGATAAAAGGAAGAAGAGTATTTCAATAGCTTGAGGAGAAGGTAACAGGCAAGAGAAAATGAGAGATACAGGATGTGAAATCAAATGATGGAACTTCCCTCTTAATGTAGACCATCTGGTCATCATATCTTTAAGGCAGTGATTTCTCAGACATTTTTTCATCTTATAGCATGATGACCATATGTCCCAGATTTCCTAGGATAGGCCAGATTTCAAATATTTTTGCCATTGTTAGGCCATTGGTTCCAAGTCAGGATTGGAAAATACAATTGTGAGTATGTAAAACACAGAGTTTATTCTTGTATTATTATTTGTTAATTATTGTATTATTTTCCATGTGAACCACTGTAAACCTACTTTTGCCACACCCTGTACAATAATGACTATTCTTACACCTCCCTCTACCAATTTCTATTACTTTTATCCCATTCAGTTTCCAAGTAGTTGACAACATTATTAAGCAACTGTCCAAAGTAGTGGTTCCCAAGTGGTTACTGTGTCAGAACCATCTGGGACACTTGTTTAAATACTGGTTCCTGTGGTACTTGTTCTATCCCTATAGCTCCCAAAATTCAGATTCATTAGGATCTGGAATATAAGCAGATTCTCTGTATTTTTAACAAGTATCCCAAGTGATCTTGAGGCAGCTGACTCATGGACAGAGTTTTGGAAGTCAATAGACCAATCAATGCCATTCATATCTACCTCCAAGCACTGCAGAGCTTCTAATAAAACACTTCTCATGTGGGGATCCTTTGGAATGTAGAGATCTTTGAATTGCTCTAATTTCATTAATAATTTTGTGAATATGGGCCCATATTTAGTTCCCTAGGTGAAGACTATAGCTTTAATCAAGTTCTCAATGGAGTTAATGGCCAAGAAAAGATACAAACCCAAAACTTAAAGGCCAAGAATCTGAGGAGACCACCCTGAAGGTGGAAGGTAGTTTTTTCAGTGATCTCAGACCTAACTGCCTTCATGTGATTTTTTTGGTTGTTGTTGCTTTATGCTTGTTCGGTTTTTCCTTTTCCATCTCAGAATGAATTACTGATCTACTAGGGGTTTCTTTTCTGGGTTTAGGGAGAACACACACACACACACACCTATAAACACCCATTAGTGACTTATTCTGAATTGATGACTTTTTTCAGACAAGTATTTTTAATTTTTTCACCCAATAATGTTTAAGTGTGTGGGTCTATGCTTGAAGGACAATGATTTGTTGGGGTGGACAGTCTGATCACCTAATTAAGCCTCCATATACCCTTCCTTGCTGCCCCCGCCCTGCCAAATAATCACCAAAACAGGTTCTGGATCTACGATACAGTGAAATTCTGTCTGTTTTAAACCTTGGGGTTAATATTCTCCAGCTGTGTTGCCTCAACTCTAGGGAGACTTTTCCTTGACAAGCATTTATGGTTTAGGGAGCCAAGCAATAGATTGGAAACTTCAGGGCTGTGAGTTCTAACTCTGAGGTCTGCCCTGACACAGTGTGTGACCTTGGGCAATTCATTTGATCTGTTTCCAAAGTCTCTGATGCTTGATAACAGGATTTTCTAGAAATCTTCCTGCCAATAAAAGCATATGGAACCACTCCTTGGTTCCACAAGGGAAGGCTACAGTTCATTATCCTTCAGGCTTTCAGCTCTTTCTCCTTTTGCCCATCTCCTCATGCCAGAGACTCTGGAGTCTTACTGTGGCTGTTTTCCCAAGTCTTAGGAATACTTTCTTTTCTTTCCAAAAAAGCATCAGCAATGCTACTTTATTTCAACTCTTCCCCAGGATTCCAAACTTTGTCCCCAAATGCATACCCCACAAAACTAAATTGCCCAGGCTGCTTTGGAGCGGCGTGAATCACGCCGAGCTGGGCTCTGCCCTGGATTTCACACGGCTACTGTAATGGAAGAAAGTTAACTTTCTTTCTCAATTTTTCTGCATTCTACAAAGTACAATTTATTGTTTTGTGAGCCTCCACAAATCATTTTTATAATTCTTTTTCTTTTAATATCTCCTTTTAGAGAAAATTATTAAGTTAATAAATTTTATTAAAAGTAATATAATTCCAAGAATTTCTTTGTGGAAAATATGCATTACTTCAGCTTTTGGACTTTGAAGATCATTTACTCAGATAATATGCATTTTTTTTAAGTTTTGGGAACTTACACACATATATATATTCCAGTGTGTAATCAAGAATTTTGTGTGGTGTCATAGTACAAAATTATTTTTTGTAAGGAAATGTTAGATTCCTGATCATTGCCGGTTTCTCATTTAAGAATAGGCTGGAACAGTAGAATTGTGACTCACATTTTCTTCTGCCTTCCGCCTTAAGATACTATATCCCTTTGGACATTATAGTCACTTTATTTTTGCTAATGATAATTAAGACTTCTTGGGCTAAAATACTGATAAGAGTCAGCATATGTTTCAGCCATTGGACTTAACTAGTTAGTAGAGAAACTTCGGTTGTGTGTTATAAGTCAGATACGCTGACTGGGAGTGGTGCCGGCGGTTCCTGCCCTGGGATGGAGAAGCTGCCTTCTGCCTGGTGCCGCCTTCATTCTTCCCTTAGCCTCAGGCAGCCCCAGAGTCCCAGGTCCCTGGCATGTTTCCCCCTTGGGCTGTTTTCTCCCCTCTCTTTACCGTGACCTATTTTGTGTAATTGCCAACCTGGAAATTGTTCGATAATCTAATATCTGCATGTTATTCCTATGAAAATGAAGTATTTTACAGCAACAATAATAGTTAATATTTATTATTTACTGTGTACTGGTATTTTTTACAATACTTTACATGTAATTTTGCATTTAATCTTCACAATAATCCTGTGAGAGCTTTTACTCTTACAAACCCACGATGTAGAGAAAGAACAAAAAAGCTTAAGGTTATTAACCTAAACTCACACAATGAATAAAGGCAATCTAATCTAAGAACTTATGTGTTCAAATAAAGTGCTCCTTCTATGAAAAATAGCCAGATGCACCTTTACGTGTGGCTTAAAATCTGTGTTGGTTAGAACCCAGTCACAGGTAGAACTGCTCTGTGGGTGAGAGGAAAGTGGTATGTGGAGGGTGCAAGCAGACAAGACCCTGACCCGCTCTCCTCCTCTCTGTCTCTCTGTCTCTCTGTCTCTCTCTCTCTCACAGAGACACAGAGACACAAAGTCACAGAGTTAGAGGTAGTGCAGCCTGCTTCAGTCCCCATGCTGACAGTCCATGCTCTTAACTACACACACACACATACACCACATGTGCGCACACAGATCAAGCTGAGGAGATAGTCTTTTATCTTTTTTCACACTGGACTTCTGAGTAATGTTTCATTTGAAGAAAGAATTTCTCTGGAAAATACAAACAAACTTTGAAAATTACTGCTCTCTACAATCCCACTTATCATAGTGCATTCTTAACCCCACCTCCAAATCTGGAAATGCTAATGTAACTCAGATGTTAGCTGAGGTCACCCTCATCTCTGAGGTCACCCTGTCCTTTGAGATTTAAATAAAATTGTCTCAATCCCCCATTTCATATCTCCTGGAAGGTTCCAGTGCCATCCCCCAGATTTCTGCACATTCTGGAACTGATTCTCATGGGCAGCTTTTCCTAGTAAACACTTGACCTCAACTGTGTATTACTTCCCACAGCTGCCTTCTTCTCTGTGTTCCATTCTGACCTTGAGGGGAACTAATTTTTTTTTCCTTTACTTGCATTCCTTCCCCCATCCCCAATTCACTCCCACAAGAAACTCTTCCATAATGAAGACCTGCAGGCAACAAGAGAGGGTTTATATCCCAGCAAAATATTTAAGTAGAATATTAGGCCTCCTTCTTCTTAAGCCACGTTGCACCAGGAAGTTCTTAATGACTGTGTTCCTCTGCCATGCCAGGTCCAAGACCTCTCACTGTCTCAGTGCCTTTTCTTCCTTCCACCTTCTCCTTCTCCTTCCAGTCCCCTCCTTCCCCCTTTTGCTTTCCCATCTTCTCCTTCCTTCCTCTTCCTCTTCCCCCTCCCCTCTTTTTCTCCCATTTTCTTCTCTCTCCCTGTTTCCGTCATCCTCTTCCCCTTCCCCCATATCTCTCTTTCTCTTTCCTCTTTTTCCTCTCCCTCCTCTCTCTCCTCCTTTTTTTCTTCCTAATCCTCCTCCTCCTCCTCCTCCTCCTCATCATCATCATCATCACCATCCCCCAATTTTAAATTCCCCTGCATTTCTTCAGCCAGTCTTTATTTGTTGCCTCCTTCTTAACCACATCTCCTGGAACCTCACCTTTTCTAACCTGTGCTACTTAATAAGGTATTTTTTTCTAAATGAAGACAGTTTTCTGTCCAGGAGAATCTGGTGCAAGCTATTGAGGTAAGTTTTCCTCCAGCTACGTGAACACGGTCTAGCCCTATTGGAGGACTATAACCAGGCTGGCTAGCAAGTCTATACTGGCGACTAACTTCAATTCATGCTGGGGAATAGTCAGTAGCCTGTGGGAAGGGTAGGCAAACAATTTGTCTTTTTCCTTGAATAATTAATATTAAAATTTATTTTTAATTTTTTTTATTGTTGTTCAATTACAGTTGTCCCCATTGTCTCTCCTGACCTGCCCACCCCCCTTCCCACATTCAGTCCTGCCCCCCACCATTGTCCTTGTCCATGAGTCCTTTATACATGTTCCTTGATTTGACCCTTCCCCTTCTTTCCCCCATTATCCCTCTCCCCTCTGGTCACTGTCGGTTTGTTCTTTATTTCCATGTCTCTGGTTCTATTTTGTTCACTTGTTTGTTTTGTTAATTAGGTTCCACTTATAGGTAAGATCATATGGTATTTGTCTTTCAGTGCCTACCTTATTTCACTTAGCTTAATACTCTCCAGTTACATCCATTGATTTTTTTGTCTCTGTTTTTTTTATTGTTGTTCAAGTGCAGTTTTGTCCATTTTTCCCTCACCACTCTCCCCGCCCCTCCCATCCCTTCCCCACCCTTGATATCACCCCCTCTTGACTTTGTTCATGAATCCCCTATATATTGATTTTTTAAAAAACCCTCTTATTAAGCAGATACTCAGCATTAGGTACTGTGCTCAGGACTTCATATTTTTTTATTTAATTAAAACTTCACACTCTCTGAAGTACATATTTGTATTTTCTTTTAACTAATGAGAGGGGTTAAGCAACTTATCCAAAGTCACAGAGTTAGAGGTAGTGCAGCCTGCTTCAGTCCCCATGCTGACAGTCCATGCTCTTAACTACAGCATTATGCTTTTCAACCACCTAGTGGTCAAAAGAACGCTCACTCCTAAATGTTCCAGTCTTCCTTCTGGCATCCTTTGCTCCCCTCCGGAAGTTCCACAGACTCTGTCTCATTGTTCTGTGTCCTGAGTCCTCTCATAGGATTTGAGGAATGCAACTATTTTCAGCTCCCTTCTGGGAATATGCACTTTTTCAAGTATAGAGCAAAGAACTGAGCTTTATCTTCAACACATGTTAACTGTATGATTAGATCTCTGTATTTCTAAATGAAATGTGTTAAGTAAACATTTTTTAAAACAATACTAAGAGAACTTATGAAGAAAGGACCCAGATAGTCATGGGCCTAAATCCTGGTCCATGTCTTCTTGTGTGTCCTGTGGTAAGTTGCTTATCTCCCCTGAGCCTCCATCTCTGTAAAACATGCATAATAATGCCTCCTGCCCTTGCACAATCCTTGGCACTCAGACAATGCTCAGCGAATATTAGTTTCTTTTCCTTTATATTTCTAGCTGAAATTTTCAAATCATCATATTTACTCAGTATTTGTTCAAAATATCAAATGGGTCCAACACTGGAATTTGAAGAAATGTGTTATCCATCTTCTGCTTTTGGTGAAGATTGAAAGGCATGTAGACCAGCAATTTTCAGCCATTTTCATCTCATGGCAAACATAAACTAATTACTAAAATTCTGCAGCACACCAAAAATATATTTTTGCCAGTCTGACAAAAATAGGTATAATTTTGATTTATTCATACCAGGTGGTTCTTCTGTTGGCTGTTGTCATTTTTAAAAATTTGATAATCTAGAGATCAGTGCACCTGACTAAATAGTCATGTAGCCATGTATTATATGTTTTAAAAATTCTTGTGGCACACCAGCAGAAAATCACTGATGCAGAAGGAAAAGCAGAAATAGATTCAGTTTCTTGAAATGAAATTCCTCTACCAGGGCTTGATGGCAGGTCAGCTTTATAATATGTGAAGGAGTTGAGTATGATTTTCATATCCTCAAAATAAAACATGTCACCTGTGTTCATTTGAATATAGCAACTAAATGACTTTTGGATTTTTATGTTATCAATATTTACTATATTGGGTGATTTTATATCCAAATTTACTGTAAATGTTTTGTTTCTTAAATAGCCTCATTCAAATGCATGGTGCTCCTCACAACTAGGCTGGGTAGTTAGCACCAATCCGATGATTTGGCAAATATCTTCTCTTAATAACCACAAATGTAAAATATCTACATTATATTTGTCTAAATCCACTGATCAGGCAGACATGATTCAATAATCAGAGTATGTCATTTGATTTCTCCGTAACTTGGTGGTTCCTGCCAAGCGAGACATCTTTGTCAGGCCGTCTGGCTGGGGCTGAGGCGCACACAAGGGTTCCTGTCATCCTGAATAGAGATTTCACCTGACAGCAAATCCTGCTCCTTCTTAACATCAGTAACTACAAGCTCAAAGGAAACATGTATCCATGAAAAGTGATCTTTTTCCTTTCAAGTTCTAAATTATTTCAGAAAATGAATAGTAGTAAAAACTTTGAAATTTACTCTATGTTTAAGCATACTTGTACAACATTGGTTCTCAAACCTCATGACCTGTCATGGTTGCCAGATTTCTAGGTTCCACCAATCATAGGTTCTGATTTAGTTAACTTGGGATAGAATCCAAGAATCTTGACTCTTCAAAAACTTCTTGAATATTTCTGTACAGATAGTGCCTTCCCTTCACACAACTACAATATAGACAACAACAAATAAACAAATAGCTATTTCTACTCCTTTTCAACCCCTGACTTCTCTTCTTCTACCTTCTTCTCCTCTCCTCCACCCCAATCCCATCTTGTTCTTCATAGAAAGTTGTTTTGTAAATATCTTTAGGTTTCTATGGACAGTGGTAGCTCGCATTGATAATCCTGATACAGGGCTTCCAGTAGGTCTGATTTATCCGAGCAGTGACTTGGACCCCTTTCCAAAGCTGTGTTTGCTCTGCTCGCCTCTGTTGGTCAGGAAGGGTTCCACTGAACACAGCAGAATTGATTATAATAAGTTTAAGTACACAAAATTTCATACAAGGTATTAGACACTTCAAAATTATTTGAAGAGCTAGAATAGAAAGCTAGCCTCCCAGAGACCACCTCCCAGAACCTTTCTGCTATGTTCAATTAAGAAAGTTACGCCATCTCTGTAGGAAGCTGATGATAGGAAGCTATTGCCCCCAGAGTTCTAGTTTCTCTGCTGACCTCAGGAAAGCAACACTGGCTGCTAAGCCAGGAAGAACCTAATTCAGGAACCACACTGTCTCTGGCAGAAAATGGGATGTTCTATACTTTGCCTCTTTCTCCACATGACTCAATGTTCAAAACCAAAAGTTCATGTCTAAGTTCATATGATTGGTGGAAACTATGTCTTGCTTAAAGCCCTAGTTAGAAGAATGTCTTGGATATTTTTTCTCCAAATTTTAACTCTCCCATATCTTGCTAACTAGAAGGGAGCTAGAATAGATCTTAGACCAAATCAATCTCAGCATCTGCTAATTTCTTTACACATTTCAGAAGTGTCATCATTTATAAGTTAATTTGGGGTCTAAAATTCTGTAAATACTTTATTTCAGTCATTGTTTCTATGAAGGGAAAAACCACTTCCAAGATCAAAGAACATTCTTCTCAATATATTTTTAAAGTTCTTTTTAATATTGAAATTGCCTTTTTGGAGAAGCTATCTTGTTACATGTATCTATATGCATAAGAACAGGTGCCTATGTCTATGCATGTTCTATTAACGTAAATGACCTTGAACTAGTAGTAATGCTATCATTATTATTGAAGTTCATAAAGTACAGTCGGAACTACTGCCAGATTCTGAAATGCCATCATAATTATAATAGATAATATTTACTGAGCCCTTGCTTTGCACCAGGAATCATGCCATATGTGCTCTTTTTTTGCCATATGTGTTCTTATATTTAATTCTTACAATTCTATGAATTAGGTATCGTTATCATCCCATTTTACCAAAGGGGAAACCAAAACTAAGATTAAGTGACTTGCCCAAGATCCATTGCAGGTAAATGGCTATGATCAAACAGATAGGACTTGAATCTAGGATGCAAATCATCTACCAATATTCATATTAATGTAACTTTAGTGTAGGTATTTTAATCTAATACTATATGGTGTAATTAGTTTTCTTTTTGTCTTTTTCTATGTTGTTTCTGGTGCACGTATATGTGTTTGAGTTCAGTTTCGGACATGTTGAGTTTGAGGGCCTATGGAGCATTCTTTTATTTTCTCATCTTTGTTTAGAATAAAATTTAAGATAAAATTTTTTTCATTTATAGTTCCAAAAGAAATACTAACCCACATTTGTCTAAATGGTAAGCAGGAAGGAGAATGTATAGGTTCACAGCTCATAAAAAAACTAGAACACTCTTGTGCTACTTCACCATCTGGTATCTGGTGGTCAGACGCTCTAGTGTGCCATCTGGGCACTAACTAAGCAAAGACCATGTGATTGAGGTGCCTTCTTACTTAGCTGAGAATTCTGCTATAACTTGGCCATTTGCCAGTTCCAAGGACTGCTAGCTAGCTGTCATGTAAAAGTGGAATTCTCCATTTATGCCTAACCCATGCAAATCTTAGCATACATAATAATTGTGCACATTGCTGTTCCCACCATCCAAGGTTCTGATTCTATATTACACTAAAACCCATTTTTACTGACACCACTTATGACCCTTCTAGTTGTCATATGTGATATAATATGCACTTCTGACTACTTTCCCTGTCTAAATTCTGTCCACCCATGACTTCTAGAAATGTGCACTCTCTCCTAGATTTTTTTTCTGTTCCTTCTCAGGTACCTCCTTAAAAGTTCCTCTTGGTGTGTCAGTTTCTAAAATTTAGATGTTTATCAGGGTTCTATGTTTGGCCTTTTGGGTTCAATGAGGAACCTGTGTCAACTCTTAGTAACTTCTGACTCTTAACTTTATCTCCAAAGAAGAGGGATCATTAAGTGGGATCAAGGTCGATGACATTTATTAGATCAAAGTGCAGGAGATTCTCTGTCTCTCTCTCTCTCTTGAATACCCCCCTTACAAAATCTCTCTCTTTCCTCCATGAAACTGGGAATGATATGGATTTGGAGCCACCATTGCTAGGTAAATACCTTACCCTGAGAACACCCTGAGGCTTGGATTAGGCAGTGTTTACTCTGGACTGTCCAGCTTGTTTACCTCAGCTTGTCTATTTTGACAGATTTTTCCATGACACTAGGGTGGTCAGATGCAGGGGACTGAACTTGTGTTTCAGTTTAGCCTTCCCAGCTTACTTTAAGTGTTGTATCAACAGATCCTGTATATTTACCTCTGGTATTAGAGCATGGCTCGTCTAATCTCACTCACCAAGGGGTTTCTTGCAGTGGTGAAGTGTTAAGTGTGCTAAAGCATACATTTGACCTGGTCTTGTTATTTCTTGATCTGTAAGCATGTTTTTCCTTGAGGAATTGTCGATGAGAGTTTGAGGGTCAGAGATAGAGCTTGGGGATTCAGTAGCAATAAAATGTTTAGGATTCAGGCATATGAATATCTCTTTGTAGATTTCCATCATATCCATAACTTGCAAGACCTGTTTCTCCTTGTATACATCCTTCCTTTGCTTCTCAGTGGAGCTCAGGTACCACATATATGCCAGCTTTTCCAATATTTTTATCTTTAGTCCAGTTGTCTCTACTATGCAAGAAAGCCCAGCCATTGTTAATATAACAAGAATGGTTTGTGTATCATCAGTGTAATCTGGCAGACAAAGAGACTGGACTGGAATGCACATGTGTGAACAATGACAACTTCATGGTACTAGTCACTAGGGGCAGTAGACACCACTGAGTGAGCATGTGTACTGTGTGACCATAGCATTCAAAATGACTGAGTGAGCATAGGAACGAATCTGCATCAAATTTTGTGTTAAGCTTGAACATTCCTCCATGGAAACTATTCAGATGATTCAGAAGGCCACAGCTATGGGCAACTGGTGACTGACAACTTCATCACGACAATGCACCCCCTCGTGCATCACGTGTTATGTAGAGATTTTGGGCGACTTATCAAATCATCCAGGTGACTCAGCCCCTCTACAGTCCAGACATGGCACCCTGCGACTTCTGACTTTTCCCACAGCTAGAATCACCTTTGCAGGGGAAGAGATTTCATACCATTGATGAAATTCAGGAAAATACAGTGGGGCAGTTGGTGGTGATTGAGAAAACTGAGTGAGGTCCCAAAGTGCCTACGTCGAAGGGGACTGAGGCGTCATTGTCCTATGTACAATGTTTCTTGTATCTCGTATCTTCAATAAATGTCTCTTATTTTTTCACGTCACATGGCTGGATACCTACTAGGCAGACCTCATATCTGATGCACATATAGTCACTTGCCATCAGAAAATTTTTCTATGGATGTCCCACAGGATCTTAAATATGTCTTAGACTCAGCTCATAACCTTTCCTTCTCTCACCCCCTGAACCTGCCCTTCCTCCTCTACCTCGATAATAGGCATGTAAGTCAGAAAGAAAGAGATCACCCTTGACCTGGCTCTTTCTTAGACTTCACATTCAACTTACCTTTAAGTTATACACAGATAACTTTTAAAAGTATCTTTCTTGAATTTTTCCTCTCTTTTCACTCTCAGTGTCACTGCCTTATTTAGGCCTTTATTATTTCTGATATTTTTAAAAATGAAACTCATTGGGGTGACATTGGTTAATAAGATTGACAAGTTTTTTAAGAACCACATCTCCAGGGATTGCCCCACTTACAATCACTCCCTTACAGCCTCCGGGTATACATAGGGTGGAGTCACCTGCTTTCAACTTTTCAGAGCAAAACCCAGATCCCTCATATTGCTTTTTTTGTGATCAGCCCTGTCCTCTCTCTGTCCTGTGCTGTTCTCACACTGAAGAGCGTCTGGTCCCAGAGTCTACACTCCCCATCCACTTTGCAGGGATTGTCAGCCCACTGCTCCCTGTGCCCCCAGTGGCCTCATCTTGATTCTGCTGCTCAGGAGTCACATCTTCCTTTCTTCTCAGACCCTCTGCTTGGGACTTATTCCTTCCATATCATCTTTTAGCAACTTTTTGCTTCTCTCTCTCATAGTACTTGCCTCTTCCAATTAAAATTTCCTATTTACTCTTCTGTTTATTCATCTTCTATTGAATTATGATCTCTGTAAGATTAGAAACTAGGTAGGTTTTAGTTTTTCATCTTAACATAAATCCATCTAAGCATACAACCTGACCAATACTTAGAAAGCACAGCTTAGGTAGTTTGAATCAGTGAATGATATATTTATGTATTAAAAAAACCCCAAAAACAAAACCCTGTGTACCACCTTTCAAGGCATGTGAGATCTAAACAGTTAGTCAAGGGCCGAGAAAAGATTCTCCTTGAGGGTCATTAGAGTGGTCAGGGGGAGCCTCACAGAGGGAGATCTTTGAGGATAGCCTTGAGAATGATTCTGCATTTTCCAACTATATATCAAGAGGAAGAAGTACTTTAAAGTTATAGCTATGAAAATAATATTTGTGGACCTCCAGTAATTCTCTTTGTGTGGCAGAAGGAGGGGGTCAACTCTGAAGGAACTTGAGAGAGAGAGTATGTTACCCAGAGTCACAGCCTATTAGTTACTCAGTTGGGATTTGAAGATTTTTACTTGAGAATAAGCCAGCAAAATTATTGTTGAGAATTAGTGATCAGTGTTAAAGGCTGCCTCATCTGTCAGAGTATGTATAATAGATATCAGTCTTGTGAATCTGTATTTATATTTTATCCAAATGTAAAATAGAAGTTACATGTAAAATATCAAGGGAGGAAAATATCCATGACTCTTTAAAAGATCTCTCAGTCCACGAGAGGAGCTCCATTTGGTGAACTAAAGAGAATGAGAAGGTACAGATTTTGAGAAGAAATGCCTATAAGTTTTTAAGTTAATTTCAGTGGGGAAAATAAAACCTTAGAACTTCAGAAGAGAAGGTTTCAGAGGTAGACTGCCTATATTCACCCTGGCTTCTGGCTTCTGGCGTCTTGCTTCTTGATTTAAACCTGCATTCAGGCATAGAACATTCCTACCCTCCTCCTCAGTAGCCAGGTCACTTTATGCTGGCCATCACTCCCTCAGTCTCCTTCCTCTGTGTTGTCAGGGAAGCTGCTTCTTTGCCAACAGGTCCCTCACTTCATCTGCTGTTCCACTTTGCTCCTTCAGAGGCTCTTCCTTAGCCCAAACCTGGGGTTCCTAATACCAACTATATATCAAGTAACACCAGAGAAGAAAACCCCTTGTTGGCTCCATGTTGGCCCTTGGAAAGTGGGGAAGTAGATCTTTTTCTTCTTTATTCACTGCTTCTTCGGTTCACCTTATAAAATACCTACCATTTCTTCACAGCTGCTTGACTCAGTCTCTGAGAACCCAGATACTATTTCTTAGGAAAGTGTAACCACACAACAAAGATAAGCAGAAATGAGAAATAACAGACCTCTTGTCATAATACCATTTGTGGTAAAATGATTTTTCATGCACACAATTGTAGTATGGGAACTTAGGTGCCATTTTCCTCTTGTTCTCTTTTTCTATCTTAAATGTGGAAGAAGCCTCTTGTGACATGAGCACAGCAAACGTTAGAAAAACATAAAAGACCTTTTTCAAAGGACCTCGATGCCAAGAACTTTCTGAATCTCTATGACAAAGAAGTGATAAGATATATATTCTGTCCCCAAAAAGTAGAAAAGGTAAATTTAAAACAAATTTAAAAATTTGTATGTTAGAGTACACAGAAGATTCAGAACTAAAAGAATGGGAACTGATTAACTGTTTCATGTGTATATATGTGTGTGTGAGAAAGAGGGGGGTGGGGGGAGAGAGAGAGAGAGAGAGAGAACCTTATTTATTAAACATTTTATGAGATATTAGTTAACATCTCTGTTTTACAGATTAGAAAATTGTGACTCAGAGTGATTAAAATTTGACCCAGGTCATCTAGTAAGTGGTTAACTTGACATTCACACCTAAATCTGCCTGACTCCAAAATCCAAAGCTGTTTTATTTTAATCTGTTGCCTTTTGTCTCTATAACCCTGTGTCCTAGGATGAGAGAAATAAACAACCGAATAAAAACAGGAAGCAATATTTGTTACCATGAACACTCTGTTGTAACATAGATATATCATGCAGCCTAACTTTGAGTAATTCTGCATTTCTTACAGTATTATTTCTATGTGACAAGAAGCAATTTAACCTTCAACATATACTCCTAATTTATGCTTAGTAACATGTTTTCCTCCTAACTTTGGTTGTATATGTACAGTTATGTATTTTGAACATAATATGTATCTTGGATGAGAGTTACGATTACCATGTGATATTTGTTGTCCCTGTCACCAGCTGTTTAGATTTAGTTCTACAAATTCAGCATTCCAGAGGTTTTTACTCATCAAAGAACTAAATCAACAGTTGTCCTATATGGTGGCAAAAGAACCCTTTTGTGATCTGAAAGACTGCCAGGATTCGATCTGGATACCTGTGGTAGGGGTGAAGTGGTGAGTTTTAGACTTTCATTTTGTAATCAGGATGGTGATACCACAGATTTCTTTGATCAGACCCTTCCTGTAAATACCCCTCTCTTCTGAGACATAAGGCAACTCCATCTCAAAAGCCTGGGTGGAGTAAGGCAAACGTAGCTAGAAGCCTACTGAGCTGAGATACCTCGACCACAGACAGACTTCTGATTCTTCTCCAGGAAGTAGAGGTCTACCTTGTTGTTATGTGGATTTGAACTTTCTTTTGAGAACCTGGAGTCCTCCCTGGCATTTGCACCCAACTTTGGCTTTTAACACAGGTTGGATTTTGAAGTTACTGGTTTCTTTCTCTAGGTCTGAACTTACCCCCTGCAGATAGATGCTCCCAGGCCCAGAACATTTTCTAACTATTTTTGCAGGAAATATGAAACTGAGACCTCATTTACAACAGTATCTCTGTGGCCTAGACTAGTCCCTTGCACATGTGATGCTCACCATAAGTATGTGTGGAATGAGTTTGGCACCTTTATACATACAGATCGATCCATCTTTTCCTGAGATTTCTCTTTTCCCAGGAAGAAAGTCCTGCTCCATCTTGGCCCTATGTCAACATTATAGTGAAACCTTTTTTTTAAAGACTCCCTCACCCCAGTTCCATTGAGATATAATTGAGATAAACCATTGTATAAGTTTAAGGTGTACAACATAATGATTTGATACATATACATATATATGTGTGTGTGTGTGTGTGTGTGTATATAATTAACACAATATGATTAGTTAACATCCATACCTCACATAGTTATAACATTTTTCCTTATGATGAGAACTTTTGGGATCTACTCTTTTAGAAACTTTCAAATATACAATACGGTATTATGAACTATAGTCACCATGCTGTACATTAGATCCCTAGGACTTACTCATCTTATAACTGGAAGTTTGTAACTTTTAACTCCCTTTCACCCATTTCATCTACCTGCCACACCCTGCTGCCAGCAAAGGCAAGCCTGATCTGTTTATATGGGTTTGTTATTTTTAGATTTCACATATAAGTGAAATCACATGCTATTTATTTTTCTGTCTTACTTATTTCATTTATTATAATGCCTTCAACGTTCATTTATGTTGTTGGAAATGTCAAGGTTTCCTTTCTGTTTATGGGTTTTTTTTGTTTTTTGTTTTTGTTTATATGTATGAAATCTGTCCAAAAGGTATCCAGCTATGTAATGTGATAAATAGAGACATTTACTGAAGAAGACACAAGACACAGAAAGCATTGTACATAGGAAAATGTACCTCAGTCCCCTTCACAGCAGGCACCTTGGAACCTCACACAGTTCTCCCAGTTGCCATCAGCTGCCCTGTCATATTTTCCTGAATCCCATTGATGATCTGAAATCTCTTCCCTTTCAGTGATGATTTTAGCTTTGGGAAAGCTGGAAGTTGCAGGGAACCAAATCTGGACTGTAGGGGGGCTGAGTCACCTGAGTGATTGGATGTTTCACCAAATAACTCTTCATAAGATGTGATGTACTTGTGGGTGCATTGTTGTGATGAAGCTGCCAATCACCAGTTGCCCATAGTTGCAGCCTTCTGAATCATCTGAATAGTTTCTGCAGAGAAATATTCAAGCTTAACACAAAATTTGATGCAGATTCATTGCTCTGCTCACTCAGTCATTTTGAATGTGATGGCCGGACAGTACACATACTCACTCAATGGTGTCTACTGTCCCCACAGACTAGTACAGTGAAGTCATCATTATTTACACACATGCATTCCAGTCCATCTCTTTGTCTGACAGGTTACATTGATGTTGTGCAAACTATTCTCTATATATTAACAATGGATGGACTTTTTCCACACAGACCTTGTGTATATGTGTATGTATATATATTTACATATATACACATGTTTATATATATTTCATTATATATAAATATATATGACATCTTCTTTATCCACTCATTATTGGATGGACATTTAGGTTGTGTTCATGTCTTGACTATCGTAAGAAATGCTGCAGTGAAAATGTGGGTTCAATATGTCTTTGTGACAGTGATTTCATTACCTTCAGATATACACCCAGAGGTAGAATTGCTGGATCATGTGATAGTTATATTTTAAATATTTTGCAGAAATTCCATCATATTCTCCACAGTGGTTGAACCAATCTATACTCCCACCTACAGTGAAGGAGGGTTCCCTTTTTCCCACATCCTGGCCAATACTTGTTTGATGATTTAATGATGGTAGCCAACCTGTCAGGTGTGAGGTGGTTTCTCTTTGTGGTTTTAATTTACATTTCTCTGATTATTAGTGATATTGAGCATCTTTTCATATATCTGTCAGCCATTTGAATATGGTCTTTGGAAAAATGTCTACTAGTGAAGACTTGATGTATTCCTTTTCTTTCATTTTGTTAGAGGATGAGAATTATGTCCTTTTATATTAGACCTGGCATAAAGCTTATGGCTAGTATATGTCAGGCTTTCTAATCTGAATCTTCTACACCTGAGTCTCTGTTTAAATGGACTGCATAGCTGTACAATCTTATGTGCTTCCACACTTCATTTTCCATTTCATAGTCAATGTCACTCAGCATGAAGGTAAACAAGACAGCCATGGAAAAAAATATGGAGGTTCCCTAACAATTTTTTTCTTTTGACTTTTCTTGCCTTTCTATTCCTGAGCAAGAAGAAAAAGCATAAGTTATATAGCTGTTTCCAAACATACTGTATAAAATCATATGTGTTCATTCAAAAATCATATAATGGGTGTTAACTATATTTGGTCACCCAAATTTGTGAAAATGATTTTTTTCCTGTATCTTCATATAAGAGAAGATTTAGAATCTGCCATTCAGAAATATTAAATAATAATGGCTAGTTTAAAAGATCCCTCGACATTTAAGGATAATTGCATTTCTAAATGCTACTAATGTTACCCTTAGTAACCTGCACATTTTTAAGTCTGGATACCAACTTCATTATAAAGTAAGTTTGCTTCAGCTAATTAAAAAATCCTAATACAGAACCTTCAAAAAATCATGAGGGGGAGGGATGAAAACAAGGGAGCAGAGAGGGGGTAGAGAAAGACAGAGAGAGAAACAAAAACAGACTAAGAAGTGTTCTATCATATATCATAAGATAACTACTGTATTATAAATATTATAAAAAGTGGCTAAAGGAATAATTGCATGTGCCCTACACATTTTTTGTATCCCTGATGAAGGGACTTAGTAACTTTGCCTCTGAGTTCCTGTACCTACATTTTAAAATAAAACAGATATCAAAAGTGTCTGTATTTTAAAAAAAAATCTACTTAATACTTAATATTAAGGACTAAAAGATCACCTCTCCTTTTTTAATATAAAGTGAACTTTCTATAAATTATATAATTCATATATAGGAACTGACCTCTTGACAGAAAGGCAGACCTACACTGAAATGGGCTAACTCAGCACAGGGTTTTTGAGCACATTAAAACTTTCTCAAAATGAACTGTCATGTAGAACAATGTTTTTGTGAAGTCTATTGTCAGTGTGTATGTCAAGCCACTTGTCCATTCAGCTAGGAAAATAATAATTTTTAGTAGGTTGCTTTGTGCAAAATTAAGCCATCAGGACTTTTCTTTGAAAATTAGAAGAGTTAAAGAACTAGTTCTGATGTGACCAAAGCTTATTTATGCTACAAATCTAAAGCAAAATGTAATTCAAGAGATTTAAAGTGTTTTAAACAGTTGTGGAGATCTGCAAATTGTTCATTTACCCTGTGGGGAATGTGTGATATTCTGCATATCTTCTACTCTTGCCTAGATATACACATACATTTAAAAGTTGTATTCTTTTGATACAACTTTTAAATGTGATATCATATTTTTAGGGTTATGAACTAGCCAGTGGGGGTCCTACCACCTGCCACCAAACAGACAATACTCTGGAGATAGAATTTGGTGGAAAGGCAAAAGAATCTTTATTTAATGACCATACAATTTGAAATAAAGGCAGGTTTCTGCCTCAAAGCCCATTTCTTCTAAAATATCCAAAGAAACATAACCCTGCCACCCTCTGCCAGTCCAGACTAGTTCTAGGCTGCACCTGGACTTAAATGTACTGTCTTTGGGAAAACACAGGCAGCTGCAGCATGCTTCTTGCTACAGTGTGTTCCATGAGTCCTGTGGGGTCTATGCATACTGGCAGAAGTCCCTCTCATAGCGTGCTGCTCCTCCTCACCTCTTCAAAATTGGCTTGCTGGTACAGCTGTGTTCCTGGTCAGGCAAACCCACACAGCACTCACTCTAGTCACCAGTGCTGACATGCCTTCCTGTGCAGGGAGAGACGAAGAGCTTGCCTCTAGGGCCCACCAGACCAAATATCCTCCTCTTCTGCTCTTCTGACCCAGCACCTGCTATGCTTCTGTCTAGGTAGATCCTGGAGCCCTCAAGGAGGATTGCTGAGAACATTCCCAGACCACGAGGTCTCCAATGCCCACTGACCTAAGAACTTGAGCCCCCAGTGGCCAACCAGACCAGCAAGGGGAAGAGAACAGCAAATAGCATGGCATTTCTGTGCTCTTTGCTTTTAGGAGGGTATGTCCCTTCATCCAATGACCTCCCTAGCCCAATGCATACACTGTACATGCTTCTTTCTGCTAATTCATGCCAAATTCATGTGGATACCCAGTGATACATGCTGGTTTATACATTTGCACTGTAGCTACTGCTCCTGTGCAGTTCATGGTGCTTCCCAACTTGTCCCTGATTTCTGAGGGGAGGGGACAGTCCCCTGTTATCCCATTACAGTAGTATTAGCACTAACACAAATTTCCATCATACCCCTGTGTTATCTAGAACACTTGTCTCATAATATTATTTCAGTTCTTTATTATAGCAAATATATCATTTTACTCAATAGTAGAATTATTTACCTTCCTTCATCATGATAAAGATGAAAATTCTAACTTTGAATAGAATATTGATTTTCATGAAAAAAGGGAAAAAAGTAATTACTTTTATTCTAATTTTTGCCTTTGTAGCCAAGATAGCAGAGCGGATGAACATGCAGTGCAAAGAGGAGAGTATCTCCTAATCCATTTGGAACAGAGAAAATTGAAAAAGAAAAGAAAAGAAAAAAATGTAGAGTTTCCCCAGTAAAGCGTAATGTATACTAAAAATTTCTGATTAAGAAAACCAAATGAAAATTCATATGGAGAGCAGGGGCTCAACTACCCAGGGCTCTGAGACTGGAAAGAGGGATAAGGCCAAGTAGTCCAAGTCCCATAAAACACTAAATGTATCCACCACAGTGAGTCACAGAGGTGCATGGTCTTTGTGATGTCAGGGGCTTGTTATAAATGACCTTGCCAGGAGGAGAAGCAGAGCTACTTGCTCATGCCAGTGGATTTTTCAATAATACCTCCCTTCGTGAACATGAGGACTCGAACTGTGGCTTTCCTATTGGGCAAGGTTTCAACCTTCTAGTGTATGACCTAGTTCTGAGCTGTGGACTCTCAGGTCAGGCTGAGATAATACTGAAACTGCCCACTGTATGGAACCGAGTTTAGGAAGAGATAAAAACAAAGAAACAAACAAACAAAATTTCCTTGGCAAGAAGAACTCATAAACCCAGATTTACAAACACATGTGGAAATTCAAGATAATGAAAGATATCCAGCATACCCCCCAAATGGGAGGAATTACACTTGAGAAATTAGAAATAATCATTTGTCAAATAGTTGTAATAAAATTACTTTATAAATCTTTGAAAGGATAAAAAAGGAACTACTAATCCAACTTAAACAGTAATAAAAAGTTGTAAATAAAAATGCAAAAATTTGAAACAAGTATGGATGAATATGGCTAAGGATCCATTAGAATCTTGCAAATGAATTTTACATATCGATTAAAAAGTTAAAACAGGACTCTAATAAAAAGGATTAATAATAGTTTGGACACAGTTGAAGTGGCAGGGTCTTGAAATGAAAAAAGTAGAACTGACTACACAGAATATTGCAGGAAAGAAAGGAGGGAGGAAAGGAGGGAGGGAGGAAAGGAAAGTGAAGGGAAGAGATTAAAAACATAAAAAACAGAATCAGGGGATGCACTGACATTGAAATGTATTTCTAATAGTACTTCCAGGAGAGAATGAAGACATTATACAACAGATGATACACCTAAAAATTTTCTAGAACTGAAGAAAGCCTTGAGTTATCAGCCAGAAAAAGCAGAGTGCTAATAAGATTAAATTGACACAAAACAGAAAAAGTTCTGTTTGTAAACACATTTTATCAAAGCTTTAAAGTAAAGTAATATTTATTTTGAAAGAATAACTTTTCTTTGTAGTCCTATTGTCTCCAGAAGAGATTCAGTCTGCATTATTGTCTTTTTCCACTAAGAATGTCCATTAACATATTTATTTGTATTTTTATTGTTGACACTATTACTGATGTCCCCATATTTCTCTCCTTTGACCACCTTCACCCAGCCCCTGCACCCCCTTCCATCTGGCCAAAATGTTGTTTGTATCTATACCTTATGTATGTATGTCCTTTGGCCAATGCTTTCACCTTCTTTCATCCAGTGTTCCTCTCTCCCCTCCTCAGACAGCCATCAGTCTGTTCCATGCATCCATTTCTGTTTCTATTTTGTTTGTTAGTTTATTTTGTTCATCAGATTCTACATGTAAGGAAGATCTTATGGTAATGGTCTTTCTCTGACTGGCTTATTTCACTTAGCATAATGATCTCCAAGCCCATCCATGCTGTCTCAAAGAGTAAGATTTTTTTCTTTTTTATGACCCCATAGTATTCCATTGTGTAAATGCACCAATTTTTTATCCACTCATCTACTGATGGGCGCTTGAGCTGTTTCCACATATTGGCTACTGTAAATAACATTGCTATGAACATAGCATATATTCTTTTGAATTGATGTCTTGGGATTCTTAGGATATATTCGCAGAAGTGGGATCAGTGGGTCATAAGGCAGTTTTACTTTCAAATTTTCGAAGAAATTGCATACTGTTTTCCACAATGGCTGCACCAGTCTGCATTCCCACCAAGAGTACATGAGAGTTTCCCTTTTCTCCACATCCCTGCCACCACTTGTTGTTGGTTTATTGATGGTAGCCATTTTGGCAGATGTGAGGTACTACCACATTGTGGTTTTAATTTGATCTCTATGCTGATTAGTGAGGTTGATTATTTTTTCATATGTCAGTTGGCCATCTGTATGTCTTCTTTGGAGGAGTGTCTATTCAGGGCCTTTGCCCATTTTGTTAATGGAATTCTTAGTCTTCCAGGTGTTGAGTTACATAAGTTCTTTAACATCTTGGAAATTAGTCCCTTATCAGATGTATCATTGGCAAATAAGTTATCCCATGCAGGGGGTTCCATTTTCATTTTGTTGATGATTTCTTTTGTTATGTTGGAGCTTTTGAGTTTGATGTAGCCCCACTTGTTTATTTTTTCCTTTTTACCTTGCTCTGGGAGATGTATTGGCAAAAATCTGATATGAGAGATGTCTGAAATTTTACTGCATATCTTTACTTCTATGATTTTTATAGTTTCATTACTTACACTTAAGTTTTTATCCATTTTCGAGTTTATTCTTCAGTATGTTATAAGTTGGTGGTCTAATTTCATTTTTTTAAATGTATCTGTCCCATTTTCCCAACACCATTTATGGAAGAGACTGTATTTATCCAATTTTATATTTTGACCTCCCTTGTCAAATATTAATTGACCATATAGGCATGGGTTGATTTCTGGGCTCTATTCTGTTCCATTGATCCGTTTGCCTGTTCTTATGCCAGTGCCGGGCTGTTTTGATTAAATAGCCACATAGTATAGTTTAAAATCAGGTATTGTGATACCTCCAACTTTGTTCATCTTTCCCATGATTGCTGAGTCTATTAGAGGTCTTTCTTGCTTACATGTGAATTTTTTAAATTATTTGTTCAAGATCAGTACAATATGCCATTGGTATTTCAATAGAAATAGCATTGCTTCAAAAGATTGCTTTGACTAGTATGGACATTTTAATGATGTTAATTCTTCCAATCCATGAGCACAGTATGTGCTTCCACTTACTTGCAGCTTCCTTATTTTCTTCCTTTAATGTCCTACAGTTTTCCAAGTACATGTCTTTCACCTCTTTGGTTAAATTTATTCCTAAGCACTTTATTTTTTGTTGTTGCAATAGCAAATGGGATTTTTTCTTAGTTTCTCTTTCTAATCATTTATTATTGGTATATAGATATGCCACTGATTTCTGAATATTAATTTTTTATCCTGCTGCTTTGCCAAATTTATTTATTAGAACTAGTAGCTTTTTGGCTGAGTCTTTAGGGATTTCTCTGTACAATTTTATGTGATCTGTGAATAATGACAGTTTTACTTTCTCCTATCCAATTTGAGTGCCTTTTACTCCTTCTTCTTGTCTAATTGCTGTGGCTATGACTTCCAGTACTATGTTGAATAAGAGTGGTGAAAGTGGGCATCCCTGTCTTGACCCTGACCTTAAGGGAGATGCTTTTAGCTTTATCCCATTGAGTATGATGTTGGCTGTGGGTTTTTCATATGTGACCTTTATTATATTGAGATATGTTCTCTCTATTCTACTTTCCTGAGAGCTTTTATCATAAATAGGTGTTGGGTTGTATCAGTTGCTTTTTTTGCATCTATTGAAATGATCATGCAGTTTTTATCTTTCATTTGGTTTATGTGGTGTATCACATTCATGGATTTGTACATATTGTACCAACCTTGCCTCCCTGGAATAAACCTCACTTGATTATGGTGTATTATTTTTTTACTGTATTGCTGGATCCAGTTTGCTAATATTTTACAAAGGATTTTGGTGTCTAAGTTCATTAGGGATATTGGCCTGTTTTCTTTTTTAGTAGTATCTTTATCTGGTTTTGAAATTAGGATAATCCAGGCCTTGTACAATGAACTTGGGAGGTTTTTATTTCTTTTTATTGAATTTTTGGAATAATGTGAGAAGGATAGGTGTCAGTTCTTCTTTGAATATTTGGTAAAATTCTTCTGTGAGCCATCTGATCCAGGACTTTTATTTGTTGGGAGTTTTTTATTACTCCTGTAATTTCAGTAGTTGGAACATGTCTATTCAGATTCTCTGATCTTCCTGTTTCAGTTTTGGAAGATTGTATGTTTGTAGGGATATATCCATTTCTTTCATATTGTATAGTTTGTTGGCATGTAGTTGCTTATAATATTTTCTTATAATCCTTTGTATTTCTTTGGTGTCAGTTGTTACTTCTCTTTCCTTTCTGATTTTATTTTGGTTCTTTCTCTTTTTTCTTGATGAGTCTGGTTGGGGGTTTGTCAAGTTTGTGTATCTTTTCAAAGAACAAGCTATTGATTTCATTGATATTTTATATTATTTTTTAGACTCTATTTTGTTTATTTCTGCTTTGACCTTTATTATATCCTTTCTTCTACTCACTTTGGGCTTTCTTTGTTGCATTTTTTCCAGTTCCTTTAAGTGTAAAGTTAGGTTGTTTATTTGAGTATTTTTGTTTGTTTCCCGAAGTAGACCTGTAATGCTATGAATTTCCCACTGAGGACTGCTTTTGTTGTATCCCAAGATTTTGGGTTGAATTCTCATTTTCACTTGTTTTAAGGTAACTTGATTTTTTCCTTGATCTCATTGCAAACCCATTCATTGTTTAATAATGTTATTTAGCTTTCATGTCTTTTTGTGTGTTCCAGTGTCCTTCTTGTGATTGATTTCTAGTTTTGTACAATTGTAGTCATGGAAGATACTTCATATGATGTCAGTCTTCTTTAATTCATTGATATTCATTTTGTGTCTTAATATATTGTCTGTTCTTGAAACTGTTCAACATACACTTGAAAAGAATGATATTCTACTGCTTTGGGATGAAATGCTCTGCAGATATCAATTAGATACATCTGATCAGTGTGTCATTTAAGTCCTCCACTTCCTGTTGATTTTCTGTCTGGAAGATGTATCCATTGATGCCAATGGGTGCAAAAATCTCCTACTATGATTGTATTACCATCAGTCTTTGCCTTTATGTTCATCAATATTAACTTTATATTTTATGTGCTTTCATGTTGAAGGCAGAAATGTTTACCAGAGTTATACCTTCTTGTTGGACTGCTCGTTTTATCACTATGTAGTATCTTCTTTTGTCCCTTACTATAGCTTTTGTTTTAAAGTTAAACTTTGTCAGGTATATGTATTTCTATCCCAGCTATTTAAAACTTTTCTTTGCATGAAATATATTTGTTCAGCCCTTTACTTTTAGTCTGTGTGTATATTTCATTCAGGGGTGGGTATTTTGTAGACAGCACATATATATGGGCACTGTCTTCTTATCCATTCAGCTACTCTCACAATTTTGATTGGAACATTTAAGCCATTTTCATTTAAAGTAAATATTTATAGTTATGTATTTACTGTCAATTTATTCTTTTAACTCTGTTTATTTTGTTTTGATTCTGTTTTTGTTTCCTTTTTTTCCCTCACTTTGTATAGCAAACCCTTTAACATTTCTTGTAATACAGCTTCGTGGTAACAAACTCCCTTAACTTTTTCTTCTCTAAGAAGCTCTTTATTTCTTCTTCCATTTTAAGTGATAACCTTGTTGTGTATATTATTCTTAGTTGTAGGTCCTTGCTTTTTATCCTTTGAATATTTATGCCAATCTCTTCTGGCCTGAAATGTTTTTGTTGAGAAATCAGCTGACAGTCTTATGGGAACTCTCTTGTAGTAAATTAAGGCTTTTCTCTTGCTGCTTTTAAGATTCTCTCTTTGTCTTTAACCTTCAGCATTTTAATCATGATGTATCTTGGTGTGGGCCTCTTTGGGTTCATCTTCTTTGTGACTCTCTGTGCTTCCTGGACTTGTGTCTCTGTTTCCTTTACCAGTTTAGAGAAGTTTTAAGTTACGGTTTTTTTCAAGTGGGTTCTTGATCCCTTACTCTCTGTTTTCTTGTAGTACTCCTATGATGTGAGGGTTGTTACACTTCATGTTGTCTCAAAGTTCCCTTAAATTATTCTCATTCTTTTTATTTCATTTTTCTTTTTGCTACCTCTACTGGGTACTTTTTTCCTACCTTGTTGTCCGAATCTCTGATTTAATCTTCTGCATCATCCAACCTACTTTTCACTCCTTCCAGTGTATTCTTGATGTCAGATATGGTATTCTTCATTCCTGACTGGTTATTTTTCATGGATTCTATGTCCATTTTCATGCTGTTACAGTTCTCACTAGGTTTTTTTGAGCATCCTTACAACCATTACTTTGAATTCTATATCTGATAAATTGTTTGCCTCCATTTCATTTAGCTCCTTTTCTGGAGATCCCTCCTGTTTTCATTTGAGACCTGTCTCTTTGTCTCCCTATTTTTGGGCTACCTCTTTTTGTTTGTTCCTATATGTTAGATAGATCTGCTATGACTCCCAGTTTTTGAGGGGTGGCTTTATGTATTCAATGATGTCAATCTTCTTTATGTGGCTTTATGTATTAGGTGTCTTGTGTGCCCAATGTTTCAGTCCCCTTGATCTCCTGAGCTGGGTGCTCTAGGAATGTCCCTTGTATAGGTTATGTGGGCCCTACTGTTATAATTGAGTCTTGATTGCTGTTGACCCATTCATGCATGGGATTGATCCTGAACCTGGCTGACTGAGGCTCAACCCTGATCACCACCTATGATATCCTATGTTGGAGAAATGTTTACCAGGGTTATACTGTCTTATTAAATTTGTCCCTTTACCAGTATGTAGTGTCCTTCTTTGTCTCTTACTATAGCCTTGGTTTTAAAGTCTGTTTTGTCAGATATAAGTACTGCTACAACAGCTTTCTTTTCCTTTCCATTTGCATGAATATATATTTCCATCCTTTTAGTTTGTGTGTATCTTTCAATCTGAGGTTGGTTCTTGGAGGCAGCATATATGTGGGTCTTGTTTTTTATCCATTCAGCTACCCTTTGTCTTTTGTTTGGGACATTTAAGCCATTTGCGTTTAAGGTGATTATTGATAGATGTGTATTTAGTGCCATCTTATTGTTAGACTATATTCCTTTGTTTTGTTTTGTTTTTTGTTTGTTTGTTTTCTCTTCCTTCTCTTTCTCTACTGCTTTTTCTTAAAGCAAGCCCTTTAACATTTGTTGCGGTACTAGTTTGGTGTTAACAAATTCCTTTAGTGTTTCTTGCCTGGGAGGCTCCTTATTTCTCCTTCTATTTTAAATGACAGCCTTGCTGGGTAAAATAGGCTTGGTTGTAGGTCCTTGCTTTTCATTACTTTCAATATTTCATACCACTCCTTTCTGGCCTGAAATGTTTTTGTTGAGAAATCAGATGAGAATCACATTGGTGCTCTCTTGTATGTAACTACCTGCTTTTCTCTTTCAGCTTTTAGGATTCTCTCCTTGTCTTTAAACCATATCACTTTAATTATGATGTATCTTAGTGTAGGCCTCTTTGGCTCCAACATGTTTGGGATTCTCTGAGCTTCCTGAACTAGTGTGTCTTTATCCTTCACCAGATTAGGGAAGTTTATGGTCATTATTTCTTCAAATAGGTCTTGATCTCTTGCTCACTCTTCTCCTTCTGGTGTTCCCATGATATGTATGTTGTCATACTTCATGTTGTCCAAAATGTTTCTTAAGCTCTCCTCATTTTTATAAATTCTTTTTTCTTTTGCTGTTCTGCATGGTTGTTTTTTTCTACCTTGTCTTCCAAATTACTGCCTCACTACTCTGCCTCATCTAACCAACTGTTTATTCCTTCCAGTGCATTATTTATTTCAGATATTATGTTCTTTATTTCTGGCTGGCCCATTTTTATGATATCTATGTCTTTTTCATGCTGTTGAATATCCTTATAATCATTACTCTAAGCTCTCTGTCTGATAAATTGCTTGCCTCCATCTCATCTAGTTCTTCTTCTGGAGAGTTCTCTTTTTCTTTCTTTTGGGTCCTGTTTCTTCCCATTTTGGGTGCTTCATTATATTTCTTTCTATATATTAGGTAGATCTGCCAAGGCTTTGGTAAAGCCTTTATCAGACACTGCTTGTGACTGGCTGTGGTCAACCGGTTCAGAGCTATCAGCAATGCATGTCATGGGCTCCCTCTGCTGGGCTGGTTTGTAAGCAGAAAGAAGCAGGCTGCACACCAAGGCTGGCTTTTATCAGCACTGGGCCCTGGATAGGGCCAGCTAAAGTCTCATAGGGTTCCCCAAAACCCACTTTAATTATTAATTTAATGAACAACATAACCTCAAGCTGTAATCAGCAGCCTGGCTTAAGCACCACAGGGTGAGACCAAGTAATTCCTGTTGGCAGGGCTATTGCTTCCCCTCAGGCTGATGCCAGTTGCAAGAGAGTGTTCTTCCTGAGAAAGATGGCTTGTGCAGCAACGGAAATGATTCAGCACAGGGATTCTCGTAGTTGTTCCTTCAGTTCTCTCCCCAGAGCCACCAAACCCACACTCTCCTCAAGCATCTCTGGTCCACTCTACCCTCCATCTCCTGAAGCCCAGGGTAAGTGGCTGCAAACAAAATTATGTCCTTTGGCCTTTTAAAGGCTCTCTGTGTTTCCAGCCATCTCTCCCTGACAGATAGAAACACTACTACTTTTCAGAGCTGGATATTATCTGGGTTCTTTTCTGGCTCTGGTGCTATAGGCTAGGGAGCCCAGCTTAGGGTTTAGATCATACACTTCTCAGAGGGAACTCCTGGTTGCTGAAATATCCCTCAAGGACTTTAGCTGCTGCCTGTGGATGCTTAGCTAGCCCTTTCTTCCCTCTTCCATACTCCCTCCCAATCTGGTTGTGGTGAAGTGGTTTCTTTTTTCTGTCCATGGTTATAAGCTTCTCTACAGCTAGTGTTCAATTCGTTTTTCAGCATGATTTCTCTACAATTGAGTTGTAATTTCAGATTGGTCCTGGGAGGAGGTCAGTGTAGCTTTCACTTGCTCCTCTGTCATCTTGGATCTTGCTTAATAAGCTTTTAATCAATCATTTTTATTATTTGTAATGATAGTATTAATGTCAACTGTCCTTGGGTTTTGTTGGATTGGTTAGAGGAGACAACTGAAATGAAAAAGCCATAAAGAATCAGCATCAGTGTGGTTGAATATGTATGTGAGAATGTGTAGACTGCCATTAAGATGCTTGCTAGAAACTCTTCATTTCAGAAGAATATGAAACGATGTTTGCACCTTCTTTTTTTAGCTTTATTTTTATTAGTGATACTATTATATATGTCCCCTTTTCCCCTGCCCCTGCCCTTTGCCCACCTCCACCCAGCCCTCTCCACCCTTTCCCTCTGGCCATCACCTGAACACTTCCTTCAGACTTTTGTTGGCTGTCTTTTTCCATTAAACCCAGTAAGTAGAAAATCAAACAATGAAACCTAAAAAGCTAAAACTAACCATGGGAATTGAAATAAATATTTACATATGGCTTCCATAAGCGATATATGTTTATACCTTTAGTATGTTTTGATTTGTGTATCCTACCACCTCAAAATGTAAGCTTCTAGCAGCTGGGACCCTTACCTTGGACATATTTTGTTTGCTCTTTATTGTATCTAATGACTCTCAGCATCCACCACTAAATATCCTAGACTTAGTGTAGATGCATGCATGGATAATTTAGCAAGCATTCTTATCTACAGTTTTGTGCTTTTGCTTGACAGCTGTATCAGTAGCCTAGAAGACTCAGGTACAGCTGCCTTTGGAGGTTTTCTATAAAAGTGCAGGTGTTCAGTATTAGCATATATTTTTAATTATATGGATTGACATTTGGCCATTAGTAACAATGATTTCTGAGACTGAAAAATGATTTTCTACCTTAAACAGTGGTTTCACATTACTGGAATGCCAAATTAAAAAAAAAAAAACACAACCATACTCAAAACACAAAATTCTTTTCATCAAGTCATACTGAAACTGTTTTTGTTAGTTGTATACATTTCATGATTTGTATATTCTATAGTCGAATCTAAGACTTTCTTTTTACTGTTGTGGTTAGGTTTAGGTCCTTTGCCAAATGAAGCAGACTATGAAGAATTAGGAGGGGTAATGCATCCTGGGATTTTGTTCTTGGTAAAAGGGACTGGGGCCTGGCCAGATGCCAAAGATGGACCTGGACCTGGAGATATTTTTAAGGCTTTAAAAATATTAGTGCATTTTTGTGTTCTACTATTGGTGACTTGTTTTTTCACCATCAGATATTAGCTGATCACCTTTCACCCCTGTTTACAAGAAGTTCAAATGCTCTTTGTGATGGTACGCCTACCTTTTCTCCACCTTAACCTGAAGGTTATGACTGGGCAGAATTTGAGGACCTTGTTTAAAATGATTAATGGGGAGTTGAGAAATCCTATCTCTGCAGTCTCTCAATTTCCTATATGCATACCTATTGATTAAACCAGAGGATGAACTATGTGGCTTGGTATCTGTTAACTTCTAGGTCAAAAATATAAGACTAGCCTGGCTGGTGTGGCTCAGTGGATTGAGTGCTGGCCTGTGAACCAAAGGGTTACCAGTTCGATTCCAAATCAGGGCACATGCTTGGGTTTCAGGTCAGGTCCCCAGTTGGGGGTTCTCAAAAGGCAACCATACATTGATATTTCTCTCCCTCCCTTCCACTCTATTTAAAAATAAATAAATAAAATCCTAAAAAGAAAAGAGAGAGAGAAACAATATAAGACTAAAAATTTAAATTACAGAGAAGATCATTTGTAAAGGCTTAGCAAAGCTTGTATCCAATATTTCAGCTCTTGACTGGTTACGTGGGAGTTTGCTGAGGCAACAGAGGAATCAGTTTTGCTAAAATCAATGAGACAGTGCTATTGGGTAGGGTGGCATTGGAGCACTATAATTGAAGCAATCCTAAAGCTGGTTCTGTTAAATACTTTTCCTTACTTTGGCAACACATCACTGACTGTTTAGAATATTTACACAGGCAGGTAAGCCTTGATATTGAGGAAAACCAAACAAACCAATGTCAATTATGTGAAAAAAGCTCTACTTTAGCAGACTTGTGTTACGGCCTGTGGCAGGAGAATTCATAAATGTTCCATGTGTAAGGTTTCCCCTTTATCATCTTACTTTCTCTCCTTCAGGTCTTTGCAGCAGCGTGCGTTTCAGGTTTTTGTTCAACATGTGAAAGGCTCAGTTTCAAAGGCTTGGGTTTTCACATCCATGTCAATATCACAGATTGAAATGTGACACGGGTACCTGGCTGCATACTTTCTTTAAACCTGAGCCAATAATACTGCAAAATGTTAGGGGAGGCACTCTTTCATCTCACACTTTAAAGTGAAAGGTTTGTTGATGTAACCCAATTTCCAGTCTGCAGAGGTCACCCTGTAATGTAGCACAATGATGATAAGCCCATCAATGCTATTTGATGTTTGAATTTCCCTTCCCGTGGTTTTTACCCCCACATTGTTTTGTAAAGTAAGTTTAGTAATAATGATATGCTGGCTTGCCAACAAGTTACAATATGATTTCTCCTGACACAGAGAGTGGCTTTTTAAACAATGTGTGTGCTTTGCAGGGATTATACCTGGATATAATTATGAGTGGGATAATAGAAATAAGTATGTTCATACATACTTTTGATAATGTTCTTGGGAAAGGTGAGTGATCAAATGCAGAGACACTAAACCCTGGTTCCTCACTCTCCTGTGACCTCTGACAGTAGTGAAAGTTGTCCTGTATTATAAGCATTCAGCAATCAGTATTAAATCAGTTGGTGGTCTCAGTGCAGCCTTTGTGTAATGTGGGTGTGTGGGCATGAACTGAGGGTGGGGGAAGGAGGGCCATGTCTAGGAACCAGTGTTTATGAGGATAATGCCTGGGACATGCTCAGTTGCCCTTAGTAGACCTACATAAGCTAACATCTAAGGCCACGCCATTGTTTCTGGTCCTTGTCCTAATCCAAGAAGCAAAATTGGGGATCAACATGGACCAAGTATGTTACCTGAAATACTGGAAGGTCCAAGTTTGTTGGGACCAATCAGGACAGTGAAATGCATGTTGAAACATAAAAGAGTAAATATTTGGCCTTTTATAGTTTACAAAAACATATGACCCATTGCTTTCGTTTCATTTGATTTCATATGATTCAACCTCATTCTGCCTTCACTTGCCAAATCAGTTTTACCCTTCTGGTGGAGAAACACCCCCTTTACCATCTCTTTCTTGCAAAAGGTTAGGGTTGTAGTAAGGGTGACCCATTCTAACTAGCAGCTGCCCATTGTGCCAAATGACAACTGGTCTATCTGGAAAAAAGAGAAAGATACATTATTCTAATTATAATGCTGGAGGTCACCTTGGAAGCTCTAGTAGTTTATCCCTTTTTCTTCAGCTAATCATCCTGATAATAATTATTTGCTCTTTTGTAAAGATCTGTGTCAACTGGAATGACAGTTATGGGAATTCACAGCTCTTTCTGAAAATACTTTTCAGTCTGAGCTCCTGACTAGGTACCTATGGACATTACTAGATGTGGTGCATGGTAGTAGAAAAAGAAATGAGACCAGATAACAATATAGGTCTCTTCCAAGTGAGTTGAAACTCTCTGTATTGCTTTCAAGCCCTTGACCCCATGATGGATTCTGGTATCCCCTTCTCTACCACTTACTCAGTTGCACAATATGTGCAGTCACATAACTTCTCTGTTTAATGTGGCTCCAGCACAGTAGGGCCATTTCAGAGGTTTAGAAACTGTAGCGTAAAGTCCTAGGGTTCTTCTGAGTTGCCTTTGGGTAGGTGCTAGGTAAGGGGGGCATCCTCATAGGTCAAGCCGAGGCTTTCCATACCTCTTACCCTTTGGTCTTTTTAGCCAGAACAGCTGTCATTTGTTTTATATTTCAAGAAAGAGTTAAACAACTAAAAGAAAAAAATTGAATGCCACTGTACTAAATGATCTTTAGGCCTTCTAGCTCATTGAGAAATTAGAATTATTCCTCTAAATATCCAAATGTACAATCTGATAGTATATGCCCATACAAAAGAAAACAATTTTCTTTTCCATGCATCTCTACAGAGGCCCATAAAATAAAAACACCTGTCCTTCTGGAACACTGAGAAAGGAGGAACCTTTCAACCTTCCTTCCAGCCCCGTCTCAAAGGAAAGGGAGGCTTCTTGATTACCTAATTGAAGGAAAGTAACTGACCTTGCTGGATTAGCCCCCTCTGAGTTTTCTGTCAGCCCAGTTTGCCTGCAGACAGGGCATGTTCTTTCCTCCTCGTGGTGCTGGCCTAGGGCAGGCTGTGCCTCTGCCTCAGAGAAACCCTGCACCTGACTGTGACCTCCGGTACTAGCCACATTCCCTGATCAAGCTTCACTAGTGATGAAGATGATCAATTGATCCCTATGTGACCCCTGCATCCATTTTTCAGTAAGTTCTAAAACTGTAGCAGCGGGAAAAGATGGAGGAAGTTTCTTTGGAGACATGCCAAAAAAACTAAATTCTTATTCCTTGGCTGTTAATTCCTAATTTCCCCTGTGTGGGGAAGACCCCTTCTGTAGATCTCTTGACCTGTACGATAGTGCCTTCCATGTCTAGACTAAGACCCATCCTCTTACACGTCTCTTCTCAGCTAACCGCCTCCCTCCCCTGGGTTGTGCCTGCAGCTGGCACACAATGGTTGCTTATTAGATTGATAAACCACCCTCACTACGGATTATACTCTTCTGTCCTGGTACTGTGTTTTTCCTCACAGTGTCTCTGCAGTTCAATTTAATTCACAGCTCTGTGAACAGTGTTGATAGATCTGTTTTTTGTCACAAGAAAGCTATCAGCTTCCTTCTTTCCTTCTCCTCCTCCTCCTCCTTCCTCCTCCTCCTCCTCCTTCTTCTGCTTAGAGCCATGTATCCTGATCTCAAGGAACCATGCAAGGAGTTCCGTTCCAGTTGACAAGAGCAGTCAGCTCAACCACAGCTTTCTGTGCTCAGACATGCCCAACCCTTTCATCTCAGGGTCTCTTGTCTGTTCCATCATGAGCCAAGGTGCCTGCCAGTTGCCAGCTGTCAGAGAAACGTGCAGTCTGGCATGAAGTATGCAGCTCCAAGAAGATACTCCTGTTATTCCTTTGTCTCAGTATGTCCCCATTGGGCAGACCACAGGTGGTGCTCGGCTACCTCAGAGTGGTTCAGAGTGTCTACCAGAGTCCCTTTGTGGGCCATCTGTACTTCAGTGGCATGGTTGCTGTGTTTCTGCCTCAACTTGACTCTGGTGCTTAAAGCATGATAAATTTCAAATTGCTTCTCCTGCTCTTTCCCCACTCCTACCCTTTTCCTCCTCCTGCTGTCTTCGAGTGTTCCATTCTTGTTGGCTTGTGAAATGTACTATAGCTGCCTGTGTTAGTGGAGGCAGGGCTTTTCATCCACTGGGGCAGATGTGAAACAACATTGATCTGAATCACCGGTGCTGCTGTTCTGCCTTGTCAGATGCTATGTCCTGTCCCTTTCCATCTATCAGTCAGCCCCTACCTTAGTATAAAGGGACACTAAGCTGCTGGTGGCTCCCAAACAGACTTCAGTTTAACCCTCTGTCTTCCTTCCTATTGGCTGCCCTTCCTAAAATGCCCTCCCACCACTCAGGGAGCTGGAAAAGACCAGGGAGCCACTGATCTAGAGGGCAAGTGGAAGAACAGTTCTAAAAGAACTCTTGGGCCTGATGCTGTTGGCTGTGGCCCTCTTCTCTCTCCTGGGATGGTGTGTGGGGTAGAAGGAACAACTATGTGCAAAGGGCAGAGACTAAGTGAATATGAAACTAATGCCATCAGGGCTGCCTTTCTTGTATACTCCTCAATTCATGAGACATGAGCAAACACCTATTCAGCAGAACACAAGGAAGGCTATCCCAAGATTTTTTCTACCCTACCTCCCTGAATCATTGATTTGTCTTCTGTGGAGACACATTGCCTCTCCACTAAGACTCAATTAAAATGCAAGTGCATGGTCCAGTACAGGCTGGATTCCAATCATAGGAGGCAGATCTGGAGTCCAAAAGCCTGACAGGGAATATTTAGGTCATTTCTGCCTGGATGTCAGAGAGATGAGACACAGCAGGATCCAAGGATAGAGCTTATTCTGCTGCAGGGCCACCTTCTTGGTGAGGAGGAGTAGATGGGAAGGTCAGTTGTTGCTGTCAGTTATTCAAGTTGGGGTTCGCACCAAAGCTGTAGTCTCAGTGGGAACTGCCTCACCAGGTCTGGAAAGTTCCGACATTAACCAACTCTGATATTTTCATCTTGAGCAGACCCCACACTTCATTTCATCTCCATCTGGGTACTAAGTGTCCACGTATTTCAAGTTTATGCTGCCAGAAGGTAGCGGATCCTGACTGTAAGCCCAGCCATTGGTGTTCGATCTCAGCATTACATGTAAACTTACAACTATCCTGCATCCCATATACTCCTCAAGCTTTATTAAATTCCTCCAAGAAACACACAAGCATATTTATAACCCTTAGAAGATAGGTATAAAAAATGTAGTTTATTTTTATTGTTATAAAGCAACTGTAAAGCACCTGACTGTGAAAGTCTAAAAAATTATTTTAACTGTAAGAAAATATTGAAAGTACAGCAAATTAGGATGAGAATAGAAGTGACCTCTAATCCTACTGACCAATGTTAACCACTATTACTATTTTAGTGTACTTTCTCCAGATTTTTTCTATGTATATATGTATATAGATAATTTGAGGTCATTATATAATTTTATGTATTTAACTATTTCTATTTCAATATTTTTACTTTATAGCACATCACTAATATTTTCTCATATATATTAATTATTCACTTACAATCTGATTCTTAGTAAGTTTTGGATATTTGATTATATAGATGTGTGCTAATTTGACTGTTTCCTTATTGTCACATATTTAAGTTGTTTCTGATTATTTTTAAGCATTAGTACCTCACTGTTAGGGGTGGAATTATGTCCTCTTAATAGTGTGTTGAAGTCCTAACCTGTACCTGTGCTGGTGATCTGTGCCCGTGAATGTGACCTCAGTTGGGAATAGGGTCTTTGCAGATATAATCAGGTTAAGATGAGGTCATACTAGGTTAGGATTGGCCTTAAATCAATGACTGGTGTCCTTATCAGGAGAGAGAGATTTAGAAATAGAGTCACTGACAGAGAGGAGAGATGGCATGTGAAGATAGAGACAGGACTGGAGTGATGCAGCCATAAGTGAAGGAATGCCAAGGATTGCAGACATGGAACAGGCAGGGAAGGATTCTTTCCTAAGCTTGCTGACACTTTTCTGGCCTCCAGAATTGTGTAAGAGTAAATTTCTGTTGTGGCAATTTGTTATAGCAGCCCTTCGGAAACTAATACAGTAGTAATATTTTGTTTATGACCAAATTTGAGAAAGAGTTCCCTTAAAAACTTTTCATTTGCTACTATCAGTAATACATTTGTGTAATGACTTTGACATACTTAATGTTTTCTATGTGCTTCCTTCTGATAATGCCGCCCCTCCCCCCTTTTTTGGTCTTTTCAGTTGTTTGTATCTTCTTCAGTGTTTTTAAATTTATTTAATTTATCACCTTTACATTTTTCAAAAGCATTCTTTGACAAATATTATTCTAAGTGTCAAAATTAAAATCGAAACAGCAATATTTAAATTTGCCTATACTTGACATTATGAGTTGAGCATGTTTACTTCTCCATCATTTACTTTTAGCTCTTAAAATATAGTATTAATAATACCTCACATTAATGACATGCTACAATGTTAGTGTTTACATGCAATAGACTATCTCTACTTTACGAAGACTAAAACATTGAGCAATTATGGAACTTGCCCAATCTTATTAGTTAACCATGGTGGAGCCATTGTTCAAACAACAGTCCTCTTATTACCAGAACTATGTGCCCCATCACTGTACTATCTGGGCTTCCAAATAAATTCTGAGATTTTAGATCTAATTGTTATTAGGTTATGATTTTTCAGATACTTAATTTTATTGTTTTTTAAAAGATTTTATTTATTTATTTTTAGAGAGAGGGGGAGGGAGGGAGAAAGAGAGGGAAACATCAATGTGTAGTTGCCTCTCATGTGCCCCTTACTGGGGACCTGGCCCACAACCCAGGTGTGTGCCCTGGCTCGGAATTGAACTGGCAACCCTTCACTTTGAAGTTTGGTGCTCAATCCACTGAGCCACACCAGCCAGGGCTAATTTCATTGTTAAAGATATATTGATGGATAGACTAACTGTTTGATTAACTAATTTGTATATTTGTGTAGTCTATGATTAGAGACTTGATAGAGTTTAGTACATATATCAAGGTCTTGCAATTCTTCTTTTCCATTTTATCAAGCACTTTCTCAGATTAGAGGTGACTCCCATCTCAAGACCAATACTAATTTTCAGTTATTTAGAAATAAGGCATATGGGAGACATTTCAGAACACCACATGACCCAGAGGACTTACTTTTTATCCCCTTATTTTTTACTTTGTATTAAAATGTTATATGTTGGTTATCTATCATGGCAAAAATTATTCGAATACTCAGTGGCTTAAAACAATAAACATTTATTATCTCTAAATTTTTTGTGTTCGGAATCTTGGCATGGGTTAATTGCATACCTCAAGGTTCTTCACAAGATTGTCATTGACATATGGGCTGGGGCTGAATTCTCATCTGAAGGCTGGATATGTGGGCAGGGTTCATTTCTTCATAAGCTGCTGGACTGAGGGCCTCAGTTCCTCACAGGCTCTTGGTTAGAGGCCTCTCCCAGTTCATTGTTATGTGGCCTCTCAGTGGGCAGGCTTAAACATGGCAGCAGGAGTCTTCAGGATGAGGGAGAGAATGAGAGTGCCCAAGAGAGAAGACACAGTCTTTTTGTAACCTAATCTTGGAAATATCATTGTTACCTCTGCTACATTATATTTGCTAAAAAGGAAAACTAAACTCATTCCACATTCAAGGAGCAAGAATTACATAAATGTATGAATATCAGCAGACAGGAACCATTGGAGGCCCTCTTGGAGGCTGCCTGCCACATCATTGTTTTAGCTTTCTGTTGATGAGAAAAGATTTTAAATCACACTTCTGAGCAAGTTTGAATCACCTGAGATCTTTTAAAGCAAGCTGACCTGAGGGTGTGAACTGCTACTGGGTATATGCTTTTGGGGCAGATGTTCTGTCTACTCTTATAATGTTTTTGGCAGAAATGACCAACAGGGATCACATGGACATTTTTAAACCAATTTTCAGCAATAAATGAGATGTTCCTCCATTATCATTTGGTATTTAATTTTGCAAAGGACATTGCTAAAAGTGACCAAAATTTGTCACTTTACATTTCTGAACTTGGAGATTTTTTTCACTTAATTTTACTTTAAAAATGTTATCAGGATGTGCATAGGCATGAGTTCTTTTTTCATTACTTTTCTTGTGAACTATAAGCTGTCAGTCATCACAGTCTGCTTACACAGGCCTTTCTTCATGTCAAGGAAACATTTTCTCTTATGTCTTTGATTATTGCTACTTTTGATTTATTTCATTCTTTTCTTCAGATATACTTTTTAGTCTCAGCTTAGTAGCTATTGCTTCCTTCTGCCTACTTAGATTTTTCCTTTGTTCCAAAAAATTTTCAATGCCCACAACCACATGATTGATTTAAATTTCTGTATCATTGATTCTGCTGTTCGTTCAGTGCAGATTTTAAAGATTTGAAGTCTAACAATCTGGCTTTATTGCCCCTTCTTTTTTTTTTCTTTCATTTTATTACCTCCTTTTTAATTTCATCCTTTAATTTCATCTCTTCACTTCAGTATTTCTTTTCTTTAAGATTATTTGTTCCTATTCATAGTTACCTTATCTTCTTGTCCTTCATTGAGGACACCAAGCATTTTCTTAAAGTTTTTCTCAGAACTTATCTCTTTTTCTGCAAATTATTTTCTTATTTTTGGTTTTCTTTTTATCATCTTCAAACTAGATTCCAGAGTCAGTATTTTGAAATAAATAAGGCAACTAAATTATACTTTATATAAGCTGATACTGAATTGCTTTCTTTTTTAATATTAAATTTTTTTAGGTAACATTGGTTAATACCATTACATACATGTCAGGTGTACAATTATAATCCATCATCTGTATATTGCATTGTGTACTTACCACCCAAAGTCTAGTCTCTTCTATCACAATATATTTCACCCCTTCCCTTTAACCTCTTCATCCTCCCCTATGCTCCTTCCCCTCTGGTAACCACCATACTGTTGTCTGTGTCTATGAGTTTATTTTGTTTGTTTGTTGTTTTCTGTGTTATATCACACATTTGAGTGAAAAAATATGGTTCTTGTCCTTTTCTGTCTTATGTATTTAAATTAGCATCCATGCTGTTGCAAATGCCAATATTTCATCATTTATTATAGCTGAGTAGTATTCCATTGTGTATATGTACTACATCTTCTTTATCCAGTCATTGGTCAAAGGACATTTAGGCTGTTTCCATGTCTTGGCTTTTGTGAATAATGCTGCAATGAAAACAGTAGTACAGGTATCTTTACAAGTTTTTTGGGTAGATATCCAGAAAAGGGATCACTGGGTCATATAGTAACTCTATTCTTAATTGTTCGAGAAAACTTCATACTGTTTTCCATAGTGGCTGCACCAATTTACATTCCCACCAGCAGTGTACGAGTTCCCTTTATCTACATCCTCTCCAACACTTATTTCTTGTCTTGTTAATAATAGTTATTTTAACATGTATAAAGTGGTATCTCATTTGATTTTGATTTGCATTTCCCTTATTGCTAGTGAAGTTGAACATCTTTTCATATATTTGTTGGCCATCTGTATGTCTTTTTGGGAAAAGTATCTGTTTAGATCCTCTGCCCATTTTTTAATTGGATTGCTGTTATTGTTGAGTTGTATTAGTTCTTTATATATTTTGGATATTGGCTCCTTAACAGTAATATTATTCACAGATATCTTCTTCATTCTGTTGTGGGCCTTTTTGTTTTGTTGGTGATTTGTTTTGCTGTGCAGAAGCTTTTTAGTTTGATGTAGTCCCATTCATTAATTTTTGCATTTAATTCCCTTGTCTTTAGGGTCAAGTTCACAAAAACCACTCTGAGACCAAGGTTCATAAATTTAGTGCCTTTGCTGTCTTCTACGTATTTTATCACTTGAGGTCTTACAGCCGAGTCCTTAATTATTTAGAGTTACTTTTTGTATATGGTGTCAGATAGCAGTTTAGTTTCATTCTTTTGTATGTGGCTTTCCAGTTTTCCCAACACTACTCATTGCAAATGGTAGCTGACTCTTGCATGGACATTCCCTGAGTGTATTTATTTATTTATTTGCTGGTTTGTTTGTTTATTTTTATTGTTGGTCAAATACAGTTTTCTCCATTTTGCCCAGCCCCTGCCCCATCCATACCTACCAACCACCCTTGATCCTACCCCCTTTGAGGCCTTTCTCTGAGCATATTTAAAAAAACTAAATTCAATGACCTATCTTTTTTTGTCTCTCTTTCAGTTCCCACTCTATTCTCTTCTAGGATTGTTTGTGGTTTAAATGACCAGAATAGTCTAGGAGTTGTCTGGTCAGCTGCATGGAATCCTAACAATGGCCTATGTAGACTGTCAATCCCTGAGCAAACCATTTACCACTTTGGGTATCTCACTTTTAACCTCTGATAAACAGGTTGAACTGTCTTACTGGGTTTTTTGACATGAACTCTATTAAATAGCAGAAAAGTAGTATTGTTTTTCTTTCCTGAATTATAAAATTAGCTTTTGTGGAAATGATTTAGTTGTTGCTAACACCATTACCGAGTCCTGTGTGGCACAGTAGCAAGTATATATGAGCTGTAAAGAAACAAAGTTCTTGCTTTCCTACTGGATACATATGGTTACAACCACAACAACAATTACAAAGAGTACCGAAAGGATATTTTGCGTACACAACATTTCAGAGTTAGTTTTAAGTAATGTATTACTAACTTTTTCTTGAAGGATCAATATCTCATAAACACTAAATAGCATTGAGTTGATTTTTAAAAATGATGCTAAATTAAGATAGTAGTTACTTTAGCATCATGGAGATGGGCAGAGTATATTAGGGAGTCAGAAGTATAATCTTTTGCTGTTGTCATTTCTGAGAATAAGAAATATAAGAAGAGCTCAGGCAAAAATAATATTTCTAATTGTAGTGCAGCTCACAAGCTTGCACATCCTATAAGGAAAATGCTCCTTGTTAGCTGCCAAAATCTGCCATCCAATCTGTCTTGTAGTTATTACATTTTGATGTGCCCTTGACAAGCTTTAGCCCACAAAAACTCAGCACCTCCTCCCGAACCTCTCTAGGACCAAAAAGACCATGGAGGGCTGAGGCCGTGCTTGGCTCTTTATTGTTCACAGAGCTGGAGTGTTTGTCAACAGAACAGAGTATGAGGAGAGCAAATGCTAGGCCATTTCAAGCAGCTCCCTGTCTTGCATGCTATTTAAATATCAACTCTATCTTGCCCTGTACTTTTTGCTTCACACAAAGACCCAAACTCAGTGCCTGAAAGCTGTCCTCAGGGCTTTTAAAATGATGGCAAATAACTCTCTTTTCTTTTGATAATTCTGATGCATTCTTCCACCACTTTAGGTCTGCTCCACTTGGTATTCTTGCAATCATCCTTTGATGTCCCCTGATCTCCTTGGTCCCCAGTAACAGCTGCTCTCAGTCCTCTAACACATCTTCACAGATTTATTCCTGTACCCAGGCTCAAGTGGGGAAAACAGAAAGGATTCAATATTACTATTAATTTCATGAGGTATATTATAAGCCTCAGAAAAGTTTAAGGAAAATAAAAACAATCAACATCATATAGTTATATCCTCCTTCTGTCTTTTTTCCATTCACTGGTGTTAACGTGATATAAATGTTATGGCTGAGTTTCTTTTGAAAGATCATAACCTGCTCCTTGGGAATAAAATGTTGCTTTCAACATCATTCTTAGCTACACTAAACCTTTTCACTGCAAATCAGAATTCTCTCCTATATTCTGGGCAAAGTATTAGTTTGTAAAATTGTCCATTGGTAACCCTGAATGATAGAAGGAGATTGGCTACAAAGGCAATGGCATGCTATAGTCCAGGATTTACTATAACCCCAGGGCCTATGATTACCCAGATTTTAATGAATCAAGGTGATAATAATATGCCACTATTGACTATTCGTGGTGGGGCTTGTTGGGGGGGTGGTGGTGGTGATGAAATCATAAGGTACTACTTGCTATAATTGTATATGTCAGGAGACACATTTCATGAAATATCTTTAACTGTGATGATGAACTTTTCTGAGGTAGCTAAAGGAGAATACTTTCAAACCCATGTATATGTTTAACCTTTTGTGCTATACTACTAAAATTTTTAAATATTTATTTTTAGAGACAGGGGAAGAGAGGGAGAACAAAGGGTGAGAGAAACATTGATGCAATTGGTTGCCTCTTGCACGCCCCCAACTGGGGACCAGGCATGTGCCCCAATTGGGAATTGAACCAGTGACCTTTTGGTTCACAGGTCAGCACTCAATCCACTAAGCTACACACCAGTCAGGGGACTACAGACATTTTAAGTTATAGAGTACATACAGCTTCCTCATTATATTTACCAAAAGTATATTGCTTTTAGAAAAATAAGTCTAAAAAGAATAGACTGAAGAGAGGGAAAGTCAAGAGAGCTAACATTTGTAAAATGTTTTCTATACCAACATAGTGTCCTAATTGTTAGGTGTTTTACATATGTTATAAAGTTTAATATAATAATCAGAACACAGATCTCCTCAAGATAAGAATTATTCCCATTCCCCAGATGTGGAAAGGATAAAGAAAGATTAAATAACATTCCCAAAGTCACACAGCTTGTAAATTGAAGTCCAGGTCAGTCTGATGCCAAAAGCACACTTCTCACATCACCTTTTCTTTTTTAAAGAAACAGTATGTCTGAACATATAGATTTGACCCTAACACACAAAATCTCCCAGGCAAAATGTGAACCCCAAAGGGATATTTGAAAATTTGCCTTAGTCAGTCAACAAGTGATAGGAACTATTTATAGATATAGTAATAATGATTTTGGTTGAAATAAGAAGTAAATATATTCACTAGCCTGAGATGGCCCATTTGTATTTCAGAATAGCTGAAATTCCTAGGTTATTCTTTTTTTTATTTTAAAAAGGTAATTAAACCAACTGTCCTAAGAAAACTCTTCTTTCTGTTCCATACATAACCAATTCCAGATGTGAAACTGTTTCCCTGCAATAATTGGTTAGTGATTTACTTTGACTGATTTGAACTTTCTTAAAACCTACGCCTCCCTCAAACTCATTTAGATGCTAGTTTCCAGACTGAAATCAGGTTTGGATCCTAAAGTGAGGAGTGTCTACAAACTGAAAATACCAATTTAATTTACACACTGCTCTTAAAACATTAGAAGTAGAAGGGAATGAAGGAATGGTGATCTCCCAAGAACCAAAGATACAACCCCACTCTGGTATCTTCCTGTAGCTTAGTCCCTCTTCCAGGCAAGACCCTCAACTGGGGCTTTCTTGGCTTGGAGTCATCTTGCGGCAGTTAACATTTAGTTCACACATCATTAGGTGAAACCCAGGTTACAAAGATACACTGCGCTTGTCATAGCAGAAGTATGCTGCATGCACCTGCAGTTTGAAGTTTTAGTTGAGGGAATAGACTAAAATGAATGAAAAGATTGAAACCATTTACTTTTTTGTGACTCCACCTGCTGTGGTATATTTTTGTTGGATGGGATAACCAGAGGTGTGCTTATGGCTTTAGGGAAAGGATACATTAGGGGTTACATAGTTTGAAGGCGTTTTCTTCTTTAAAGCTATAAATCAAATTTCCATGAAAAAGTTATGTATATAACATAGATTTTGTGTATGAAAATATGAATGTATTATACTTTGGTGGGTCAAGAAGGGATAATTTCCTTTGTTGTTGTTAGCACAGGAATGACTTACTCATGGTAGTAGTGTGTCAGTACCATAGCTGTGTTGCACTTGACATTGACAAAAAGGTCAGAATAAAAATTAGCCTACCATCCTTATAAACCTACAGTTATGAGATTTTGCTTTAAATGTCTTTTGGGAGAACATACTCTACATGAAGTGCTCAGTAAGTCCCTGTTACATTTAACTAGTAATCTCATGAAGTTGATTTCATAATCCTCATTTTCCAGATGAAGAACCTAAAGTCAAAGAAGATAAGTGACTTGCAAAGCTCTGGTAGCGAACTCTTAGGTGATAATGCCAGATGAAATATTCAGTCTATTGACACCAAATGCAATGACTTACAACTTACACAACAGCACCACTATTAAAAACTCAAAAGTTCCAAATGACAGTAAAATACATTGTCCCTCTATGAATATATATCAAGTCTTTAGTTAATCCATCCATTTCTATTTATGATCTTTAGGTGTTCTCTCTATGTGGCATTTCTATTATTAACCTGCAAATATTTACAAGTCAGAATCACTATATGGAATATATATATATATAACCTCTATACTGTACTACAGAGTCTTCACTTATTGAGAGAGAAACATGAATTAGCCTTGAGTTTTACCAATTAATGTTTTCAACTGTTATGTTGAGCCCCTTACATCCTTATCTCTTAATATCATATTGGGATGACTCCAAAAATTTCCAGTTATTTTAATATTAGACCTGATATTAATTTGGTCCCATACTCAATTTAAAGCCCCCCTTTTTTTTCCCCTATCAAAGGCTATACTTCTTCCTTGGCATGGACAGGTGTGTGGCCTCACTCCAGTTTACCTTCTTTCCATTGTCTTCAAGACTTAGATACTTACGTTTTGGGGTTAAGAATAGCAGAGGCAGGTATTTTCTCTTTTTTCAAATTTATTGAGGTATAATTGGCAAATAAAATTGTAATATATTTTAAGTGTACAATGTGATGATTTGACATACGTATACATTGTGAAAGAATTCTCACTGTTGAGTTATTTAAACCTCTATCATTTCATATATTTACATTTTTTTCTCACTTGTCACCAGCATTCTTTCTTTCTCCTTAGATACATTGTATTACTCTTGAAGCCAGCAACTTGCCTCTTGCCTCTTCTTAGTTCTTTCCTTACAGAAGCTAAAAAGGGGTTGTGGGGTAATGGTTGGTGGGTAGTAGGGAGGCTATGATTAGTAATTTTTTGAAAAGGTCTCTGGCTCCAATTATGAGGTACATGATAGAGGATATTGGTAAAATCAGTAATTTTAGCTGCTATAATAAATAAACCCTGAAATTATAATGACTTATTTAAAATAAGTTTATATTGTTCTCACATAAAGTCTCCTAACCTGGACAGTTGCTCTGCATAGTCATTCAGGCCGAGAGAGAGGTTCTGCCATATTCAGTACGAGGCCTGCAATGTCACCTTGACCTTGACATCTAATCAGTGAAAGGGATAAGATAGAAGGCATGGGAAGTGTTTGTGGGCTAGGCCTGACTTGGTATCCATCACTCCTATTCACATTTCATTGGCCAGAATTTAGTCATACCTAGTCCATGCCTCCCCCTAATTTCACAAGAAGGGTGAGAGAGAAGACAGATAGGAAATATAGTCCCTGGTTGGGAAGCTGCTTCTCATTCTTCACTAGGAAAGGAGAACATGAACTTTTGGTAGACAACTGACCATTGCTGTCATAGTATGACATTCACAAATGTAACATGGAATGCATGTGAAGCATGACACACATGAGGACAGCATAGCCAAGTGCTCTGAGAGTGAGCCCCTTCCTTCAAGTGTTGGACCACATTCCCTGGGTCACAATGCCGAAGCATCCACCAGGCCCTCCTGAGCTTACCAGCCATTGAGTGTACAGACTCAAGACAAGTCCCATCAGTCTTCACAGCCTCAGTTGCCTTCAGAGCTCCCCACTTCCACTGCTTGGTAACCAAAGCAGGTCATACCCCATTTGCCACCCTCAGCTCCCTCACTCTCCAAACCTCTCCTTCATGATCTCTCATCATCAACTTCCTTACAGTCTCAACCTTTCCTTAGAATATCCTCTTCACTCTCTTTCTCTAACTATGATCCAACCTGGCTCTTAGCTGAGAACACTGCCTCTCCAGCATTCCTCTCCAGTGATAACTGTGTTTTCTTCCTGCTCTACCTATCTCAGGGCTGGAAGTTCAGGTAGCTATCACTTTTCCCCATTTTCTGCTTCTAAATTGTCTTTCCTTCTTCTGTCTTTGATATGCATATCATTAGCCTTTACCACCCTTAACCCATCTTATTATAATATGTTTAATTCTTGACTGTTTTTCCTTTCATTCTAGGAATTTCCACATCCAAGTAGACAATTCAAACAAGTCCCAGGCTCTGTGTTCTCTGACATTTTTGACTTGGATGTTGGCAACTCACTTGTTGAAATCAGTGCTGTGCCACCTCAGAAAACTTGATTTCATAAAGATAATCCAGAATAACCATCACCTATATATTTCTAACTCACTTATTTGAGTTCTACCTTTCCAAGAACTCTCCTACTAATTCTTAACTGTGTCTCTTTTTAACTATTCATCATTCTCCTTGTGCCCCATCTTCCCTCCCTACTGACCTGCATTTCATTGCATGGCACTATAACCTCCCTTACAATCTCACATTCCTTGCTTCTGCCTCTTTTGCTTGTACTTGACTAGTGAAAACCAACTACAGTTATCTTATCCCACACCTGTATCTGTGCAGCTGAACATTGGTAATGAAAAACCATACAACTTTACTGACTGAACTCATTTCAGATTTATGACCAAAAATCTCAAGTGGGTAATAGCCTTGTTTTCCATGTGTAGAAAGCAGAAAGACTTTAATACTTCAACTAACATAATGTCCAAATAATGAGATAAATGATTAGCATACTAGTTTATCTTCATAATGCAGTAATTATTTATTTTATATGGCAAATAAAGAACTGATCAATGTTATTGCTATTGTTTGTTTAATTTTAATTCATTGAGGATAATTCATTTAAAAATAAGATTATTTTTCCTTCTTATTAATGTAATACATATTGTAAAACTTTTGGAAAATTTGTGAAAAATTTTGTGTAGAAGTATTCCTTACTTTTGGAGGCATCAAGAGAAAATTATTTCTGACTTTCTGGTGTAATATTTATTTGAGCTTGGTTATTTAAAAATCTCTCCCTCTAAGTCTCTCTTGGAGGTCTGTGGGTGGGCCCTAACTTAATATGACTTGTGTCCTTACAAAAAAGGGAAATTTGGACATGGAACAATATGTATAGAGGGAATATGTCATCTACAAGCCAAGGAGAGAGACCTGGAACAGATCCTTTCCTTAGAACCCTCAGAAATAACCAACCCTGAAATACCTTCATTTTAAACTTGAAGACTCCACAATTTTGAATAAAGTTCTTCTGCTTAAGCCACCTAGCTTGTGGTACTTTGTTAAAGTAGCCCTCGCAAACTAATACCACTATAGGGCTATAAGTCAAAATCTACATTTTAACAAAAGTATCAAGTGATTTTAATGCATGTTCAAATTTGGAAACATGTAGTAGGAATGCTTTAAAGAGCAAGTAGGGGAAAACCTAACTCAAATAGTCATCAGTACTAAAGAGGAAGGTTAAATGGCTCCTAACCCTGGAGGCAGGTTAGAATCACCTTGAGAGCTTTTTAAAAATACCAGGGGCCTAGTTCAGAACATTCAAATAAAAGCACTTTTGGATGAGACCCAGATATCAGTAAGTTTTCCAGAAGAATCTTTGGACAGTCAGGAGGAGAACTACTGATTTATTGACTTAAGTAACTGACAAGTCCTGCATAATGTGGGTCTTGGGTGTGGTGACTTAGGATTAGGGTTTTGACTTTGACTCTCTTTTCTCCATAAGTTTTGTTTTTCTGTCCTCAGATGACTTCGTTCAAGGTCACAGAGCTGCCGCTGACAGCAGTTATGGCTGCATGCCTTGTCAGTCACCTCCAGAGGAAAGAGAGGGTGCTTCGCCTCAGTCTGACAGTGCCTACTTATTGCTTTGATTGCCCCTGAGCTATAGCTAAGGCCCAGGGATTACAAGGTGCTGAAATATTTCAGCCTGGTTTATGTTACCTATCCCAAACCAAAAATGATTGTGAGTGGAGAGAGGTAACAGTGACCGGCTGAGGCCAAAGGAAGCTAACTTGTGAAGCTAAAGGTAGAATCATTCCCCTCCAAACTGCCAGGCTTTCATAGAGAGGGAGAGGGTTATATAAAATCGCTTGGCTTTAATTCAATCCATTCTAACATTCCATGTGGCAATAAATACATAAATACAGTAAATAGGAAGAAAGGAAAGAAGGGAGGGAGAGAGGGATGTGAGGGAAGGAGGGGCTTTGCTAAAGTATAGTTAAATAAAGCAAGCTAAAACAGAAGGTTTCAATAAGATCCAGAGTCCTGTAACATAATACTCAAATTGTACAGGTTTCCATCACTTATTATACTAAAACTGAAGTATTTCAAATTTAATGAAAACAGACAATCAGTAGATGCAGGACTGAAATGACAGAGAGATGCTAGAATTATCCAACTAGTATTTAAAGGAATCATCATTAAAATGCTTGAACTAGCAATTATGAATATGCTTGAAACAAATGAAAACCTAGAAAGTCTAAGCAAATAAATGGGATCTTTCTATAAAGACATAGAAGATAAAGAAAGCAAACAGATATTTTAGATCTGAATAATGCTATAATAGTAATAAACCAAATAACTCAATGGATGGATTCAACAGCAAAGTGGAGGAAACAGAGAAGAGAATCAGTAAACTTTAAGACAAAATAACAGAAATTACCTAATGAACAAACAACAGAGAAAAAGTAGACTGGAAAAAAAAGGACCCATGAGTACTAATACTCTTGTTATTGGCACCCAGAAAGACAGAATAAAAAGAGTGGGTCGAAAAAGTACTGGAAGAAATAATGACTAAAACCCCCAAATTTTTCAAGAGATATAAGAAGCTGAGAAAGTTGTGAAGAAAAACCCAAAGAAATCTATGCCAAACACACATCATATTTCTGAAAATTTCTGAAGACTGGAGACATAGAAAACATCTTGAAAGTAACCAGAGAAAAATGACACCTTATCTATAGAGAAAAAACAATTGAAATGTCAGCAGACTGTTCTTCAGAAATTATGGAAGCCAACAAAAAAGTGGTGCAATATTTTTCAAGTGCTGAAAGAAAAGACTTGTCAACCTAGAACCCTATAAAGAACAAAAATATGCTTCAGAAATAAAGGGAAAATGAAGACATTCTCAGGTGAAAGAAAAGGAAGAGAATTTGCCACTAGTAGACTTACCCAAAGGAATGGCTAAAGAAAACTCTCTAATTGGAGAGGAAAGGATAATAGAAGAAATCTTGGAACATATAGGGGAAAAAAAGTGAGAAGAAATGTGGGTAAATATAATGGACTTTTCTTCTCCCCTTGAATTTTCAAAATTATGCTTTCAAATTGAAAGAAAAATATCAGATATTGTCTGATGTAGTTCTATGTGTATGTAGGGGAACTATTTAAGGTAATTATAAACAAGGAAGCATAAAAATATCTAAAGGGAGGTAAGGTTTCTATATGTCACTTAAACTGGTAAAAACAACAATGCCAGTGGACAGTTCTAAAATATGTGTATATAATATAATATCTAGAACAATCACTTAAAAAGCTAAACACAGAGATACAGTTCAAAAATACTATACCTAAACAACAATAGAATTTTTAAAAGAATTAAGTAACTCACAGGGAGTCGGGGGAAAAAGTGAGAAACAAAAAATAAAATGATAGACTTAAGTCCTAAAATATAAAAGATTATAATATAGGTAGATTGTCAACTATACCAATTAAAAGGTAAAGATTAGCAGATCAGATAAAGAAAAACATGAAAACATGACTCACCTGCATGCTATCTATAAGAACTCACCTCAAATATAAGTAAATCGGTAAGTCAAAAGCAAATGAATGGAAAAAGATATATCTCAAATACATTAATCAAAAGAAAGCAGGTGCAACTGTATTAATATATGATGAAGTAGACTTCAGAGAAAAGCTAATTATCAAGTCAGAGGTAGATTGTATTATAATAAAAGGGTAAATACACCAAGAGATAGCAACTTTTACATGTGTAGGAAGCAAACAGAGTGCAAAATTTGTGAGTCACAACTGATAGAGCTACCCTGGCTGGTGCAGCTCAATGGATTGAGTACCAACCTATGAACCAAAGGGTCACTGGTTCAACTCCCAGTCATGGCGCATGCCTGGGTTGCAGACCAGGTCCCCCGTGGGGGTGCACAAGAGGCAACGACACATTGATGTTTCTCTCCTTCTCTTCCTCCCTTTCCCTCTGTCTAAAAATAAATAAATTAAAAAAAACTGATAGAACTGAAAAGAGAAATATTCAAATCTGTAGTTATAGTTGCAAACTTCAGGACTTTTTCTATCAATAACCAATGGAATAAATGGACAGAAAATCAGCAAGGAAATACAAGAACTCAATACCACCATTAACAGGATGTAAGTGACAACAATAAGAGAATACATTTTTTTCCAGATGTCCAGAGAACATGCTTCATTGTAGATCATTCCCTGGGTCACAAGAAAAACCTCAACAAATTTACAGTAATTTAAATCATGGAGTGTACTTTCTGATTACAATGGAATTAAGCAAGAAAACAACAGCAGAAAGATAATATAAAAATCTCCAAACCCTGGGAAACTGAACAACACACTTTTACATATTCCATGGATAAAAGGGGAAGTCTCAAGGGAAGTAAAACAAATAATTAAACCTAATGAGGATGAAAATACAACCTATCAAAATTAGCAGGATACAGCTAAATCTGCAGTGAGAGAGATTTTCAGCATTAAATGCAAACCTCAGAAAAGAGGAAGAGTCTCAAGTCAGTAAGCTCCCACCTCAAGAACCTAGGGATAAAAAGCAAAATAAATCAGATATAAATAGAAGGAAGGAATTAATAAATATAAGAGTAGAAATCAATTAAATTGAAAGTAGAAAAGCCAACAGAGAAAATCAATGAAAAAAAGAGCTGGCTCTTTGAAAAGATCGCTAAAATTGACAACATCTACAAAAACAGACAATGATGAAAAGAAGGAAGACATGACAAATATCATGAATGAAACCAAGGATATCACTACAGACCCTGTAGACATCAAAAGGATAATAAAAGGATATTATGAATGACCATTTATTTGCACATAAATTTGATAGTTTAGATGGAATGGACTACTCTTTCAATAAACACAGATTACCACAACTCACCCAATGTAACTGATGGCTGACAGTGGGGAGGGTTTTTGAGGGCTTGGTGAAAAAGGTGAAGGGATTGGGAAGTACAAATTGGTAGTTACAAAATAGTACAGAAAAGTAAATTACAGGATAAGGATATAGTCAATAATATTGTAATAACCATGTATAGGGCCAGGTGAGTACTTGAAATATCTGAGGGACCAATCTGTAAAGTACATGATTGTCTAACCACTATGATGTACATCCAAAACAAATACAGAATAATATTGAATATAAACTGTAATTGAAAAATAAATATATAATTTGAATAACCCTATAATGAAGTTGAAGTCACAATTTTAAAACTCCCTGGGAAGTTATTTTTAAATTAACACTAATTCTACATTCTGTCCTAGAAATTAAATGAGTTTAGAGCACATCCTAGTTCATTTTATGACACTAATGTACCCTTCCTGCATTGGAAAATGGAGATGTTCCTATGTTGAGTCCTTAATCCATGTATTATCATGTGACCCACAATATTAACAGGCAAAGGAAGAACAATCATATTATCCTATCAATCAATGAAGAAAAAGCATATGACAAAAATTTAAAACCATCCACAATAAAATCTCAGAAAAATAGGAGTATAGGAAAATTTTACCAACTTAAGAGCATTGCAAAACTCTGTAAGTTCGAGACACTGCAATGAAGCAACAAAAGGAAATGAAAGACATACAGAATGGAAAAGAAGAAAATAAAATAGTCTTTGTTTGCAGACAACATAATTGACTCTGTAGAAAATAGAAATCTACAGAAAACTCAGAACTAAAAAATGAGTTCAGCAAGGTAGCAGAATGCACGTTAACCAAACCCAAATTAATTGGATTTCCATATACTGACAATGAACTTGTGGACATCAAAATAAAAAAAATATGGTACTATTTACAATCTCTCAAAAATAAAAATGAAATATTTAGGTGTGAATCTAACAAAACATATATGGGACTTGTATATGTCAAAATTCTGATGAAAAAAATCAAATATTTAAAGAAATGAAGAGACATAAGAAGGATGTCACTTGTCTCAATATTGATATGTAGGTTTAATGCATTTTCTATCAAAATTCTAACAAGACACAGGCATGCTTATTCTAAATATTATAGATGAAGACACAGGATCTAGACTAGCTCAATTTTGAAATAGAATAAAGTGAGAGAAATTAGTGTACTCAATGTCAAGACTTCTTATATAGCTATAGTAATTGAAGGACAGATAGACACCTAGATCAGTGGGGAAGAGAGAACCCAGAAACAGGTCCAGCTGCTTTTTAACAAAGGTGCATAAGTAATTCAATAAAAGAAAGATTACCTTTCTAATGAGTGGTGCCGGAGAAACTGGATATCCGTAGGAAAAAACAAACAAAATAAACCTAAGTTTCACACCTTATACAAAAATTAATTCAAAATGTATCACAGACTTGCAACATAAAACTATAAAACTTTTAGAACAAAAATAAGAAGTTTTGGGGATCTAGGACTAGGCAAAGAGTTCTTAGACTTGACACCAAAGCACAATCCATAAAAGAAGGAATAGTAAATTGAATTTCATCAAAATTAAGAACTTTTCTCTGTTAAGCACCCTGTTAAAGGATGAAAGGACAAGTGATAGAATGGGGAAAAAATGTCTTCAATCTACATATCTGAAAAAAGACTAGTACTCCTAGCTAAAAAATAATAATAACAATAATGCTACAGTAAAATATCTGATTAGAAAATGGGTAAAAAATGTGAACAGGTATTTCTTTTAAGATGATATACAAATAACATGGAAATATACTCAACATCTCTACCCTCTAGGGGAGTGATTTTCAACCAGTATGCTGCAAGAATTTTTAAAACATGCAATACCTGAATATTTAGTCAGTGGCACTGACCTCTTTTCCCTTAGATTGTCAATTTTTTTTTTTAAGTGACAATAGCCAACCCTATAATAGCCCTCTGGTGTGAATCAAAATTAAACCTATTTTTTTTGTCAGATTGGCAAAAAAAATAATATATTTTTTGGTGTGCCACAGAATTTTAGTAATTAGGTTATTTGTGAGACGAGATGAAAAAAGGTTGAAAATAGCTGCATTAGGGGAATGTGAATTAAAACCACAATGAGCTATTACTACTCACTTATCAGGATGAAATATAGTTACAATGCCAAATGCTGGCAAGGATGTGGAGATACTGAATCACTTCACTTATTTACACCTTGCTGGAGGCAACATCAAATGGTACGGCTGCTCTGGACAACAGTTTGGCGGTTTCAAAAAACCAAATATGCAACCACCATATAACCCAGTAACTGAACTCCTGGGCATTTATTCCAGATAATGAAAGTTATTTTCATACAAAAATCTGTACAAGAATGTTTATAGCGGCTTTATTCCTTTTTTTAAAACATTTTAATTTAATTTAATTTTATTATTATTTTTAATCCTTATGCAAGGATACTTTGTTTCATTGCCTTGAGAAGGAGAGGAAGGGAGAGAGAGAAATACTCATGTGAGAGAGAAACATTGATTGGCTGCTTCCCATATGTGCCCAGACCAAGGATCCCATGTGCATGGACCGGGACCTGGGATCGTATGTGTCGAGAACCAGGTTTGAACTGTCAACACAGGCATGTATCCTGACTGGGGATTGAACCTTCAACTTTTTGGCCATGAGACAGTGCACCAACCAACTGAGCCACACCGGCCAGGGCAGCAGCTTTATTCTTAATAGCCAAACACTGGAAACAGCCCAAAGGTGAACGGATAAACAAACATCCATATCATGATATATTACTTCGTAATAAAAAGGAATGAACTATTAAAACATAGGGGAAAAACTTCTTAACATTTGCTTTGTCAGTGATTTCTTGGATATGACACCAAAAGTACAAGCAACAAAAGCAAAAATAGATGAATGAAATGACATCAAACATAAAAACTACTTTACAACAAAGGAAACATTCAATATAGTGAAAGGGCAACTTACAGAATGGGAGAAAATATTTGGAAATTGTATATCAGATAAGGGGATAATATCCAGACTATATAAACAACTCCTGCAACTCAAAAACAATAACAAAAACCAAGTAACCCAATTAAAAAATGAGCAATGGACCTGAGTAGACATTTCTCAAAAGAAAATGTACAAATGGATAACATGCATATAAAGGATGTTCAGCATCACTAACAATCAGGAAAATACAAATCAAAACCACAGTCAGATATCACCTTATACCCACCAGGATGACCACTATCAAAAAACCAAAATAACAAGTTTTGCAAAGGATGTAGAGAAATTGTAATCCTTGTGAAACTGTTGGTGGAAATGTAAAATAGTGCAGCTGCTATGGAAAACTACTGTTCTTCAACATGTGGAAAATAAAAAATGACCCATCCAGCATTCCCACTTCTGGGTGTATATTTGAAATCATTGAAAACAGTATCTTGAAGTGATATATGCACACACATATTCATTGCAACATTATTCATAATAACCAGGAGGTGAAAACAACCTAAAAGCCCATCCATGGACAAATGGATAAAGAAAACATGGTATATACATACAGGGGAATACTATTCAGTCTTAAAAAGAAGGAAATTATGTCATACGCTACAACATGAATGAAACTTGAGAACATTATGCTAAGTGAAATAAGTCAGCTAAAAAAATCACATACTATATGATTCTACTTATCGGAGGCATCTAAAGTTGTCAAACTCGTAGAAACTGGAAGTAGCACAGTGTGTACCAGGAGTGGGAGGGAGTGAAAAGAGAAGTTGTTCAATAGTTATAGAATTTTAGTTTTGCAAGATGAAAAAGTACTACTAGAAATTTGTTGCACAATAATATACATATAGTTTATACCACTGTACTGTATGATTCAAAATGATTAAAATGGTAAATTTTATGTTTTGTGTTTTTCCCATAGAATTTTTAAAACGCAGCACACTTGATACATGCAATAACTTGTATGGGTGACCAAGGCAGTATGCTGAGCAAAAAAAAAGCCAGTCCCAGAAGTTTACATATATGATTCTTTTAAAACATACAATCTTGAAATGAGAAAAATTATAGAAATGGAGACTACATTAGTAATTGCTAAGCTTTAAAGAGATGTTGGGGGCATAAAGGAAGTGGGTGTGGGTATCAAAAGGTAACATGAGGGATCCTTGTGTTTATGGAAATATATTGATGGAATGGATCTTGACTGTATCAATGTCAATATCTTGATTGTAATATTGCACTATAGCTTGGCAGGATGTTATCACGGGTGAAAATTGGGTAAAGGGTATCCTATGATCTGTCTGTATTATTTCTTACGAGTACATGTAAATCTACAGTTATCTCAAATAAAATTGTAGTAAAAATAAATTTCATTGAGGTATAATTTACACACATAAAATTCATTTTTATGTGTTCAATTTGATGGTTTTGACGAAGTTCTATACCTGTGTAACCACCACCACAGTGAAGTTATAGAACTTTTCCATCACACGAGGAAGATCTTTCTGCTCTGTTGTAGGCCATCTTCCCCAACCTCAATCTTGGCTGCCACTGGCCTGTTTTCTGTTACTGAAATGTACTTGGTCTTTTGTAAATTTTAGTATTTGCTTTAAACACTACATATTTAAATCTCTATTCAGATCAATAAAATTTTCTTCAATAACTAACCACTGATTTTATTCCATTTGTCTTCATTTCTTGTCTTAAAAATTCTATTTATTAGATTAAATTTTGGAATCGCTGTCCTCTATATCTGTTATCTCCTTTTTCATACATTTTCTCTCTGTGATGAGAGAACTTCTTATCTTTGTTTTGCCTAAATCACTGGTTTGATTTTTTGTAGAGTGACTTTATTTATTTATTTATTTATATTTTTAACTATCACCCATACAGATTCTAATACTGTTAATGTGCTTAAATGTTTCTTGACAATTACCTATGGGCTGTGCTGCCCATGTTGCTTTTCTAATTGTAACCTTTCATGGTCTTTCATAGTTTAGTTTCTTCTTCTTGGATGTTATTCCATCTCTGCCAACAACCTCCATAACTACCACCACTGAGTCACTTTCTGTATTTAAATCTTGTATCAAAGCTTCTTTTTCCTTTTTTTGTTTATGAAACTCTCAGTGAGGAGTTTTGTGATTCTGTTGAAGGGTACTATGTAAAGCTGAAGCATATTATATACCACTCATAAAATGTCTCTGAAGTACAACATACAAATGGAATATGCAATTCAGAAACTTCTTTTATAGTCACCCATCACTAATAAATATAAAGAAATTAACTGCAGTACATTTTATATATATATTTATATATATATAAATGACCAGCCTTTGAGACAAAACTACCTGTGCTTTGGAGCCAATTTTATGTTTCATGACCAAAAAAACTATGCATTTTTAATTTATTTATCCTACTAGAGAAAACTAATTCCTCCTTCAATTTTGTAAGGAGTTTTTTGCTACCTTAAAAAGCATTAAAAATATTTAGAAACCTCTTTGATTCCCCAAATTCATTTCCTGCCAAAGTCTTTTAAAACAATAACAAACAACCACAACAACCATAACAGTGATGAAACCCAGTCACAGATAGTAAACATTCAAAAATTCCACTAAAATTAGGGTAGAGAGGAAAAATAGTTAAAGATTAAACGATATTACTAGGGAAAGAAATGTTAAAATGTAATGCTGTTCTTTCTTTTTTTGAAAGGATGAGTTTGTCATTAAAATGCTAAATTCTATTTTTTCCTGGAAAGAATGAATTTTCTTTAAAGAGTGACTGCAAATACAATGGAGATTTTTACCACAGGATGTAATCTGTGGAAACCTCATTTACATTTTAGTGCAAGCTTCCTATTGCAGCCTATTGCCTAACCTGACACTTCACTTCCAATAACACAGCTGGGCAGTGCTACCTAAGGCAGAAGGAGAGGCCCTCTGAAGAACAGGGAGGGCCTTCCAGTTCAAAATGGCCTTATATTCACATTTCATGATATATGTTTTTCCGACTCTATTAAAATACTCATGAAGACATAGGAAAAGACAAACAATTTTGAAAACCAGATAATAGTAAACTATTTGATAGCCACAAAAGAATTCCATTAACCACTGAAGAGAAGACGCTGGATGGAGACCCAAAGTTGTGGCCTCCGCATGTATGCTTTACTTTCTGCAAAAGCATACCTTCATTCAACTAGAAATAGAAAAATAAAACAAATTTTATAAGAAGCTGAAAAACTACTATAGTTAAAATATAGGTAAGTGGAAATCCAGATATGTTGAATTTTTTTTAAAGGATAAGGCAGTTGATATGGGGGCAGTCTTTGAGAAACATTTAAATACAGAGCAGCATTAGAATCTATATTGGTAAAAAAAAACTATAGAAAATCAAATCAGCTGTTTAAGAGACAAAGATAAGTTATTTCAGTCATGGAGTATGTGGTGGGTATGGGGTGCTAAATATTTGGAAAACAATTTTTGATTGAATGTAGTCTACTTAAAAAATACAGGAAGATGATACAAGACATGAAATTAGGCTGACATAACTCTACAGTTGAAAGAGAGTCTGTTCTATTACATAATTATATTTAATTATATATAATTTTCTAGTGCATAATTACATGTTGTATTATGTATATTAAATATACATTTCCTACATGTACATACATTCATATGTGTAAAAAATGTGGTGTATTTTATGAGGAGAATGAGTAGCTACACATGCAAGTTTAGTTAAACCAGGCACCTGGGTTCTTTGTTGTGTCTGTGAAACCAGGAGGATTTTGCCTGTAATTATGTGAGTGTGGGTAGCATGCAGTGTGCCAATACCATTTTACTTTGATAATAAGATGCTATTTGTAATATAAATTAATGAATGGAATACAATTCCACTTTTGTTCCTTAGGAATTTTTTGCTCTTTGGAATGGATTTTTTTGACCAATTTTGCTTTAAATGGCCATCCAAACTTTCTTTAAAGAATGAATGTGTTGAACCTATACTGAACACAGGAGGCACAATAATGAAAATTATTTATATAGTCAAGCTAAGAGATGAAGACAAAACAATGAGGGCTGAAATTTACAGAAGCTCAAGGTTCTTCAGAAGTGATGTCTAAGATGAAGGATGGGTGTGTGTGAGCTTGGCCAAAGGTCAGAGAGAGTGGTCTAGGCAGAGCAGGCATTGGCCGCTTTCTTTTATGAGAAAGCATAAGGAAGTGGGAGAAATTTAGCATGGGCAGAGTATTGAATGAAGAGTGAGAACTGGGAGATGGAAGGAGGTGTCAGAACAGGGAGGAATGCTGAGGGTTGGGACTAGGGAGCAAGTGATGGGTAAGTGACAGAAAACTCAGCAGAGTCCTATCAAGAAGTTTTGACTTAAATCTTTAAACAACAATGTATAAACATGAACAAATTTAGACTTGAGAAAGATACCTGTGACTACCATCAGACTGGAGGAGAACCAAGAGGACTTGGGTGGGGCTTCAGGGCCTGCTTCTAAGGGAGCTCATAGATGTGGCTGGTGAGGAACCAAAGCTTTAAGAATAATGACAACTCTATGTGTGTGTGTGTGTGTGTGTGTGTGTGTGTGTGTTGTGTATTGTATAGAAAACATCCTATTATTTGGTATACCATGTGCTGAAGTGCCCACAGCAGTTACTTACCTCTGCATGTGAGTTTTCTAAATATTCTAAAATATAGCAAAACACCACATGGAAAAATCAGCTGTCACAACCAGTTTTTCTACATTTCTCCTAACACTGCATCTTTTTTTTCAGTATCCCAACAGGCAACCATTAAAACAAATGCTGCATCACTGAACAACCAGGTTGATACTCTTTCTAACAGGAATAGTTGGAATTTCACAGCCTGATATCCTGTCTCTTACCCTCAGCCAATTCTACATTTTAGGATCTGTGATTTAAAGCACTTCTCGTGGTTCCAAAATCTGTATCAATTAGGAATGCTATCAGCTGCAAGTAATAGAAATTCCAGCTGATAATGGTATAGAAATAGTTTGTTTTAATTACTTACAGGTGGTAGGATGTAGCTAGCACTAGTTCACTTAGCAGCAGTGTTATCAGGAAACTAAGCTCTCCTCTGTGTAATCTGCAATCCCTCACCTGTAGTTTTTCACCTTCATTCTTGTTGAGTCCTAGCTGTAGGATAGCTAGTTGCCTCAATTCTGGACATTAATGTGTTTAAAGCAGAAAGACGAGGGAGGGAGCCATATAAGTAAATTCTTTGTTTGTACTTGTTCCATTAGTAGTCTCTCCCTTACATCTCTTTGGTCATAATGGTCTCCATGACCACTTCTAGTTCAGGGAGAGCTAATAAGAAAATCAGTACCTTATTTTAAAAAATCTCTATAGTAGGAGACAGTCAGAAGAGAATGGAGTTGAAATGCTGTTTTGTGAGAAGCTGTGTTATCTGTTTCACATAAATTACCCCTGAATATACCATATTTCACCGTGTATAATGTGCATTTTTTGCCCAAATTTTTGAGGGAAAGATAAGGATGCGCATTATACATGGGTATGATGATTACATAACATGGCGTATAATAATCCCATGTATAATGGGCACAAAAATGTGGATGCTCATTATACACAGCAAAATATGGTAGTGGCTTTAAATAAAATAAATGGTTTACTATTTTTCACAGTTTTGTGTAGGTCAGAAATCAAAAGCAACTTAAATGGGAGTTCTGAAGGCTATCATGAGTTTGTAGGGACTTGATAGTCTCAGAGGCAGGCATGGGAAGACTTGGGTGGGGCTTCAGGACCTGCTTCTAAGGGAGCTCATAGATGTGGCTGGTCAGTTGGTACTGGCTCTTGATTTCACTTCCCCTCTAGAAGCCTCTTCACAGAGCATGATGACTGGCTTCCCACAGAGCAAAGAATTCAAGGGATCAAAGATGACTCTGCAAATATCTTTCATGACCTGTTCTAAGAGTTCACACATCAATACTTCTATTGTATTCTATTGATCACTCTGGTCATCCCCATACAATGTGGGAGGAAACTGCACAAGCTTCTGAACACTAGAGGGTAAGAACCATTGGTTGCCTTACAAAGTTTTGTTGGCATCCATGGTGACATTTTTACAGCTTTCTATGCTCCTTATCTGGAATGGAAGAATGTGTGCTGAAGTAAAGGAGAGGTTTAATCTAGAGTTACATTTAGCTGTCAAGAAATAAGTACTCACATTTTCTCAATTAACCAGAAAAATTTCTTCTAAACTGCCAGTCACCAAAATAAAGAAAATAGGCATGAAAAGGGTGTGAATGGCATCTTCTGCTTTCTTACTCTGAATACATTTGCTGAACAAAAGCTAGACATCACTGGGTGATTTTTAAGAAAATCATAAGAAAAATTCCATGGCAATGACAGAGCGAGTGGCATGAAATATTTTTTCCAGGGATGGTCTGCTCATATGGTATATCTACCGTAGGAACTATGATGTTTTAAGTAAAGTTTTGAATTTTAACATACTTATTTTTCTTACATGAAGAAAATAAAGGTAATTTGATCCAATTAACCCCACACTGTAACCAATTTGGTTTCCTTGCCCAGGTTTTTAGGAAAGTCCTTCGACCATTAGTATAAAAGGACCTTAGCCAATTTAGTTATTCATAATTTTCAGTTCTTTCTGGTTGACTTTAGGAACTGCACGTAGTTCAAGATAGTGGTGACCAACAATTCTTCAAATCAGGTCTGAACACAACACTCCTTCAGAGAGCCCAGGCTCCCATTCTGAAGGGTTCTGGCTCTTAGGTTTACTATATTTCTAAACCTTATTTACTTGAAGGTCTAAATGCCTCTGCAATATTTTTATCACATATATGGCCACTAATTTCACTGACTAAAGAATATTTGCAATATTCATTATGTTAGTGACAAAGTCCCTGGTATATATCAGATTTGAAGACAGCTAAAGACTATCTTGTGATAACTTTATCTGGAGCTGACCTTTTGATTCAGATCTTTCTCATGCTAACTCAGCACCCCTGCAGTGTGAGCTCATGATTAGCACAGATGACCAGCCCAAGGGTATAGAAGAAAAATAACATGTGGATACATCACCTATCTATGCTGAAGGATTTTTTAAAAAGTTACAGTCTCATAAAAACCACTCATTGGAAAGCTGAACAAGGTTGCATCCCACCAGTGCCTTTTATTGTGTCAGTCCCATCAACAGAGTCAAGATCCTTTATTAAAAATGGTAGTACTCTGGCCCGTGACTCAGTTGGTTGGCAAGTCATCCTGGAAACCAAATGGTTGCGGGCTCGATTCTGGTCAGGGCACAAACCTAGGTTGCAGGTCCAATCCCCAGTCACGGTGCGTATGGGAAGCAACTAATCGATGTTTTTCTCTTACATCGATGTTTCTCTCTCTTGCCCTGTGCCTCTCCCACCCCCAAAAAATCAGTAAACATATCCTCAGGTGAGGATTTAAATTTTTTTTTAATCGAGTAGTATTCTAGGCAACTTTTCTTTGCTCTTGTTTTGATGGTTTAGCCTCTGTTTTGGTGGCTGAAAACAGAGAACACTTTGTCTGGCATGAACAACAGAAGATAACTAGTTGATTAAATAGCAATTACATTGGAAATTTTGCAATAAAAATCCCAGATGTTAGAGTCCTGAGTTCACAGCCAAGCCCCTCATGAATTCAAATTTAGTTGCCTTTGTTAAATTTCCCCTCCCTTTTTCAATCTTTTCTTACTCAAGTGTTCTTTCATGACAGGAATTTCATATCTAGTCTAGACAATACCTTAACTTAAAGCCACTTGCCATACCATAGCATTTGGGCCATTAATAGAAACATAACAATATTTTATTTTTAAACAAGTATTGCTAATGTGTCCCTCCATGCTAAATTAAAGGTTTAGAGAACAGAAAATGTAATGTCACATTTTGAACCCTTCAGCATTTTAAGGACCAAGTCTATATGAGGTCATGTCTTAATATTTACAGAATGCTTATTTTTACAGATCAATGCAACCCCTTTCCTAGGACAGAATAAAGAGGAAGGATTTATTGTCAAAATAAGCTAAATAAATAGAGCTAATTTTTTTTTGGTGTGGTAATAGATGGATTTGGTACTTAAAAAAATTAAAGTCAGCTGTTTAACACCTGCAAAAAATTCAGGATATATTATGTACAAAAAGTGTTAACTTTTAAAAGAAGAAAAAAATTAGCAAGCAGAAAAAATATTTTAGTACAGTAAATGTTAGCATCTGAAACTCTTTGGCTTATTCATGAGTGTTACTTAGAAGTCTGCCTGAGGCTCATTAGGCCGTTTAAAATCACAGGTCTATCCATATGTAGACCAAATGTTTAAAAAAAGATTGCACACCCACAAAAGAAGTAAAAGAAAAGTAAAAGGCCTAACAGTTTTGTCTTCAAAGTCCCAGGGTACATTCTGTTGTCAAAGGTAATCATATTGCTCACATCTCCCCATCCAGGGATGTAACTATTCCTTATTTCTATGAGGTTTTATGGGGCAGGGAATCCCATGTTTCCCATTGGTAAAGTCTCAATCTCTAGGGAATTTTGACATCATTTATAATCAGGAATCACGTATCTCCCATTCTGAATTTTCTGTGCTCTCTTTGGCTATGATGACCATAGTTCCCGGGTACAAATCTGGCATGTGTGGCCAGGGTAGCCGTAGTCATTCTATCTAGGGGTGGTATTCTATTAAAGTAGCAGTACAGTGAGTGAGACTCCAGGGACAGTAATGAATAACTGAATAACAAGATGAAGTACCTGCCATTTTATTACCATGACCCATTCATCATCAGGCAATATCCATACTTACATTAGGAAAGACCACACATTTTCTTTAAACTTAAGTACAACATTAAATGTGAGCAACTTTCCACTACCAAAGGGACATTAATCTCGAAATATTCTACTCTTCCTCTATAAATACATCTCAGGTACTAGGAACCTTGAGGAGATCTTTATAGGAAACTGAGGCAAAAGACAAAAGAGTCCCTTTATTCTCCCTGGGAAGAGGGAGGGAAGTTAGTATTTTGTTTGTTTTTACTTGGCTTGAAAATTGTCAATTTTGCAAAATGTAGGCCTAAGTTATTTCATTTTATTCTCTTTTAATTTTTAGGTGTCTCCAAACATAAATGATTTGAAAATGAAGAGCCAATGTGTGACATGAAAATTAAAAGGGTTAATTCTATTTCTATTACTGTTATTCTTTCAAAAGGTTTTGGACCTTGTATGCCAGTAGCAGAAATAGGATACCCTTGTATTTTATAGTTTGTGAATTTACTTTTATTGCTTTATTATCAATAATTTATTATTTTAAAATTTAGCTTAGATTACTTTTATGCTTAAAAAACCCCTAGATTTTTCTGTGAAAAGAATTTTTAAGAAAAGCAATTTTCCAGTTATTCGGTGTAAATCCCAAAAGTCTTTAACATTGTAGTTAAGAAAGAGATCATGTAAAGATGCTCTGCATTACTAATCATCAGGAAAACACAAATCAAAACCACAATTAGACATCACTTCTTACCTGTATGAATTGCTATCATCAAGAACAAAAGAGATAGGAAGTCTTGGAAAGCGTGTGGAGAAAAGGGAAGCTTTGTGTTCTTTTGGGGACGCAGATTGGTGTAGCCACTGCGGATAACAGTATGGAGGCTCCTCAAAAAATTAAAAATGGAACTACCATGTGATCCAGCCATCTCACTTCTGAGTATATATTCAAAAGAACTAAGAAGAGAATATACAAAAGACATCTGCATTCCATATTTTTTTGCAGCATTATTTTCAATGGTCAAGATATGTAATATGTGTATCACATATATATTACTTATATATGAATATTATTCAGCTATGAGAATGAAGGAGATTCTGTCATTTGTAACAACCTTGAGGGCATTATGATAAGTGAGATATGTCAGATACAGACAAACACAGTATTATTACACTTATATGTGGAATCTAAAAACGAACTCGTAGAAACACGGAGTAGTTTAGTGGTTACAGGTTTTGGGGGAGGGAGAATTGAGAGATGTAGGTTAAAGGGTACAAACTTAAAATTATAAGATGCATAATTTTTGGAGATCCAATGTATAGTGTAGTGATTATAGACAATAATACTGTGTTATAACTAGATCTTAAATATTCTCACCATAAAAAAGATAACTATGCTATGTGATGGAGCTGTTTGCTATTACTATGGTGATAATCATATTGCAATATATAAATGTATCAAAGCAGCATGTATTACCTCTTAAACGTATAGTGTTACATGTCAATTAAATCTCAGTTAAAAAAAAAAAATCCAACATTAGCCCTGGCCAGTGTGACTTGGTTGGTTGGAGTATCATCCTGTGCACCAAAAGGTTGTGGGTTTGATTCCTAGTCAGGGCACATACCTAGGTTGTGGGTGTGCATTCAGTCCCTGGTCCAGGGGCATACGGAAAGGCAACCGATCAATGTTTCTCTCCCACCTCTCTCTCTCTCTCTCTCCCTCTCCCTCTCCCTCCCCACTTTAAAATCAATAAATGTATCCGTGGGTGAAGATTTAAAATATTTCCTACATTAAAAGAAATGAAAAGAAAAAGATCAGAGCTATTTTCTCATGTACCGTTTATCAGGTAAAAGTAAAAGGCAGTTTGTGCCTTCAGTTTAACTTTATTTAACCCTGAAACTTCTGCTCATGTTGCTTCAAAGATGACTGTTCGAGTAGGTCAGTTTTTTCATACTCTCACCTGTACCCAAGACTACCTCCTTTTTGCAGGGCTTACTCATGAAATCAGAGACTGCTTTTATCTTGGGTGTTTATAAATATTTATAGTCCATCATAATCAGATCCCATTGACTTGGATAGATTTGATAGGAATGGTTCTAAAAGAAGAATGCAGAAAAAAATTAGATGTTTAAAGTTCTCATTCCACTGTTGAGAACCTTCAGACCTCTTATTTATGTTCAAAATTATTGATCATTCTGTGATTGGTAGGTAGGTCCTCCATTACTTGACTTGCACTTGACACTTGTCAATTGTATTGAAAAGATAAGACAGTTTCTCTGGTGAATTTTAAATTAATTATTTATCAGGCTTATTGAGTGTCCACATTCACTCTCAGCCTTCATCACCTAAGGTTCTCCCATTGATAGTAATTGCGTAAATTGGTTTAGGAGTTGGAAATCTATATTAGTTTACTATTGTTGCCATAAATGTAATTACCATAAATGTAATGGATTAATACAGTATAAAAGTATTATCTAACAATTTTGTAGCTCAGAAATCTGACAGATCCCAAAAGGCTAAAACCAGTATGTCAGCAGGCTGCATTCCTCTTGGAGGCTTCATGGGGCAATCCATTTACTTGCTCATTTGGGTCGTTGGCAGAATTCAGTTCCTTATGGTTGTAAGATTGTTTTTTTTGGGGGGGGGGCTTATTGTCAGCCGATAGTTGTTCTCATCTTCTAAAAGCTGCTATAGTCTTTGGTTCATGGCCGGCTTCCTTCCTCTTCAAAGCATAACCAGGGTAAATTGAGCCCTTCTCATGTTGCAGCTCTGATTGCTGTCAGGAAAGGCTCTCTACTGCTAAACCTTCATGTGATTAAATTGGATTACCAGATAATCCAGGATAATCTCCTCAAAGCAAGGTAATAAATAACCTTAATTACATTTATACTTTTCCTATATGTGGTCACATCTCAGATTCTAGAGGTCAGGGCATGGCACCTTTGTGCCTACCACACTTTCTGTTGCTCTGATTTGTATTAATTCTCTATAGTCTTCCTGTTCAGATGACTTGAAGCTTCAGATGAAGCTTCCCTTCATCATCAGCCTGAGGCTATTTTCTAGAACCCAGTCTTCCTATTAGAAAAAGACACATAGGACATGATTAATATTATTAAGACTTTGCATGTTGGAAAGTCATAATTTATTTTATTTTATTCTCACCTTTGATTGCTATTCGGTTAGGTGTCACTCATCATCTTCCATCTTTTAGAGTTGCTGTTGAGATGCCTAATGTCATTGTAATTCTTTGTCTTCTGATTGTATTCTTTTTCCTTTCCAGAAACTTTCAAAATAATCTTTTTATGTCTGGTGGTCACTGGTGTGACTCTGTTTGGATCTTTTGTGTGAATCATTATGCTAATTGGGTATTCATGGGCTCCATCAACCTGGAAGTTTTCTTGTATTATTTCTTTGATGATTTCATGATCACAGCTTGATCTGTTCTTATTTTCTAGATGCATTATCTTAGTTTTCTCGGCTGTTTCTGTCTATGCCTTTGAGTTCTATATTCTATTTTTTAACTCACCTATTTAATCTTCTGCTCCCATATTCGCTCATACTTTGAATGAGAAAGCATCTTTTATTTTCAAATGGATGTAATGAGTAAATAAATAGAGTAAATATGTTATACTTGATTTATACTTTTTGGGGGTTTCTTGTTGATTATTTCCATTTCCCCCCTTTTCCTTTTTTCTTAACATTATCTGCAGTTTTCTTTGGAGGTATTATGAGTTAGAGGTTAGAAGTATGGGCTCTGGATCCAAATTGAGAGATTGTGAAACTGACCATACAACTTCATAGCTTGTGACTTTGAGCAAGTTACATAGTGTTTATGTATCTCGGTTTCTTTATTGAAAATTGAGAAGAATAATGGCACTTACTTTATAAAGTTGGTTTGCTGATTAAATAAATTTGTATGTGTATGTGCAAAACATTAATATGTGTAAAGGACTAAATTTGTGTAAAAAGTGCTTGGAATGACCACAGAAATGCAGTGTTAGCTTATTAATATTGAAGAACGTGAAACTATAAAGTTGACTGGAAGATTGTATGTGAAGGCATGGCTTGTTGATTGGTAGTTCTTAAGTCGATAAGAATGCTTTTTCATTGAGGGACCCCAAATACCAGCATCTAGAGATCTTTTTTCTTGATCTGTTCAGTTCTCTGGAGAGAATCCTACAAATCTTTGCCTATGGGATTTACACCTGGTTGTCTGTGTTATAGGAGCCAAATGGGGGAAGGAGGCCAGGGAACCTCATTATTGCCATGCAGATGCTTACATAATCATCCAGTTTACCACTTTTGGAATATCACTTTTGTCCTCATCTATAGGTGGTGTTCAACCTCTCCAGAAAGCATGAGGAGAGGCAGCCAACACTCAACTATCTACAGATGCTCTTGTTTTCCACTTTACCCTGCATCCCTATCTTTCTGAGGTTCTGGTGCCTCCAGTTCCAGGATTTTTCAGCTTAAACCATCTTGTTTCTCATGGTTTCCTTACTCTCCAATCCACAGTTTCAACTTTTTCCACCTCTAAGTTAATGACCACTCATTCACTGTATTTTCAACTTATAAAATGTTGCTACCATCACTTATCTGTCACTTCCTCTCCTATTCTCTTTGTCATTCTAGGTGTATCCTTTAAAAAAGGATATCACTTTTGTGGGGAATTTGGAGAGAGAAAGAATAAGCATTTCTGTTCCACCCATCATGTCTAACTGTCCCTTTCCAAGCAAGGCACAGGAGGAGGAATGGGGAAGCAGAGATCTGACATCAGAGTGCAGGTATTCTTGTTTCTGGTTCTGTTCTATTTTCTCTGACATTGGTAGACTCTGCTGATGTAGTGATGACGATTTCTTATGGAGACTTTCAACTTTACTCCAGACTCCTCTCAGAGTAGAAGGTTAATCTCCCTTTGCTGTATCGGAAGTGGATGATGCCCCACCCTTTTTTACCTGCAATACCTTCTAAGCTTTTCTGGTGGACTCTTGGCAACCCCACAGCTCTCATACCACTTTTAATCTCTTTTCTCCTTCTTGAGGAGCAAAGGAATAATTGAGTTCCTCTTCCACATCTCAGAGTTTCATAGGGGAAGTCGATTGGGGGTATCCATACTTTTTTTTCCCCCACAAAAACACTGTACAAATACTGCAACTGCTTCATTCTCTGTTGACTTGGGCTGCTATAACAGATCTCCCTCTTTCAATAATCTCTAGGTAAGAAGTGAACAGTAGCTTCTACTTTTAATTATTTTTACCCCATGTACCTCATAAGCTTATGTCAAGTATCTTGGGAAACCTCTCATGAGGATCAAGATCCTCTGAGACCATCCCTATAGCATCGTTCAGGTTCCACAAGTCAGCAAGTCTCAAACAGAGGAAAGGTGGTTATACTTGGAAACAGTGAAGATAAATTACTCTTGTCCATTTATTTTGTGGGATTTGGAACGACAGGCCTATAAATGTTCTTTTGTCCATCAACTTTTTTCCCAAAGAAGTAATTTGGTAGTATGGAGATATTCATCCTTCAGTAAAATTTATTGAAGGATGTTAATTTATTGAAGGATGAAAATTTATTGTCACAATGTTAAGACAATCTGGAAGGTGTCATAAAATGTAAAACTTTGGTAGTAATATTAATGTTATGGTGAGTAAATATTAGTACTATGTAAGTAAAGCCTCCCAGAGCTCAGTAAATCTTGGTGCAATAGACTGAATCTTCTTGCTCATGTACATTTTGCAATGGATGCCATTAGAGACCCAGTTTCCCTTTTGGATCTACAGGGTCCAAAGAAGGTCTCTGTTGCCAGAGATCTAAAGTGAGATGCTTCAAGAACTACTAGCCATGTGCTTCTTAGTGCCCCCCAAAAAACAAAAACCAGACATTGTTCCCAGTAGTCACTGGAATAGTTGCTAAAATTAAAAACAACTCCCAAACCCCAAAGTAGTTGTATCTAAATGAAAAATTATCATCAAACAACTAAAATGTATATAATTTTAAAAAGTAGATAGCAAGATACTTTAATTACAATTATAGTAAAAGCAATATTCAAAATATAAAATTTGGAGGGAAACATACATAAGTATTAATACTAATTATGATTGAGATTGAGACTATGGGTGATTTTTGATGTTTAAATGTTTTTTTGCATTTTTCCAAATTTTCTGTAATGAAAACTTTTTGAGTTCCTGTTTTGTATATACATAATATTTATATAATATATTCATATATTACATTATATAAAATTTATATGATAAAAATAAGTTTAGATTAAAATCAGCATATTTGTGTCTGAGATTAAGTAGTTAAATTGTATATTCATATTTTAAAGAATCTTTAGAGGGAGTAAACATTCTAAAGTCCCACTATGGAATTCTGCAATGGAATGGATTTATTTAAAGGCTAACTTAAGGGACTGTGGGGCTGCTGTGGGAGTTTTATACATTCACTCCTCATTGTAGAGTTTGTCAGTGAAGAAAGAAAGGAAGAAACTTATTTCATTCCATTAGGCAAAGACCCAACTGTACATTGTTTTTAATACTTGTTGTAAGGAAGACTTGCTCAGAAAGCCACAATCAGATCTGTGTGTATTCCATTTTTCACCACCCTGCATTTTTCCCTTTCTGTTTGCTCATCTTAAGCTTATGAAGTAATTGGAAATGCAGACACCTCATTGTTCTGCAGAAGAATTAAGTTTCCAGTTAATGGCAAATGATGAGCCCTCAACTTCTGGGGAAAATAAATATAAGTCATACCTCTGTACTCGTTGGCTTCCAACCTTATCAAACCTGGTACTCATTGAATTTTGATGAGAAAAAAATGTTTCAGCATTCTGCACTTGCTCAGGACTCGTTGCACTTGCTAGATCTTGATTGGTGAACTACCACACCGCCCTGCAAGAGAAAATTTCTTGCTGGAAAAATCCATTGGTACTTGTCGGTTGTGGCAGTCATCATGCATTCCAGTATGAATTAACGAGTACTGAGGTACCACTGTAATGGAAACTCAACATCTTTTATCTTTTTACATGTGAATTTTTTTTAAATCATAGATTTCTGAGCAAAAAGAGAGCAGTATAGTGTGTTCAGAATGTTGTTCTCAAAGGCTAAGGAAAATTATTATAATTTCCTAATGAGAGAGGTAAAGGACCTTAGATTTCAGATGGATCCTTTCTGTTATTGGCCTGCAGGCCTTCCACAAAATCTTGATCTATAGTTCCTTCCTTCTCACTGTGTAAAAGGCACCATACAGCAAAAGCAGGGAATAATCCTTGAATCCTGGAATGAATGAGATGAAACCACAGCAGAAGGCTCATTTCTTGCAAATAGGCCAAGTTTGTTTGCTGCAACTCAAATTCTTATAGCAGACTCTGCTGGATCTTTCTCATTTAGTCGAGTAGCTGGGGTAGAAGGGTGGAGTGGATAGATTGGAAGGTGAGGAAGTGGGTGGGGAATTGGATGGGGGAGAATGATACAGAGAGGGTTAGCTGTGTATATTATTTTGCCCAAGTTACTCTCTTCCTTAATTCCCATGATCTACCCCTTGTGGATTTTCCACATTTAAGCAATAAGTAGCCACTGTAAATTACCACTTAATAGGATCAGTTCCTCCTGTCAGAAACCTAAAGTGTTCCAACAGAAAGGGAAATTAATATTTTGTTTTTACTTTCTGAGGATTGATGCATATGGTCACCATACTTCAAAGTGTTTCAAATTCATATTTAGATAAATGGGTTTGTTCTCTCATGCATTTGGAATAGCAACAAAAGGGAATCTTCATATTTGAGACCTTATTGTTAAATCAAAAAATGATGCCAAAAACATGTGGAGTTTGGGATTAGAGCCAAGATGGTAAACATAATAATGGTTACAATTTGGTTGTCTGTGACTATTGCCTTGAAGCTCTTTTTAAAACTTGTATTTATAGTATCATTATATGTATGAACAAGAATATTTTTGTGAAGTGAGTTGACTTCTGTTGAAAAGAGTTTAAAATGAGAAAATGTTTTAGATTTCATACTTTCTATCCAGTCACCTTTACATATGCTCTATAAGTCAAATATTATTTTTCTTAAGTGCTGACTTCTTTCCCATGGATAATTAGGTTATATATTAATAGCTGAAAAGCTAAATTTTAAAAAGGTCTTGCTGTAAGTCACACTAATGGACAGTAAGAGAGATGTATTTATATAAACATTTATGCTGGACTCTTTAGGTAGACTTAAGGATTGTGACTGAGAAGGTCACTGACAAGGCCAATCAAGACCAAATATACCTGGGCCTTTTACATTGGACTTTCTGACTTTTCCTCATGGAGGCAGAGAGGAGGATCAAGGGAAAACTGAGGTTGGCGTCCTTATTATTGGAAAACTAGGATCTCAAAGAATGCCCCTGAAATCTATAGGAGCAGGGGGAAAAAGAAAACAAACAAACAAACAAAAACAAAAAACAAAAAAAAAAAACAAAGCTAGATGATGTCCTGGAGTGATCTGGACCCCTGATTGAAAATTCAAGAAAAAATTTTTATGTGTTTTTAAGGTCCATCATTATTGTCTCATGCTAAGATAAAATGTGTATGAGTGTGGTAGACTCCAGAAAGCTGATTACTGTGAGTGGGAGAATTTTTTTTCTTGTCTCTAGATCTGAAATAAGATCGAGGTTTTCTCCTCACAGTAAGATCATAATCAAAACCCATGCCATTTTCTGATCATGAAATATCACAGCCATAGGGATCTGGAAAGAATCAAACTCAGCATGATCCATAATTCTCCCCAGATAGCAGGACCTGCTTTCTGGTGAGTGTGGATTCAGAATAACCATATTAGAAGTATTAAAAATTTAATAGAGCCAAACCAGAATAGCCTGCTACATCTACTCTATAATAGTAATAACTTCATCAGTGGGGCCAGAAATAATTAAAGTTTCTTGGCTTAAGAATCCCTCCTACATTCACCTCCACACTAAGGCCATCTTTAATATCAGGGTTGTGGTATTCCAGTCAAATGGATGTCTCCTTCTCTTAGACTCTTCCTAGAGGGACTCTCCTAAAACCTGTCCTTATAATTCTCCTTTACCCAGACTTTGAAGAGTTGTGTACATTCTTCTGTTCTGAAAAGAAGAAATGGGGTTGAGTGAGGGTGGCAGAATGGAAGAGGAGTATAAAGAGAAGAAAATATGCACAAAATTCAAGACAGACACAAAAATATGTTAAATGTGCACCATGTAGCAAAAATATTTATATCCACTTCTCATTCAATTTTTATAGCAATATCACTTGTTTCATAGATGAAGAAACAAGTTCATAGAGGTCTTGCCTCTGGTCATATAACTAGGAGGTGCTAACCCAAAATTTATTATGCTCTAATTGTTTTTCTCAGTAAACTCCACTGAACATCATTATATTTTAAGACTGTACAAGGGGCTAAATAGAGAAAGATTATGATACAGTGTGATAAGTGGTATAGGATTATGAGAAATTAAAAAATGCAAAGGAGGTGACCATTTTCCTTTGCAGGGGACACATGTTCCTGTGATCTAGGAAAACTACAGTGAAGGTGTGCCATTTTCTTAGGGTAGTGGTAGGAGTTTGCCAAGTTAAGAGGATAAAGGGGTGGGAATGGAATAGGAAAAGAAGATTGTATAGGAAGTAAGAAGAGCAAAAGCAAAACTTTGAAAGCTTGACAGTCCTGATTTTATGGGTTTAAACCCAGACTTTGAGCTTCAGAGGTCACACTGTTTGGCTATCATGCTGTACTGACTCTCAAGAAGTGTAAATTATTTGGGGACATTAGCTGGAAGATATAATCATGGAATAAAGATTTGCCAACTAAAGAAAGCCTGGCTTTTTACATGAGCCTGATGCTCAGCATATTCCTCAGTATTAGAATTTTGAAATTCTCATCTTAATGACACTTTAACTGATATTCACTTCTTCACGAATTCCAGTTACATGTACACAGTTAAGATATTTACTCTTCCCATGACCAGTGGAGTTTTACCAACTGATACTCCTTTCAGTCAATTTTTGAAAACATTTAATTCTAACCTGTGGAAAATAGAAGTCACCATATCAACCCCTCAAAAAATATTGCTCTACCACATTCTCACCATATTTATTGAAGACATTCCCACAACTCAAACAAATTAATGATATTGGTATCCACTATATAACCAACATGTATCTGGATGTTTCTTGGGGTTCAAATTCCTATAAGTTCAAGTCCATTTGGCTTTTATCAACCATTGACCCCAAAGGGACCTTGCAATGTTGTAAAAAATAAATCCTTGATTTTCACTGGCTGACATTTGTGGTTTTAAAATTTTTTTATTGTTATTATATTACAGTTGTCTCAATTTTTCCCTCTTTGTCCTCCTCCACCCAGCCCATCCTCCATTCCCACAGTCAATCCCCCACACCATTGTCCTTGCCCATGGGTCATTCATACTTGTTCTTTGACTTGTCTATCCCTTTCCCTTCTTCCCAACCTTATCCCTCTCCCCTCTCCCCTCTGGCAGTTGTTAGCCTTTTCCATGTTTCCATACCTCTGGTTCTATTTTGCTTGTTATTTTATTTTGTTCATTAGATTCCTCCTATAGGTGAAATCATATGGTTTTTGTCTTTTACTGACTGGCTTATTTCACTTAGCATAACATTCTCTAGTTCTATCCATGCTGTTGCAAAAGGTATGAGTTCCTTCTTTTTTTCTGCTGCATAGTATACCATTGTGTAAATGTAGCACCGTTTTTAATCCACTCATTTACTGATGGGCACTTAGGCTGTTTCCAGCACTTGGCTATTGTAAATAGTGCTGCTACAAACAAAATAGGGGTGCTTAAGTACTTTTGAACTGGTGATTCAGGATTCTTAGGGTATATTCCCAGCAATGGAATCACTGGGTCAAAAGGCAGTTCCATTTTAATTTTTGAGGAAATCCCATACTGTTTTCCACAGTGGCTGCACCAGTCTGCATTCCCACCAACAATGCACAGATTCCCTTTTCTTCACATCATCTCCAGCACTTGCAGTTTGTCGATTTGTTTATGATGGCCATTTTGACAGATGTGAGGTGGTATCTCATTGTGGTTTTAATTTGCATCTCTCTGGTGGCTAGTGATGGTGAGCATTTTTTCAGGTATCTGTGGGTCATCAATATGTCCTCCCTGGAGAAGTGTCTATTGAAGTCTATTGCCCATTTTTTAACTGGATTGTTTGTCTTCCAGGTGTTGAGTCATATGAGATTTTTTTTTTTTAGTTCTTAGTATTCTATCTTTATTAGAGTCTCTTTTCAAATACTTTGTTTTTTTAATTACAGGAGCTTTATTTAAAAATTTTTTTTATTGTTGTTCAATTACAGGGTTCAGCAGAAGTAACACCTGCTTGAGTGTGGTTAGTAGGGTAACAATATGGGTGTAATAATTTACAGTTTTAATTTTAACATTTCACCTAAAATGTCATAAGGTGTGCTTGAGTGTGATATTTTTATGTTATAGAATTACATGCTTATGATTTTGTAATAGAAAAGGTGTGTTATTTGTGCTAGACCGTGTATTTTGGAGATTAAATCCTTGCCAGATGTATCATTGGCAAATATGTTCTCTCATACAGTTGGTTCCCTTGCTATTTTGATGGTTTCTTTGGCTGTGCAGAAGCTTTTAAATTAGATATAGTCTCATTTGCTTATTTTTTCCTTTATTTCCCTTACCTTAGGAGATATATTGGCAAAAATATTGCTATGTGGGATATCTCATATTTTACTGCCTATGTTTTCTTCTAGGACTTTTATGGTCTCACAACTTATATTTAATTCTTTTATCCATTTTGAGTTTATTCTGCCGTATGACATAATTTGGTGGTCTAGTTTCATTTTTTTGCACATACCAGTCCAGTTATTCAACACCATTTATTGAAGGGGCTATTTTTACTCCATTGTGTGCTTGTGTCCCCTTTATCAAATATTAATTGATCAGAGAGACATGGGTTTATTTCTGGCTTGTTTTTTCTGTTCCATTGATCTATGTATCTGTTATGTCAACCAGACTCTTTTGATTACAGTGGCCTTGTATTGTATTTTGATATTGGTTATTGTGACCCCACCTACTTTGTTCTTCCTTTTCAAGATTGCTGAGGTATTTGGGATCTTTTTTGGTTCCATATAAATTTTTGAAATATTTGTTCTAGATCTTTGAAATATGCCATTGGTATTTTAACAAGGACTGCTTTGAATTTATAGATTGCTTTGGTTAGTATGGACATTTTAATGAGGTTAATTCTTCCAATCCATGAACATGGTATATGCTTTCATGTATTTGTATCTTCTTCAATTTCTTTCCTCAGCGTTGTGTAGTTTTCTGAGTACAGGTCTTTTACCTTCTTGGTTAAATTTATTCCTAGGTGCTTTATTTTTTTGTTGCTGTACTAAATGGGATTTTTTTCTTAGTTTCTCTTTCTCAGAGTTCATTGTTAGTGTACAAAAATGCCATCAATTTCTGAATATTGACTTTCCATCCCACAACATTACTGAATTCATTTACTAGGTTGAGTAGTTTTTTGCTGGAGACTATATAGTTTTCTATGTACATTATTATGTCAGCTGAGAATAATGACAGTTTTACTTTCTCCTTTCCAATTTGGATACCTTTTATTTCATTTTGTTGTCTCATTGCTGTGGCTAGAACTTCCAGTACTATGTTGAATGAGAGTGGTGAAAGAGGGTACCCTTATCTTGTTGCAGCTCTTAAGGGGAAGGCTTTTAGTTTTTGTCCATTGAGTATGATGTTGGCAGTAGGCTTCTCATATATGGCCTTTATTATGTTGAAGTATGTTTCCTATGTTACCAATTTGCTGAGTGTTTTTATTATAAATGGGTGCTGGATTTTATCAAATGTTTTTACTGAATTTATTGATATGATAATGTGAATTCATACTTCATTTTTTTATGTGTTGTATTACTTTTTTGATTTGTAAATATTGTATCATCCTTGCATCCCTAGGATGAATCCCACTCGATCATGGTATATGGTCTCTTTAATGTATTGAGGATTCAGACTGCCAATATTTTGTTGAGGATTTTAGCATCTATGATCACCAGTGATATTGGTCTGTAGTTTTCTCTCTTTGTTATGTCTTTACCTGGCTTTGGAGTTAGGATAATACTGGCATTGTAAAAGAGAGTTTGGGAGTCTTCCCTCCTCTTGAATACTGTGGAATAGTTTGAGAAGGGTGGAGTTGGTTCTTCTTTAAATGTTTGGTAAAATTTGCCTGTGAAGGTATCTGGTCCAGGGCTTTTGTGTACAGTTTTTTGATTACTTCTTCTTTTTCACTAGTCACTATTGGTGTGTTCAAACTTTCTGCTTCATTTTGATTCAGTTTTGGAAGATTATATGTTTCAAAACATTTATGCATTTCACCCAGGTTGTTCAATTTTTTGGCATATAGTTCATAGTATTTTCTTACATTCCTTTGTATTTCTGTGGTATTATTTGTAACATTCCCTCTTTCATTTCTGGTTTTATTTTTGTGTCCTCTCTTTTGTTCTTGATGAGTCCAGGGAAAGCCTTGTCAATTTTGTTTATCTTTTCAAAGAATCAGCTCCTGGATTTATTGATTCTTTGAATTGTTCTTTTAGTCTCTATGTCTTTTAATTCTGCTCTGATCTTGGTTATTTCCTTCCTTCTACTTGCTCTGGGACGTTCTTGTCGTTGTTGTTCCTCTAGCTCTTTTAGATGTCCTGTTAGGTAGTTTATTTGAGATTTTTCTATCTTCTTTAGGTAGGCCTGTATGGCTATGAACTTCTCTCTCAGGACAGCAGGACTGCCTTTGCTGTGCCCCATAGGTTTGTGTTGTTGTGTCTTCATATTCTTTTGTTTCCTTATATTTTTTTATTTCTTCCTTGATCTCATTGTTAGCCCATTCATTATTTAATAACATTTATTCAGTCTTCATGTATTTGAATGTTTCTGAGTTTTTTCCTTGAGGTTGGTTTCTAGTTTCAAACCACTATGATCAAAGAAGATGCTTGATATACTTCAATTTTCTTGAATTTGTTGAAGTTTGTTTTGTGTCCTACCATGTGGTCTGTCTTTGAAAATGACCCACGTGCTTTTGAAAATAATGCACATTTTACTTCTTTGAGGTGAAGTGTTTTGTATATATCAATTGAGTCCATTTGATCTAGCATGTCCTTCAGTACCACAATGTCCTTGTTGATTCTTTGTTTGAAAGATCTGTCCACTGTTGATAGTAGGGTGTTAAAATCCCCTACTATAAGTGTACTGTTATCTACATCTTTCTTGAAGTCCTCCAAGATTTTCCTTATATTTTTGGGTGCATATATGTTTTAGAGTTATATATTTTTATTGGACTACTCCCTTAAGTATTATATAGTGACTTTTTTGCCTCTTGTTATGGCCTTTGTTTCGAAATCTATTTTGTCTGATAAAGTATTGCTGTACCAACTTTTTTTTATCATGTCCATTTGCTTGGAATATTTTTTCCAACACTTCACCTTCAATCTCTTTAGCTATTTTGTTCAGAGGTGGGTCTCTTGTAGACCACATATGTGAGTTATATTTTCTTATCTACTCAGCTACCCTGTGTCTTTTGATTGGAGCAGTTACTCCATTTACATTTAAGGTTGTTATTGATAGGTACTTATTCACTGATATTTTTTTCCTTTGTACCTGTGTTCCTCTCACTCTTTTTCTTCATCTTCTTAGTGCAATCTCTTTAGCATCACTTGCAATCCTGTTTTTGTGGAGATGTATTCTTTTAAACTTTTTTTTTTTTTTTTGGTCTGGGAAGTTCCTTATTTCACCCTCTGTTTTAAATGAGACACTTGCTGGATAGCGTAGTCTTGGTTGTAGGCCTTTGCTTTTCATTACTTAGAATAGTTCATCCATTTACTTGTGGCTTGCTGTGTTTCTTTGGAGAAATCAGATGATAGCCTTACTGGAGCTCCCTTGTATGCTACTAGCCATTTCTCCCTTGCTGGATTAAGATTCTCTCTTTGTCTTTACATTTTGCCATTTTAATTATATTGTGTCTTGGAGTGAGCCTCTTTTGGGTTCATCTTGATGGAGATCCTCTGTGTTTCCAGGTTTTGTGTAACTTTTTCCTTTCACCAAATTAGGGAAGTTTTTTTGTCATTTTTCAAACAGTTTTTCTAGCCCTTTCTCCTTTTCTTCTCCTTCCGGTGTTCCCATGATCTAAGTATTATTGCGTTTTATGATGCCTTGAAGCTCCCTTAAACTATCATCATTCTTTTTGAGTCATTTTTTGTTTTGTTGCTCTGAGTATTTTTTTCAACTTTGTTCTCTAACTCTCTGATTCAGTCCTCTGCTTCATTTAGACTGCTTTTGATTCCTTCTAGTATAGTCTTCATTTCCCCCTGGGTCTTATTTATAGTTTCTGTGCCTTTCTTCACACTGATGTAGTTCCCACTAAGTTCCTTTTATCTCCCATAGAGTTCCCTGTAGTTCTCACTGAGCTTCTGGAGCATCCTTATAAACATTATTTTGAACTCTATGTCTGATAGATTGCTTGCCTCAGTTTCATTTAGCACTCTTTCTGGGTATTCCTCCTTTCCTTTAGATTAGGGGGTGTTTTTTTGTCTCCCCATTTTAGGTCAGTCTTTTTGTTGTCTGCATATTAGATTGACATGCTTTGACTCCCTGTCTTCATGGGGTGACCTTCTGTGGTAGGGGACCTCTGGGACTCAGTGGTATAGTCTCCTTGATCTTCTGAGTGGGATGCCTTTTATGTTATTTATGTGGGCTCTCTTATTGTAATTGGGTTTTGGTTGTTGTTGGGTCATTCTTTGGTGGGTCCTTTCCCCAGGCTGGCAGACTGAGAATCATATCACCCACCTCGTCTTATATGCTGTTGTATAGGTGCTTCTAGAACAAAGCAAAACAACCCAGGAAACAAAACCCACACCCTCAAACATAATGCCCAACCACACCCACACTATTAACAATGAATGAACAAATATTAATGAAGATGGAAAGAGTAAGAATATTATAGGAAAGAAAAAATTAAAATGAGATAATTAATGGAAAGAAAAATAATTTTGAGAGCATAGAGGGAGGAGAAATAGTAAGAGCAAAGAAGGAAGATAATAAAATTTACATTGTAAATAAAAAACAGAGAGAAGAAGGCAAAATGGAGTAAGGAAAAGGAAGAGTATAATATGAATTTTAAAAATAATTAAAAATAGTGAAAAAATAGGAACAAAATTGAAGAAAAACTTCCACCACAGAAATATCAATGACAAATGAGCAATCATTAATATAGATGGAAAGGGAATAAGAAGGCAAAAAAAAAAAAGACAAAGGAAAGATTATGAAATGTCTAAAGGAAAGAAAAATGATTTTAGAGGATAGAAGGAGAAGAAAAAGTAAGAGTGAGGAATGAAAACCAGGCTAAAAGTGGGGAAAAATAAAATTTAAATGAAGAAAAGAAAGGAAAGGAGTTAGCAAAATGGACTAGGAGAGGGGACCAGAAAAATTTGAGGTTTGAAATGTAAGAATAGAGAACATCTGGCATAAAATTGAAGAAATATAAAAACCACCACCATATCAACAACCATCGAGCAAAGATTAATAAAGGTATAGAGAGAATAAGGATAGTATAAGAAAGGGGAAAAGAATGTGAGATGACTAATTGCAAGAAAAATGATTTTAAGAGTCTTGAAGGAAGAGAAATAGCAAGGGTGCAGAACAGAAACGAGTCACAGAAAGGGAAAAAATAAAATTTAAAACAAATATAAGAATAGGAAGGAAGAAGGTAAAATAGAGTAAGAGAAAAGAAAAGTAAAATATGAGATTTGAAGTAAACAAAAATACAAAAATAGTGAAATAATAGGAACAAACTTGGGAAAAAAAGAAAAAATATGTCAAAGTGCTATGCAGGTGAAAAAAAATAACTGAAATAAAAACGAGATCATGGTAGAATTTTTCTCAGCAGAGTCTAGTGTTTGCCACTGTCTTCTCTTTCTGGATCCTCTCCTGGTAATGTCAGGTGGTGTTCTAGTCTCACCTTAGGCAACCTCTTTGAGACTACAAGTGATCCACAGTCTGTGGCTCTCTAGCTCAGGCTTGACTGATACCCACTGTTCTGCCCTACCAGCTTTCCATCAGCAGAGGGCCCAAGAATGGTACATTTAATGCCCAAGAGCCCTGCCATTACCGCCTCCACCTGCCTCCAGAGAGGGCCTCTTGTGTTTTGGGAGGGCGGAATCCCTGGGACACCCCTGGGAGATGCTGTTCAGTCTTCAGGGAAGATGCTGCGAGTGTCTCCCTGCACCCAGCCACACACCTTGGTCTGTCCCAGATTATTTCAAATAATGAATAGTTTCTGATGAATTAGCTGTCCATTTCCCGTGAGGGGCCAATCTGTGTAAAAGGGGCAGCTCTTTCCTGCTGGGCACTGATGTCAGCCCTGTATAAGAACCGAGGCTGTGCGCAACCCCGAACACTCCTTTTTGCACCTGTCTCTAATCTCTCTGCTCTGCTGGTTTCAGCAAATCAGGGCCTGAGGAAGACGCATAGCTCACTGCGTCTGAAGAAGTTCAGCAGGGGCCCTTTTAGAGCTTCTCCTTCTTTCTCCTGCAGATGTGTGCTGAGCAGGGGTCTCCTGAGCCTGATCTCTCAGACCTAAGTAGCCTGCAATTCTGCAGGTAGGGGTTGGGCTCACCTTCCTGTGAGGGGACCTGCCTGGCTACAGCAAATCTCATGTATTCAACTTCTGTCTGCCTAGTCCCTAGCCTGCAGCTCTTGCAGGAGATGGAGTCCCGAACTCTCCACTCTGCGCAGACCCTGCTGGTCAGCCTCTCTGTGCTGGGTCCCACAATCCCTTCACCATTCCATTTTCTGTTCTTCCCGTGCAGCTTGACTCAGTGGGACCGAACTACACTTTCACTCTGGTTTCTTTGTTGGCAAAGCTTCTGCGTGTGCACACAAGCACGGGATCCCTGCACAGGCACCTTAAGCTCGGCTTTTAAAAGAGTCTCTATGTGGCTCCCACACTGCAGCACTGAGCCCTGTTTGGGTTCTCCATGTGCTCCCTCTCCCCCCAAAACACAAAATCTCTCTCATTCAGGCTGTCCACAACCTGCCAGTGCCTCTGACAGTTTTAGGGCATAGCTTCTCTCTGGAACACTCCTGTTTGGCGCTGCAGCTGTGGACGTGCTGCTTGCTTTGTGCGTGCAGCCTAAGTCTCCCAGACTTTGTATGTCCTTCCAAGTCTCTCCCGATTAGGGTTGGTGGATTTCCTGTGTGAGATGAGGGCCCTGCTCCAGGAAGGGGGCGGGGGAGCCACTGATCTGCATTTTCTGCCTGATCTCTTCTTTCTGCAGGCTCTTCGCATAAAGCATTTCCCCCTCAATTTATAAAATCTCTTATCGGATGGTACATATCATCCTCTGTACTCCTTGGCTTCGAAAATTTCATATCAGCTGAGATTCTATTGATTGTTCAGGTCACTTGTCGGAAGATTAGCTGAAAGTCCGTGCTGGAGGCAGAAGCAAATGGGCTCAGCTTCCACCTACTCGGCTGCCATCTTCCAAACCCTTGGCTGCCATTTTTGTTTTCCATTTTGAAAGTGTCTGTCAAAGGCCCCAAGTGTGAATGGAGAAGATTGCCTTTATTCCAAAACGCATCAACTTGTTTCCATGCTGCAAAAGCTGACGTGGAGAAAGTTCAGCAAGCATGTCAGGTCTGCCCTAAAATATCTGTCATGGTTTGCAAAGTATGTGATCAGGGTCTTGGCAAAACCCTGAGGAAGGGAACTCCTCCAGCTATAGCTCCAGTCTGCCATACCTCTCTTGAACTTGGCACTTAACGAATTGGGCTTTGGTGTATTTGCATCTGAGGGTCAGGCTGGAATAATTTTCATTCTAAATGTAAGGCTTTTCAGTTTTGTCTCTAGTACTTCCTTTGCAATAGAAGTTTTATTAACATTCATAAATAAAATTTTCCACATACTGTCATCTACCCCTCTTTCACCTAACTTATCCCAGATTTTCTGGGGCTTGTCTAAAAATGATTCACATTGTTAGTGAACAATTTCCACATTGTTCTTGCTGGCCTGTAAATAGAAACTTGCCTTGGGTTAAGCCAATGAGAAAGAGGTGAATTTGTCATCTTTTGGTCTTGTTAAACAAATAAACCAAAAAAGACATAAAACAATTCTCGCCATCAGTGGCCAGACCGGTCCTTTCAGAAGATATCAGTGCATAGGGAATGGTGCTGCACTTTCTGAACTAAAATTAGGATATTGCCTCAAGAAGTAGCAGGGTGAATCTGGGCCACATGCCTAGAGAATTTGGGGGGATTAGCTAGGCAACACCACTGGGTCACATGTCAGTTCTATTGGCTTTAGCTTGAAAATCAGATACATTTGTGCTGACCACGCCTTTGTTTTATGAGTCTTGGTTTCAGGAAAAATTAAGGTCAACCTTGGGCATAAGATGAGTAGACTGAAATTGCCATCTACACTAAAATAGCCCACACATAGTGGTCCCCAGTTAAGAATTACTGCACTAAGGATATGATGAAACTGAGGCCTGGAGAGGTTGAACAACTTTCCTAAAGTCACACAGCTGATAAGTGGCAGAGCTAGGTCTATGAAGCTTTTCTTAGTGCAGGGTGCTTATTCACGACCGTATATATACTTCATCCAAACAGCCTTTTTCTTATTTTCCGTTTCTGTCTAATATCATGTCTAATGGACATTTGCTTAATATACTGTGTTCACACCTTCACACAACCATGTCCAACAAATACATGTTAATATTTCAAAGCACTCTTCAACTAACTTTGCATTAATCCTTAGACACCATCAGAAAGCAATGGTGGAAAAGGAAACATACTTGTGTCATTACAGTAGCTGTCTCCGAACTAGCAGGTTATTTGAGTGGAGGTCTGAGGTCAGAGGTTTGGGCATGAGTTCAAACTAGGTGTCCCCAGTACAGAGAACCTCTCGTTGCTAGAGGGAGTTACATTGCCCAGGCTGTATCTTATGTGTGGGATAAATAGGCTTATCCCAGTCACCAAGGGATAAATTAAATAATGTGAAAAGATTTCTTATCCATGTGCTGTTGTTTTCCTTCACATCCTATAGTCATTATCAAAACTTCTAACCTCCAAGTTTCAGTCCCCTGGTCTGAAGCAATGAGCCTCTAGGAAGGTGTGAGAATGCTAATAGTTTTAATGTTGTGATTCATTCACTCTGACTGTTGACATCAACTCTTTATGCTCAGCAGCAGCTTCTTCATTACTTCATAAATACATGAATATTTATTACTTTGGGTGAAAACACACTACTGTTCACAATGACTGCAGCTGAAAACAATGATAGTAAACATGAGAGATTAACAGGACTCAGGAGAGAAAGCAGTTCAGGGATGGCAGACCAGGGTCTGTAGCGTGTTGAAACAACTGTCATGTGTAGAACAGCTAATACGTTAGAGACATGCAAAAGGACATTGTGTTGGGAGAAAATAATAAAGGGGAGTATTAGATTATAGTGTGTAATTAGTGTGTAGTTAACACTGGCATAAATATTCACACCAGGGTACTTTTCGTATAGTAGTAGCAGATAGCCAAAACACTCACAAACACAGATAGAAACCTTGAAAAAACTGTATATTTATGTACTCATCGTTTAAGATCTGCCTCAAAACTCATCTCCGTAGCTCAGTCTTCCCAATCTGCCTTACAAAGGCTCATTGGCATTTCACTCAGACATCTGTGACTCTTCTTTCTTTATAAATCTATTGACTCCCCAGACACTAGACCCTGCTAAACCCTTGGCTTACCTGATCGTGGCTTCCACAGTGCCTAGTGCAATGCATGTGTGTAGGTGATTAATCAGTGATTTCTGAATAAATGGAGATTGGTCAAGGCAAGAATCACGTAGTTCAATTTTATTTCAGTGTTAAGGTGCACCGGGTACTGTGTGAGGTACTGAGGAACAGGAACATCTCAAATAGCTTTTTTCCCCCAGTAGTCTGATTGATATGACTGTACCTTATTGCTGTCAATTCGTTCTATTAGGCAGTCAACCAACAAGGTTTTTCCTCAATGCTCAACAACATGCCAGACATTTGCAGGGCCTTTGAGGACAAAAGGTAGAGAAGTTAACAGGAACTACCATTTGGTGTCATAAATGCTGTGCTTAATATATATCCAGGATTTCTGAAAAACAGAGAGGAAGAGACTCTAACTCAACCTGCTGGAGCCAGTAAAGACTTTCCAGGTTGTGTAAGCTGGGCTTGAAAGATGAGTGGGCCAGGGCACATTACTTGGGTGGGCATTTGAGGCAAGGTGCAGCATGAGCAAGTCCTGAAGATGAAGAGAGAGCTGTGAGGAGAAACCTGCCAGTGGTGGGCATGGCTGGGGCAGGAATGACAGTGGATCAGAGGCCATTGTGGAGGTAAAGACAGGTCCATCACATGAATATCACAGGTTCAGGTGGCCTTAACTGAGGCTGTTAGAGGTACCAGGAGAGGAGGCAGGAGAAGGTGATAGGAACAGAACTTAGTGACTCAAAGAGTAAACTGAAAGGTTGAAGCTAGGAGTGGGTACATCCTTGATCTGAGTCTCAGAAACCTTCAAGAATGAAAAACAGACAAGTTAGCATGTATGTCCATTTGTAATTGGAGTACAAGCTCAGGCTGAGGGGTAGCTCAGGATGGTGTGATTATACTCTGTTATTTGCATGGAGAGTTCACAGATGCTTTGAGTTACACATATCAGGATATCAACATAATCTTCTTCAATAGCTTACTCTTTTTTGCTTGGACTTTTACTTTGATTTACTATTTTTTTTCTTTCACTTTGTCTAATTGGTTGTTAAGATTGGCCTCAGTATTCAGGGGGTTGAACCATTGCATTTTACTATCCAAATAATTGGAGTTAAAAATACTTCCAATGGCTTATGACTCATAGTTTTTGATCCATAGATGAAAAAAACCAAAGTTGGGACTATGAATGCTTGTGACTGTGGTACAGGCTTAAGTACCACTGAGTTTGACATGTAATTTCTGGCCCATGGGGAATGCCCTGACACTCTCAAGTCATCCCAGACTTTCGGGCTACAACTGAAATTAGTTAGAATCATATCCATTTAAGATTATATCCATTTATTACCTACAACAATAAACCTGAACCTAAACGGATATACAGAAATGAAAGACTTAGCATTGAATCTATTTGGTGATGTATAACATATTAAGTTCCCATCAATCATACAGTTTTTTTTATGTGTTTGAAAGATCTGGAAGTAGGTTTTGATAGGTGTGAGTTGAGGTTGAGAACAAGACATTACAGGATGGGGGGTACACGTGATTTACTTGTGCAATTTTATCAGATTGATTCAGTTTGGTTCAATTTGCCAAATATTTACAGAGCACATGCTGTATGCCAGATTAGAGCCACATCTTCTGTCCATCAAAGATGGGCCTCATGTGTACCTTGCCCTCAGTAGAGTTTCTAATCTTTAACACTAAGAAAACTACAAACAATGGAGATGACAGCTTGTTGTGTGGTGAGGCTAGCTGCTAAGGGACACAGATGGTGGAGGGGTGAGTATGCATATGTGTGCCAGCAGCAAGGGTGACAACTTAGGGAGACAGAAAGCTCAGGCCACATGGTGGTGGATGCTGAGCAAGGGGGCTGTGTGTGACACCAGCTCCACCACTATAGAAATGGGACCTCTGACAAGTTATGTAGCTCTCAGAGTTGGCTTGCTCGTCTGTAAATTAGGTATGACACAGTCTACCCTTCTCTCTCAGAAGTTTCTCGTGAAGATCCAATGAGTTACTTAGTGTTAAGAATGTGAAGTATACAAAGGGCACTTCAGTGCTTTCCATTATTTGATTGTTAGCAGAGTCAGAGTTGGAACCCAGGCTGACTTAATCCCTGAACCACTAAACTCTGTGAGCCTTTTGAAACTTTTTTTTCTTTTTGCTAGAATTTGCTTTATTGGGTAAATCTTTGTGGTTGCTCTAGGCAGCTGAATGTGTCTCTGGATTTATAGAGGAGGGTGGAACAAGTACAAGGAAGAAGATGACATTGATAATTGTGGGTGGAAAATTCTAAATTTTATGAGTCACATACAATTTCTGGGTCTCTGAAGATGCTTGTAACTTCTTGAAAGGTTGCCCTGCACACTATGTTTTAAATTGCAGTGTATATACACTAGCTAAATGGGCCTGCTTTCACATCTTCGGTCCCATTTTAGGTCTGAAGACTCTTAGAACTTTCAGGAGAACTTAAGAGATGGATCTTCAGTACTTCCTGAGTATAATCTTACATTGTACAATTTAAGTGACCATGAAATGAAAGACCTAAGCATTAAATCTATTCAGGGAACCCAGTATAGGAAATCTCCTCAAAATACTGACTTGGGAAGCTGAAGGAAATAGGTCAAACATGCTGTCTGTGTTCTGAACAATTTTCATTTATTTTACTTCAAATCAATTGTTCATATTTTTCTGGTGGCTAATATTGACAGATATCAAAGGGAATGCTCCATTACTTTACTTTTCCTGGAAGTCAATGAAACAAACATATTTATTGACTATGTTGTTGTTTTTATGTCTGAGTAATGGTTTCTCATTAAATCACTTCTCTTCCTAAGTTTAGACAGCAAAGATTCAGACAGTAAGGGATACTTTGTGAGCAGGTAATATTACATTTTGTTAGAGACCACTCTAACAAAAGAGGTGCATGATGCAAAAGCAAACCACTTATTCTTGTTAACTTTTTATGTATGTCATTGTGGTAGCATGAGAAGACTAGATACTGTCCACTCACTGTGAGAATAGAACCACCACAGAAACAAAACCACACCTCACATCACTTCTGAAGACCTTCCTGTAGCAAACCCAGTCTGAAAATTACAAGCAAGGGTTGGGGTTGAGAGGGAAACTTCTCTTCCTCTCTTTGGCTTGGCTGGTAGTGCCCCTGCTAAAACCCTGTTTCCTTTTATCATTTTTTCCTCTCACAGTTTTTTTCAAGAAAGCCCCAGGCCTCTGAGGCTGGCTTCCACCCCCATCAGAGATTTTAAATGTGAGGACAGGAAATTAGTTTGGCTTTGTCATTTTATGACACTGTTGCCCACTCCCCCACCCACACATGCTCATTTGGTTGGTGCCTCCTGAAAAGTTCTGCCAACATTAAGCAACCATCTTTTAATGTGGCTTTGGCTGAACTTGCCCTCTAGGAAGTGAGTGTGACAGGGCACCCTTATCTCAGCAATACTCCAACCACTTCCGAAAGCTGAGTTCATCTGCCACTCTAAGGTTCAGGGGCCCTGCAGGTGTGGGCCATCTGCGAGCAGTGCTGGGTGGCCTGAGGGCTCAGCAGCCTCAGCAGATTAGTCTGGCTGCTCCCCAGACTAACACTGCTTTTCAAAGGTAGCTGCTACCTGCTTTATGCAAGTCAGGAGTTCTGAAAAATAACGATTATACCCTGAGTGTATGCACACTATTTTCCTAATGGTCATCTGAAAAAATGACAAAATTTATTTGTCATTTATTTTCTCAAAATTTATTTGAGAAAATAGAAAAATACATTACAATCAAAGGAATTGTTTGAAGTCCACAAACCATTCAGGCACCAATAGAAGGTGAATTTACAGATCTCTTTTCTACCACATTTCATCTCATGAGCTACATTTGGTAGCTGTATAGTTTCATTGTTGAGAATTTCTAGAGCAATTCTAAAAATGTAACATGCTTTGCCATCTTGAATTGTTGAAAACTCCACTGAGAAGCTCTGTGATGGAGGTAAGCGGGGTCTTCCTCTCACATTCAGCTGAGGAACTTGAGCTGTGTAACGAGTTTATATGTGGCCTGGAGTCAGACAGTGAGTTAATGGAAGATATGTTCTATAAGCCCAGCCTTGGGTTAGAAGTCCCTGGTGTACCCAAGCCACAAGATATGACCCTTCTCTGACACAGGCTTGCCAAGGCGAAGTGGTAGAAATATGTAAGAAACTCAAAGATTAGTGTGAGATCCACCTGGGCTACGTCATCACAGGATGCCACTCTCACTTTGTCATCATCCCAGTCTGTGAGCCCACTCAAAGACTAGCTTCCCCAAATAACCCTCACCACCACCAAAAGGCTAAGCATTCAGCCACCTTCAGGGCCATTTGAAGGCAACCAGTCCTTTCCCAGGTTATCTAGGTGGAGACAGAGAGGTAATTTCCAATGACCAAATTTCTTTCACGTATTACTGTTTGTACTGGATGGTCAGGCAGGCAGCTAGGACAAGTTTAGGAGAAATTTAAAATCCAGCTCCTAATCTCTCATTCTGTTGAGATATTTTTTCTAATGTGAAAGAAACTTGGCACTGTTGTAGATGAGGAAAATAATAGAGTGGAAAACAGACATTTTCATATGACTTTTTCTGCAAAAACATCAAAGTCAAGGAAACCAAGTTAAATCATTATTCATTACTTCTAAGAGCCACAAATTACCTTCTCAGCTTCTTGGACTGTGGACATCTGTCTGCCTTTTCCTCCCCAGTGTGCTCAGCAGTGACATCTGGAGCATATGGAGGTACTGGTACATTAGATTTATGTGTATTATAAAGGCTCTGAGTTCACCTCGCTTTAACCCTCTCTACTTTAGGGGCCAACCTATTGTAAAGCTACTTTCAGTTTCATCATGATCTATTAACATGACTCTGCTCCATGTTTTCGGGGTTGAGAGAACTGTGAAATAAGGTATTCTTGTTAATGCCCTGTAAGCACCAGTGTGGGATTTCCAGCTCAATAAAAGATCACTGAAATGCATTTTTTGGGGGGTAGTTTCTTATCCTGTGGGGCCCTCACCTATATACCAGAACTAAACACAGGCTGCTTGTACAGGAAAAAAAAAAATGTGACTCTCAAATCAGCCACAAGTGTGCAAGGTTTAGATTAGAGGCAGTTCTGTTTCGTATGCAAAACAAAGCCATTCTACCAGCCCTGACCTCTTTTTGTTATTTTAAGGGAAACCATCTGAGTGATATCAACATAGACTATTACAGCAGGAGAAATATGCACCATGAATGTGCATGTCTGTGTGTGTGTGAGAGAGAGAGACAGGTGGAGAGGGAGAGAATGTGTATGCATACCTGTGCCTCTGTCTTCTGCATGGGCGTTGGTTGTTACTGGACCCAACTGACATGGTTCTTTCAAGTAGTTTTGCCAGGGGAGCTCAGTCGGCATAGGTGAAGCTCTGCATTGACCCGTGGCATTCCCCAGGAGTGTGTTTTCTGAGACTTCTTCTCCTCCCACCTTCTCTTTCTGTAGATATTCAAATATCTGTATTAAAGTTTACCTTGCAGAGTAGATTTCCTGAAAAGTCACAAATTCCTTTCATGATGTAGAAAAAAGATCCAGTAAAGTTTAGTCATTTGTTCAAGGTCACACTAAGTAGTGGTTTTATAAAAATTCCATTCTTAGCTCCAGGAGCTAGCAATAAGGCAAATATTCTTCCTCTTCTTTGGTACCAGGGAAACTGGTACTCAAGTTTTCATATTCATAATCCCAGGTGATCATGTATATACACAAGAGCTTCTCGAACAGCATTGTTCCAGATTCTGAGGCCAATGATCTGAAGTTATAGACCACTGTACTAATTATACTGAGTGGATACCAGATGACATCAACATGTGGTCTCTATATTCTATCAGCCTCCAGTCTATCCAGGGAGACAGAGCTCTAAGGTACCTTAAAAAGAATAGAAAGTAATGTGTCTTCTGCAACAAGTATGACCTAACTATAGAAGCCACTGACTTTCCGAGATATGACTTGTATGGTGAGTACTTCTCTCTAGAATATTGATGAGAGTCAGGGAGGGAAAAAGTAAAACCTGTTAGGAGTCAACAAGGTTGTCCAAAAGCCCATGCTGGGAAAAGTTGGGCCTCACAGAACCTTATTGGGAATATTAGGGTAGACATGATGCTTACATTATAATGTAGGCTAAAATGTTCCCATCACCCTGGAAACTTCCTGGCTGTTGAGTCAGCACTGGTTTTGAGATTAGGTGCTGTGTGATGTGGAGAAGTCACTGACTTCTTTGAGTTACCATCCCTTCTCTAAATGGAGATGGTAATATCTACGTGGGAAGGGTACTGCGAGGATTAACAGAGGTGATGTATAGGAGAGCTAAGATGATATCCCTGGATACTGACACAAGGGGCCTCTTAGGCACACGCCATTACCTAATTACAGTGAATTAGAAGCACCATACTACAAGGGAGGCAAAGTGAATAGCTGCTGTGGTGGACATGTTAAGAAGAGCAAGGAGTTCCAGCTCACAGGTGACCACAAGGGTAGAAGTCACTTAACAAAACACAGATCGTCAGCTATCAGGGTAAGTGTCCTTGCTTGACTCAGCATGAGGATATCATTATATCAAGGCCATCTGTCCAGAGTTATCAAGAATGAGTGTGCCCCAGCCATAGTCAGAATAGCTGAGGGCCTGGCAGCACAGAAGGATTTTTTCTTTCCAGTATTGAATCGCAGAAATTATAATACTAACAACTGACTTGGCTAATACTGCATGTGTTACTATGTTCTGGATACTATTCTAAGGATTTTACAGTGTATTAATTCATTTAATCCTTGCAACAGCTCATCGAGGAGGGTACCGCTATTGTCCTTATTTAACAGATGGTAAAACTGAAGCTCAGAGAGGGTAACTTTTTCAGTCACACAGCTATCAAGTGAGAGAGCCATGGCTTTAGCCCAAGCAGCCTGGCTCCAGAATCCACACATTTGACCGCTATAGAAATGATATTAAATTATTAACTAAACCCTCATTTATCAGGTATGCGGAAAACATCTGAATCTTTGCCTGCCAATTTTGTATTTTGGGGCACTCAGAAACCAGATTTTATGTGGTTAAATTTATCAATTAAAAAAATAGATTCTTCCTTGCCTGCAGTGAATTTTGTTTTCCTTTATTCTAATTCTTCTATGATTACATTTATGTTCTATTTTGACATAATTATAGATTCACAGGAAGTTGTAAATATAATGCAGAGAAATCTTGAGTACCCTTCACCCAGTCTCCTCCAATGGTTATATCTTGTGTATAACTATCGTATGCTATCAAAATTAGGGAACTGACATGGGCTCAATGTGTGTACATAATTCTGGGCCATTTTATCACATGTGGAGATTCATGTAATGATAACTGCAATTAAGATACAGAATTATTCTATCACCATGAATATACTTATGCTTTCGTTTTTATTAAAAATGTATTGGTTCATCTGGAATTGATTTTGGTGTTACTGAGGAGCAGGGTATCTATCTTCTAATTTTTATTTATCCTCAGCACTATTTATTTTACAAATCATTGTTTTGATACTAATTAGAAATTCCACCTGTTTCAGTGTGACATGATTACAAATCTCAGACCTTTCAGACCTCAGAACCAGTTTCTTCTAATTTACAATATTACCTCCTAAAATTTGGGTCGTGGAAGAAGTAGGTTTTGATTTGTATGCCATTAGAAATAATAAAATTTACAACAGTGTCCTGGGCCACTAAACTGTGATATTGGTGTGAAATTACTGCCTTTTTTTGTCCTAAAATTTATCCTTGGTGTCATAAGTACAGGGGGATGGGCTGGACCATATGCCAAACCCCTGGCAGCTTCCTTCAAGGGTGGCATGTCTCAGAAACTCCTAGGGACTGGGTGTAAGTTCATAAAACTCCAGATTCCATCATTATTCTTAATTTCCTTAATTGTTTTTCAGACTTAGTTTCCTCATTTGTAAAATGAGAAAAATTGTATCTACCTCAAAGGGTCATGATTTTTATGAGGATAAAATGAGGTAATGTATTTAAAGGTATAGCTTAGGAATGACTCAACATAGTATAGCATTTTTATGATCATTAATGTTTCTAACAATATAATTATTTTATTCTATTGCAAATATATTTTTATGATTTATATCAGCATGTGCTTTTAGTCATAATGATATTCTTATCCACCCCTCTGAAAAGTCAGTGTGATAAAGTCTTAGAATTGAGGAAATGTATGTGGTAATTATAAGATATGAGTATGAAGTTGACGGTCAATGTCCTAGTCTGTACAGGCTGCTATAACAAAATGCCATGAACTCAGTGGTTTGTCAACAACAGGGAATTATTTCTCATAGTTCAGGTAGCTGGGGAGTCCAAGAACAAGCTGCTAGCAGATTCCATGTCTGGAAAGAACCCACTTCTTGGTTCACAGGTGGCCATCTTTTTGCTGTGTCTTCATAGGGCAGAAGCAGGCAGGGAGATCTTTTATCAGGGCACGGATCCTATTCATGAAGCCTTCACCCTCTTGACCTAATCACTCCCCAGTGGCCCCACCTTCAAATACTATCACATTGGGAATTAAGTTTTGGCATATGATTTCGGGGACACAAACATTCAGTCTATAGCAATCAGTCAATGGAAATGTCCTCCTCCTTGGGCAGTGTTTTCACAGCAGTGGCTTCTTCTGATGGCAGTAACATCCATCACCAGCTTTCTAGAGGCTGCTCTGGCACAGGGACAACTTTCCTTGCTCCCAGGATCACATCCAGTGGGCAGTTGTTTCTGGAGATCTTGCTAAACCTTAATCTAGAGGCAGTTACAACATTGCCCAGGATTTATAAAATAGCTTTGTGTGATAGCTTTGTGTTTAGGAAGCTAGGCTAACATAACCCAGAGGCACCTTTTACTTTCTCTTGTGGACCCAGCCCCACAAACCCTCACTTAGGTCAGATGAGCAGTCCTATCCTTAAAGGAAGTCATCACAAATATTTCGGTCATGACACAGTTCTGAGAACTAGAGAACTATTCAGCCTCATTGTATATCTTCACCTTGGAGCACAAGAGCACCTGTTAAAAGAGCAGCCTTGGCTATCCTAGAATTGCCCAAGATAGAAAATAATGACTCACATTACATGAACCTATACCTAACACTGAAGAAAAAAATCTACCTTTAAATGAGGAGTATAGATTTGAAATACCAGTGTAATGTATAAAAATATTGTAACATTTACTATTGCACACAAGAAATAGAAGTTTAGGAAATGCAGAACATTTGTTTTAACTCTGTTTTCTCTGCTTCACCCTCATTTTCTTTTGGGAGGTGTTTCGTATATGTGCATATAAGCGTTTCACTTCTGAGTTGTTTGTAGAAAACAGAAGAATTATGCTGTGATTATCATTTTTGAAAGAGACTCTCTTACAGGAAATTGGGTTGCAGGAGAGGAAAAGTGTATGCTTTCCTCAAGGAAGTGCGTATAGAAAGTTAAGTCTGGGAAACAAATTACAGAGAAGGTATAAATAACTTCTGGTTCTTTGTATTTGAACAGTGAGATAGTACCTTCAGTCCCAAAGAAAGCAATTTCATTTTGGACATGATCCTTAATGCATGTGAAAGATTCAGATTTAATTTTAAAACCAGTACCTTCATTCTTTCCATTTTCCCTAAACCACCTGACCACAGGCACATACTCCACAACCACCAGCACTGGGAAACCTACAAATGGGAAAATTGAAATCTACTTAGAAAAGGAGTATTAGAAATCTCCACAGATTTAAGTCTTAAATATTGTTTCTAAGTAAACTCTGGTGGGTTTTTGTTCTTTACAAAATAGTTCACTTCTTATGTTAAACCTTGCTTGGGTTATAAATTGTCATTTAAATCTCTTTTCCATGTCTTTAAAAACATACTGACAATGAAATTTTAGCAAAGAATAGGTTTTTATTGGGAGAAAAATATGAAGTAGAAAATTTTAGTTGTTAGCGTAGATGGTATCAAACGTCTTCTTTTATGGTATTGTTTAATAACATATTTATACACTTGAGTAAAACGAAATGGAAATAAATTATTTCTTATGTATTGACTTTAGACAATAGAACTTTGTCTTAGTGAAACTTCCCAGATCTCCACAGTATCATGTAAAGTGACAGGAAGCAGGGAGTTGCTTCATGAAGTATAGTGGTTCTAGTGTCAACATGAGACACCAGGACCGAAACACTCCTTGGGTGCTATGTGCTGTAACGGTGTCCTACACATAACTCAGACTGGACGTTTGAGACTCAATGCCTTCATAAATCCTTTCCCATTCTAGTTTGTGATAAAGCAAAGAGGGAAGAAGAGTTTCATTGTGTGTGCATACATCTTGTAGGGTGATTCAGAACTCTCATCGAATTATAGAAGTAAATGAGTAGATAAGAAAAATTTTCTGAATGCCATTAGTCTTCATCTTATTCTTGCCAAGTCTACTGCAATGTCCTCTGTCTGTGATCTCTGATTCTGTTGCCCCACCTAAAGTCTATTCTCTATAAGTCTTATAAAACATATGTCCCGTCATGCTACTGTAATGGGGTAGGTGGGACCAGAGATGGCTAGAGGATGGGGAAGACCCCAGTCCCAGGGTACCCCAATCCAGCACAAAAGGGTGCTCCCCCTTCTATCAGGAGAAGGCAGAGAGCAAGGAGAGCTGTCAAAGTGGCAGACTGAAGCAGCCTGCCTTCTCCAAAGGAGGGGCCACCAGAGTAGAAAGATTGCTGGAGGCAAACTAAACAAAGGCAACTATCAACTGTGTACAAGCCAGCATGCATTGCCTGAGGCAGCTGAGCGACCCCTGATTGGGCAGAAGAGAGCTTGTACAGACTATACCTCACTGGAGACTTTGTTCCCTTACTAAACATGGTGGCAGGAAGAGGGGTAAAGGCAAATATGGCTGACACTGACCCTCATTGGTTGAAACTCTAGACATTCTCACTGACTTCCAGGAACACATGGAATTCTGAGAGAGGGCTTTAAACAACCGGAGGGTAGAAGCTCATACTCTTGCTGTCTTGGCTTCTTGGCCTCTTGCTTTGCCTCACATGGATAAGGGTGCTCGTGGAATCCATAGATGCCAGGCCACCTGAGGCTTACACTCCACATGGTTGGAAACCAGCTCCCCAGAGTCAAGGTCCCATTCTGGGATGCATGCCCTGCCGGTCTCCAGCCTTTGAAATGCTATGACCCAATGCAGCACATCACATGGGCCCTGGACTACTTCCTCTCCCTCACCCTGAGAGCAGTGCACAGAGACTGAGAGCAGCACATGGAGGCATGAGCTGGAAAGTTCCTTGTGGATATAACTTCCCCTGCATGACTATTGAGTGATCTGGCTGTGCACCCCAGACCTGAGAGAAAGAGAGAGGGGAGGGGAAGAGAGAGAGAGAGAGAGAGAAAGAGAGAGAAAGGGAGAGAGGGCGGCTGCTTCTGTGAGATGATGGTGACTCTTAAGCCCACAAGAGCATACCCCAGGGAGTATGGAGACCTATTTGCAGGGCTGGCTTAAGCTTCCAAAGGACAAATAAGCAATAATGGGGAACTTCTGGGCATGGCTTTGCTTTGCAATTTTTTGGGGGGTAAGGGAGGTTCTGTGTCTTGCAGAAGAGTAGGGTACAGAGCAGAAATGCTCCCCGGCCCCCAAACTGGGAACCCTGTTAATAAAAACATATTTCTTTCTACATGAATCTTTATGTTATATGTACACATGGTGACAAGTGGCTGGACCCCATGCTACCCAGTTATACTACCACCTGCTCAGAACCTCTGTAAGCTTCCCATCACATTATGTTTGTTTTATGACATAAAAGGCCCTCTTTTCCTACCACTGTCTGCCTCACTATGCAAGCACCTGCCCAGGGCCTTCACATTACTACTTCTTCTATCTAGACACTCAAGATAGCCCATGACTTTCCTTACTGAATTTAAGCGTCTGCTGAAATATCTCCACAATGAGCTCTCAGCCCCCAGTCCCAGTTATCACTCTCTATCCACCTTTCCAATTTCACTTTTCTACATAAGATTTTTTTCATTCTTTGACACAAGAGTACATGTATTTACCTGCTCATTGCCCTTCTCTCTCATCAGGATGGGAGCTCCATGAGGGTAGAGACTTTGCCTGTAGAGTTTACTATGAAAGCCCCAGTGCCCGGCTCAATAAACATATGTTGAATGAATTGTTTTATGTTAGCGAACATGAGTACCCGCTCCTCTTGGTACTTGTGCTTTCTTTTCATGCAGGATTGAGCAAAAGAAGGTTTACAGCTGATTGTATGGAAAACTACTACACAAATTAATGAGTAATACAAGAATAAACTCTGTGTTTCATGTACTCACAACTTTAAATCTCCTTTTGCCTCACCCTCATTAATGAAATAATGAATTATGTTCATTATTTATGAACATAAATAAAATTGTACAATAAGAATCTCTTTCACTACCAGGGATTGTAATGACACGTACAATTTAGAACTTGAATAGTCAAAAGAGATCATTTGGTCCTTCAGTTTTTAACCTGTGTTTTTACTGTACTAAAACACAGAGTGTAGTCTGATATACTTTTGAGAAGACTCCTATTGGAATTCCTATATTTGGGAACTTCTTTCCTCACCAAAAAAATAACCATTCCCACACATCATTGTCTGCATAAAAGCTTTGCAATAATTTATAATCATTAAAACTATTAATAATGTCTTCTTCTGGTTCTCTAGAGGCAGGACATTAGAAAAGAGTTCACATGTGCAGATTTAGGAAAAACCTGTAAGAGATGGAAGAGAGCACAATGGGGAGGATAAGGGGTCCCTAGGGATGTGGTCTTTGGTGAAATCTAGTCTTGTCCTGATGCTCACAGGGCAAAACTGTTCTGCCCTTCAAGGGATCCATGCTTAAGTCCTTTAATGTAAGTCAGTTACTGGTTGCCCTGGCGCTGGGTGTGGTAAGTTGGTGGTTTCTCAGGTATCTCTTTCCTTTCTGTCACCCAAGGATAAGTCATGGAAGAAGCTCACAGGAGCACGTCCTCATCTTTATTACTCAAAGCAGCCAGAGGATGGGTGTGCCAACTGGTCAAGAGAATCTGAATGTCTGGGCATCTACTACAGATGGTTTCTCAGTAATGGCTGCTCACTATCAGGTTATAGTAGTAGTCCTCAAATTTTAGCATGCATCAGATTCACATGGAGGTCTATTTAAGATAAATATTGCTGGACCCTACTCCCTGAATTTCTGATAAAATTGGGGTGGGGCTTAAAGAATTATTCTAACAAATTTCCCAGATGGTTGTGACACAAGTTAGGGTTGAGGTAAGAACTTTGAGAACCACTCCACTGCATGGTGTTGAGACTTCCGTGAAGTCAGAAACACAAATCTTACTTCAAAAAGCTTTTGAAGCAATGTAAATCTTTATTGAAATTTTTTTGAAGAAGAGGCATGAGTTTATGTACACAGCACTACACTTAGTAAACATTCTGAGAAATACTTTTTAAATTTATTCCTCTCTTCACAGTTTCACCTCTCCCCAAAGCTATCTCTCTCTCCCTGAGTTATCAAACATTCACTGCATGTTAGCTATATGATGGGCCACCTATTCCCCATGCCAGAAAATGTGGTAGAATGCAAGACAGAAATACATGTATTACTATAAACATAACCTTGAATTTTCCTTTATTTACCTAGAAACAAGCCATTTGTCATTTTTTTATTCTTAGGAACAAATTATTTGTGATCCATCTCACAGTGTATGAAAAGAATACAGATACAGTCCTAGCCTTTGTTTTTTTAAAATTGTTTTTTATAGTTTTACATAGAAATTTATCACCATTTTTTACAAAGATCACTGAAGATAAAAACTTCATTATACTTACCTTCTTTTGCCAATCAAACTTCATGTTGTTGTATAGCAACATTAGTTCTTTTAATTTTTTTTTTTATTTTTGAACTACAGTTTACATTCAGTATTATTCTGTATTAGTTTCAGATGTACATCACAGTGGTTAGAAAAATCATGTACTTTACAGGGTGGTCTCCCTGCTGCTTTAAGTACCTACCTGTCCCCATACATAGTTATTACAACATTATTGACTATATTCTCTATGTTGTAATCTCTGTGACTACCTATAACTACCAATTTGTACTGCGTAAGCCTCTATTTTATAGATGATGAGTAAGGGGCACCAAGGAAGGTGAGACTTGTAATGTTCTAGTGCAGGGTCCTTATCTTTGGAAGTTTTCTTCCTCTTCCCCCTCATTCTTCTGATATGGATGAAAATAAATATTTTTAGGGATTAGGCTGTGAGTGTATGCACACGTGTGTGTTAGAGAGACAGTGCAGAGAGAGAGATTTCTAAAATGCCTAAGGAAAAAGAGATGAGAAAAAACTTTCTAGTCTATGGGGGAAAAAGATTATAAAACTAGGTAATTTTAGTTAAGTGGAAAAGACTAACAAATAATCATCAATTTATGGAAAGGTAGTCCTCAGTGCTCATCAGAGGTTTTATTATTGTTTATTTTTCCCCCTAGGGTTTTAATTTAAGAAAATTTTCTTTAAGAGTTTTATTTGAAAAGATGCCTTCTAAAATACACTAAAAGTTTGCCTATAGTTTCTCTGTGTTTAGAGTGTGGAATGCAGCTCTCAAGGGTTAGAAGATGAGCTATTGCCAGAGGAATGGGGTAAAGAAAGGAATAGGAGGTAACTTGTGCTAGCCCAGTAGATTAATGTTCACTTAGGTTAGGCTCACTGTTTAATAAGGGCAATGAAACTTCTGAGAGTTCAGCAATTCCAAATACCTACTATGGCCAGTCAGGAAACATTAGTTAGCAAAGGCCAAAGATGTAAGCCCAGCGTAGTGACCTAGAGAGGGCAGCAAGTGTACATTTCTGGGGGCAACTCAGACTCAGTACCTATGTTTAGAAAAGAAGCTGGAAATCAGGGTGTTGTTGTGAAATCTTATAATTTAACTGCCAGTTTACAACATATGTATTAAACAATCCCATACCCATTTCTCTTTTCCTATTGAATTTCCCTCACTAAGCTCCCTTCCCTCATCATTTTAACCTGCTGAACACTGAACCTGCTGCCTCCTGTGGAATCCCAGAACAAATTCTCTGAACTGGTCACTTGAATTTGTACTGTTCTGTGAATTCTATTCTTATCTGAATGTTTGAATCATTGTTGAAATGTCGGTTTATCCCCAATTAGGTTTCAAGCATATAAACTCTGTGAGCACAATATCCGTTTACGTTTTTGTTTTCCCACAGGTAACTTTTACTCCTACATGCACAGAGCAGGGTCACTGGCCTCCACTAGACAGTCCTCACCAGGTGTCCTCACCCTCATCAGACTCTTATGCTTCTGTGAGGCCCGTATTGAAGGTGAGGACACTGAGGCTGGCAGAAAGCCCACCTGACTTACAGGATGGTATAGTTGCAAGTGGAGGAGGGGGCATTTCAAACCGACTTTGACTTTGTTGCCCTTTACATGGCTGTCTTAGTCAGTTCAGACTGCTAACAAAAACACTACAGACTGGGTGGCTTAAACAATAAACATTTATTTCTCATAGTTCTGGAGGCTGGAATTCCAAGATCAAGGTGCCAGCAGATCTGCTGTCTGATGAGGCCCACTTCCTCGTTCTCACATATCCAACTTCTCATAGTCCCTTCAGCTCGCTGAGAGCAGAGGGAAGAAGCCACTCTCTCGAGACTCTTCTTAGAAGGGTACTACTCCCCTTCATGAGGGCTCCGCTCTCATGACCTAAGCACCTCCCAAAAGTCCCACCTCCTAATACCATCATTACACTGGAGATTAGGATTTCAACATGAATCTTGGAGAGACACAAACATTCAGTTCATAACAATTGTATTGACCACAGCTTCTTTGCTTGGTAAATAGGAATTTTAAATGATAAATCAAGATTCAGTATTAAAATTATTTTATACTGATTGCTAGGCCATCATCTTGTAGCTTTTCAGATATGCTATTCATTAAAGGAAAAATATTAATAGAGATGGAGGTTAGTGAGGCCTCAACAAAATATAGCCTACCTCCTTTCAGCAATTAGTAATTTTAGAAAAAAATGGATCAGCTGTATTCTCCAGAGAAATAAAGCATATTGTATTTCATCAGACAGAGCTGGAGAGCAACATGTTATGGTATAAGTAAGTTGACTTTTCCCCCATGCTTTGTTGTAGAATGTCCCACAAACCTCCTACAACATAATGCAGTGTGGAAGGGAAACCACCAGTTGCCTCTGGAAAAAAAAGAGAGAGAGACAGAGAGAGAGAGGGAAAGAGAGAGAGGGTTTAAGATCATATAAAATGGTTTGAGTTTACAACTCTTACGTATAAAGAAATGCAGGCCATAAAAAAATGAAGTATAGTATATTTATTTCTTTTCTTATTTATTAGAAACACTAACCTGGAAACAAAGGATGTTGAATCAAAAATTTCAACATGAACCTCAGTGAATGATGGAGTATCTGAGCTGGGTTGGTGGGTCTCCTATGGGGCCCTTGCTATATAAAGGCCTCACACCTCCCTAGGGTTAAATTTAGGAACACATTTTAGAGGAGGCTGCCACACCTTAATTCTTTTTAAACCCTTAGGTTTTCCTGCCACTGGATCTTGGGAAGATCCCATAACTTTTTCAGTGATCTGATAATAATGTCTTCCATATCACTTTCAAGCACAAGATTTATCTAAAATGTAATTCATATGTCAATTATAGTACAATCATAAAATCTCTGAACTTATTTTAAAATGAAAGCCCCTATTTCCCTTAGCCCAAGCACACTTTAATTCAAAAGTCTGCAGCTTTTGAATTTAGGGACAGAGGCAGGACACACAGTTTGCTTCTGTTCTATTTCCTTACCTGTCATTTGTCCCCTATCCTTCACATGCTGGAAGAGAAACCCAAGGAGAGGAGGGCAGAAAAAGCCTCACCGGACTGGGGTCGGATGGTCTGGTGTGAACTCTCATTGGACTTGGAGATGGCTCCAAGCTGACCCTGTTATTATATGCTTCCGTGGTTTTCTCTGCGAGTCTCCCACTCAGAAAATCCCACTGCAGATCCCTTGGCTCAGATGTGGACCTTTTTGCCCCTGGCCGGTTATCATTTACTCAGGTCCAGCCTCTGAACCCTATAGATATGACAAATGCCCCCTCTCTTCTTTGTTGTCTCCTTTAGGCCTCTCTTATTAAACTTGGGGGAAGGAGTGGGGGCTAGAGGGTGTTATTACAATAAAAGCCACCATTCTCCAACATTTTCATACTCAAGTGGTAGATGTTAAGGGTTACAAAACCAATTTTTCTACCTCCTCATAAGCCCTACAGAGGTGGTCTAAAACCATAGCACCTGTTATGTTGTGCTTAACCTTTGGGCCTTAACTGAAGAAGAGGCCAAAGCAATTCTATTTTTATATTCTATAATACATGTAAAAACACCACAGGGGCTTAGATATTTAGCAGTGGTCAATTTGGGTATTTGTCTGGGAAAATATCAGTTGTGTATAGAATTGTTTGAGTTATTCTTGCAACAATTATTCCTTCGAATTCAGCCCCACACTTTCCTAGCCCCTACCTCCCCCCAAACACTTTTCATCATGCTTTACATTTTCCTTCATATTCTACTCCTTCGTTTTGAAAGGGGGCATTTTGACCACATTAAGGGACATCATTTGGCATCTACCTTCCTTTTGCCATATAGAAAACTATCCCAAGTTATTAAATTAAGAAACATTTTAAATTTTATGACACCTTCCATGGTGATATTATTTAACTAATATTATTGTAAACAAAATCAAAACAAGAAACAAAAGAAACGTAACTACTTATTCTCATTCACCGCCCCCCCCAAAAAAGTCGAAAGATTTCCTGAGATTTGTCATATACTGAGTTAATTGTCTCTAAAAACTGAGAGCTACGGCTCTGCTGTAGTTTCTGTTTAATCTCCCAGTTTTGCCTGCAGCCATGAAGTCAGCCTCAGAGCAGCCTCTCCCCGGCCTGTGTGCCCGAAATGAAAACCATGTGTTTGTGTGGGGCTTTTTGTTTTTCTCTTGAAAGTTCTTCTTTATTATTTAATGAAACTATTTAGTAATGCATAGGTCTTAAATAATAGGGTTCACATTGGCTGTTATCAATTAAGTCAGATTAACACAAACATTTGTTCTCAGAAGCAAATTTAACTCTGGACATGTTTAAATCTGATCATCGCACCCTGGAGGAAGTAGAAACTCTCTGAATTTTTATAAGTCAAACTACACAGGACAATACATGAAAACAATATGTGCTGAAATACTTAATACCTGCACAGCTTCCATCCATCCTTCCCTTCTTTCATAAAGTCAATTTATCAATCTAAAATCCAACCCTGGATAGTGCTGCTTCTGACCCTGGCTTAATGTCAGAAACATCTAATTCACAGTGGAGTTATATCACACTCCAAGAATTGCGACACAAACCACAGGTCTGTCCACCGAGCGAGTTGTGAAGATAACTCCTCCTCCTACCTGCCCAGAGTTAAAATTGCCCATAAAAAAAATTGCAAGGATATGACTTGGATTGTGAAAATCACATTTTTATTTGTACTGAAGTAGTATTTTTTAATCGCTTTTGTTTTAAAAAAAGACCTACTAGTACAGATAACTCATTCTTAAGTATTTATTCATTCTATTTGTGTAGCAAAGAATGAGCAGTTTATAGGCAATGCAGCAAACAGAACAGATGTTAATGTGTGGGGTGGGATAAGGGACTTTTGCCATGGTGACCTAATCTGCACAATTGTAAAGAACACTTGGCCTGCATTTGCAACCTTCTAAAATCCCTTTTCTTACTTCCTGGCATCCCCTCTCCTGCCTTTTAGGAACCCAGTGTCTTTGACTGTAAAATGAAAAGAACGTCACCCTATAGCATGTTCCATTCATGAAATCTCCTTACTTCCCACAAAACAAACAGACAAGTAAAACACCTCACCTCATTTCCCAGCGAGGATGCTCTCCCTAGGAAAGTAAATGAACTAAAGTAATTTACAGTTGGGTGTGATTGACTCTCCCCTGAGCTTCAGATGTGTGCATACCCCACTCTGAGCTGTGCATACCCCCTGGGGTATATCCACCTACAGCAGCTCAAACTCAACATGTCTAATACTGACTTTATCTCTGCCCCCTCCTACTGTCTTTTCTCTCTCAACGGATGGACACAAGCATGTTATCAAGCACATAAGCTACTAAATGGATAATCTGCCCAGACTTTTCTTTGTTCCTGCCTCTGCATATTCAATCAGTTGTCAAGGCCTAATTCCACTTCTCACTGTATCTTCTACCTGGTTCTTTTTCAGTTTCCCCAGACTTGTCATTTGACATTCTCACTGTCATTTCAGTGGCAGAGTTCACAGGTCTGCTTGCAGTTTCCTTAACCAGATGGACATTGGTACATTCCCCAAGTGCTTGTTCAGCTGTTCCCACCTTCATATCTCCACTTGGCATATTCAGATTCCTCTCTGTGTGGCTTTTCTGTCTTCCTCCTTCCTCTTGGACCACTGTTTAGTTCTCTGTTCTTCTGGTGCTCTCCTAGTGTACATTAATAAACCAGGGGTTGAATTTTGTAGCACTTTGCATTGACAACTTTTACCACCACTAACTGTTTCTCTGAGGGCAGAAACTTTTTTGTACCTATCTGACTGCTATTAGTGCTAGGACAGAACAGCTGCTCATCAAGTGTCAGCTGAGTGGACTGGCTGGAGGTGGACATTATAAATGATGAACTTTGGAACTCAATTGCTGAGTTGGGTGTGTGTGGTGGGGGGGTGGGCGGGGAATAGTCCTTATTTTAGCATATTGTCCTGGCGGGCTCTTAGGAAATTCTTGTGGAGTTTTGGTGAAAAAAGAGACTTTCTAGTCCTGCTCAGAAATCCTTCCTCCCTGAATTCAGTGGACCAGAAGAATGGTTCCACCATTGAAGAACCGTAGTTTTTAGTTTACTGGGTCCTTTTATTTATTATAGTGACTGAAGCAGCAATAAGTCTGGGAGCCAAAGCTGCTGACTGGCATTTTCACACCTAAAACTAGAATCCCTTCAGATGTAAAACCAGGGGTACCCAACCCCCAGGCCACTGGCGTGTGGCCTGTTAGGACTGTGGCTACACAGCAGGAGGTGAATGGAGGGCCAGGGAAGAAAGCTTCATCTGTTTTTACAGCCGCTCCCCATCGCTGGCCTTACTGCCTGAGCTCCGCCTCCTGTCAGATCAGTGGCTGCATTAGATTCTCACAGGAGCACGAACCCTAATGCTGTGAACTGTGCCTGTGAGGGATCTAGGCTGCATCGCTCCTTATGAGAATCGAACGCCTGATGATCTGAGGTGGACCTGAGGGGGGGATGCTAGTGCTGGGGAGAGGCTGCAAACACTGATTATCATTAACAGAGAGGGTTGACTGCACAGAGACCATAATGAATCCATTGCTTGCAGGTTCATATCAAAACCCTGTCAGTGAGTAGCAAGTGACAATTAAGCTGCATCTAGTGACAGGCTACAAAACCTTCCCACCTCATCCGCGGAAAAACTGTCTTCCATGAAACCAGTCCCTGGTGCCAAAAAGGTTAGAGACCACTGCTTTAAACCATGACTTCACAACCTTAACTTAGGCCAAAGTCTACAAATCATTTCTACAAATTTAATTAACCAACTAATGAAAGTTAATTAAATGCTTGTTGTGTTTAAGATACGGAAATAACAGGGATTACTAATGTTGAAATGGAATAAACTTTAAATGTGATATGTTTAAATATAAATGACCAAAATTCAATTAATATTATTCATTTGTGAAAAACTAATTTTCCAGTTTATTAAATATTTAAATTTAAAATATAATAGAAAAAATACAGGTGACTATTTGTTACCTAGAATTAGGGAAATCATGAACATGACACCTAAAGAAGAGAGAATATGACTTTATAAAACTAAAATCATCTGTGTATCTATTAAACAGAGCTACACATATAAAGCCATACCATATTTTATGGCATTTCAGACACTGATTGTGTGAAGCAATACTATATTACAATACTATATTACAAGCATTACAAGTATCAGTAAGAAAGGGAAAAAATAACAAACCATTAGTTAAACTATGATATGCCATCAATTGTTAAATGTGACTCCATTTTAGGGATATTAAAATGTATGGGCATTCCATGTGCCTCTGGGGGTCAGGAAATATGGTAGCAACTAGAGAGAAACAATGTCAGAAAAATGTCATCTACCCAATTTTGGTGGGACAGCAACTTAGTACAACCTTTCTGGATACAATTTAGCAGTTATGTATGAACATTTATAAAACATGCACCCTTTGACCCAGAAATCTTATTTCTTGGACTTCATGCTGAGGAAATAATCAAGAATGTGTAGTAAGATTAAGATACATATTTCTTCATTACCATAATATTTATAAAACCAAAACATTGGAATAATTTAAATGTTCACAAATCAGTGATTAGTTAAACAAATTATAGCATATCCATATCAGGACACTGACTCCAATCATTAAAATGATACTGTAGATGAAGATTAATTGGCATGGAAAGAATATTACTGCTTGTTTTGATTCTGTTTCTTCAAGAAAGTATCTATAGATATGGTTAGAGATATATAGATAGGAATATTGAGAAAAAAAGCTGGAACTAAATTTATATTAGAGGTGATTACTGAGGGTGGTGCCATAATGAGAATTTTATTTTCCTTTTTTTTATTCCTATGTTTTAGTTTTAAAATATATGTAATCTATAATAGCACAATAGATTATTTTCTATTTAAAATTAAAATCATGCCTTTAATAGATTTAAAAGATTATTTGACATATTAAGGGTTAATGCAAATGAAAATTATTGAAATAAAATTATAAACTGTTCCCTTGATATTGGTCATTTGTGTAAAATCATATTTCATGCAGAGTAATGAGCATTCTAGAATAAAAACTAGTTTTCCCCCATTTTATTGTTACTTTGATAAATAGTAAATCAAGTTCCTATTTGTGGCTTATAGTATATTCAGACATGAATCTGTAAGACCAAGTTCAACAAAATTTTGTGAAATATTTCAGAAGGAATTCTTCAGAACTAATCAAGAACTTAAAAATTAACAAGTATTCAGTGTAAGTTGACCTTGAGTGTCACATTTTAACATCTGTTTTTCATGTTGTGATACTTATTTGAGATCTGGTATTACTAAGTAATGAGGGAAATATCCGACTTGTACCATAAGTAACAGGGCAGCAATTTGAGGCCGATGGATCAGCATTCTTTGTCTATATAATGTAATACAAATAAAGTCATGACACAATGGTTATAGCCTTCATCCATCAAGCATCTATACATTTTTTTTTCTGATAAATGAACTGCTTTCTGACTGGTTTAATCATAGTCCTATGAAAGGGAGAGAAACAACTTTTGGCCTTCCACTTAAAATTGCTATCAGCAGTGTGCAGTTTTAGGTATATACATAAACATTTTTAAGTGATTCTGCAGTGGCATTTTTTTTCAGTGAAAGAACGTTGAGCATTTTAAATAATACTTATTGAAATGGATTCCACATACTTGTGTCTGAGCCAGTGTCCACACTATTGCCACAAACTCTGGGAACAAGTTCTTATAATATTAGAGCCTAGAAAACATTTATTTATAGTCTTTCTTCCCAAAGACTATATAATATAGAAATTTAAAGACCCCGCAAATATCAAAGGAGACCACTTTGAAAAGGTGATTGAATATAGTTGTTTCAGCTATTAAGGTTGATATGAAGTTTTTTTGTTTTGGGGTTGCTTTTTTTTTGAGATTTCTTATGCACCATTCCTAAAATGTAAATTTCATCATGTTTAAACTTTTTAGTTTCTCTATATTCTCCTTAGGATAAAGTCCAAACCCCTAATATAGCTTACGAAACCGTCCATGACCTGGCACTTGCCTTGCTAACCTCTTCTTTCCCTATGGATCCCTTCCCATTCCAGCCTGCACCAGTGGCACTTCCTTCAGGTCACTGGCTGTCCTCTGCTCTCTGGTGTATTGGCCTTTGCTCCTGCTGTTCTTTCTGAAGCTGTCTGGACATTTTTTTTTCTCTTTCCTGGTCGTCTACAATCCTGTTTATCACTATCTATTTCTCATTGTGTTCCAGGCTCTTTACCTCATCCCTTATTTATTCTTCCTCTCCCCTTCCCCTTCCTTCTCCTTTGCCTTCTCCTTCTTCTTCTCCTTCTCCCGTTCCTCCTCCCTCACTTCTCTTCTTCTTCTTCACTCTCCTGCTGCTCTGGCTGTGAGCTGTTCGCATTAGGTCACTTTCTCCATTCCTAACTCTGATCTTACTCAGGAGTTTTTGGTTCCACTTGTTCTTCCCATTTCGATCCCTTTGGTAACATACTGCTCTGTGGCCAGCGCTGAAGAGCCACATGTCAAGGACCTTCAAAATGTTTGGGACCTCTATAAACCACCAACTAAAAAGCAACAAAACTGAAAACAGGGTCAGGAAAAGAGTTAACCAAAGCTCACAACAGAAAACTCAATGGCCAATGAAGCTGAGAACTGGGTGAACACTGGGAGAATTGGGATAAATATTGGCAGCCATTCACAAAGCTATAGGTTAAAAATATTTCATCTTCTTGGAACATTACTTTTATATAATGGAGCAACATTAAATGTCATTTTTTAATCCACAGCTGTGGAATCAAATGCAAAATTTGAATACAGTTTTAGGATAAATTATGAGATTACAAAGAAATTTTATCCATGGTCAGGCCTTTAAGCTTTTCCCCCAAATCTCTGAGGAATGCCTGTTCACTGTTCTATTTTGGGCCTTTCAGTAGATATGAGTGAGAAGCAGCGTCTATAGTATTTCTCAGGCTCCTTCTAGCTAAAACAAGAAATTGTATTTAAAAAATAAAAAGATTACTGTAACATGTTAATGTGAACTTTGTTAACAGTAATATTCTGCTTCTTTGAGAAAAGTAAAATAATAACCTTATTCTGACCAAATACCACCTATCTGTATGTCATGTTTTTGCCTCTTGAATGTATATATCTTGTATTAAAGCACATCTTTTGTGTATCATCTTTGAAAAAGAACAAGAAGCTACATGGAATTTTGAAAACATGAAGGAAGCTCTACTGCATGTTACATTAAAGATTTTAAAACAGACTCGTGTTTTGTCTCTGTATTTATGATAATAGATTTTTTTTTCCTGGTCTTCATGAACCTGAGCTTCCAAAAACACAGCCAAGGTTAATTTTTCCAAATACTCAGACAATGAGTCTGGTGACAGTAATTGGGACTTTCAATGTGCCCACCACAGTGACTTATTTATGCAAGATCACTAAGTTGGTAGTTCTGGAGCCAGTCTGTAGCAGCTCTTTTTACTCTGAGGATGTATTGATGGATTAAAGCAGAACACAAACAGTCACTACCTGTCAGTTACTGCGTAAATGAGAACCCCTTGATTAAAAAAAGTGAGGGGTAAATCCTGGTGCTGGGAGGTACCAAACCAGATTAGTACAAAGTAGAGCTCCCATTTTGTCCTATGCCTCATCCAGGTGGCACTCATTCAGGTTGCACTGTTTTTTTTGTCTCCTTAGATGTATTATGGACTTCCTTTACTGCAAGTTATAACTGAGCCCTTTGAATAGCTTTCTGTCTGTAGCAGGGGTAGCAGATAAGGAGTACTATCAGTGCATCTCACTGTGAGACATAATGGTGAAGTGTTGCAATGCATGGAATTTTATTTGGGACTGCAATTTAATAAATGATGTACTATCTCTAGGTCAAATCTAGTCCAGTCACTACCATCTGTCACCAAGCTACAGCCAACTGGCAGCTGGTTGGTGGCCATTATGAAATCCATTAGTAATTTCAGTTCATTTCTTAATTAATGGGCATACTTATGCACAGAACATTCCATAATCAACCATTTTCTTAAGCAGCTTTATTTTGTTCCTATAACTTGGATGTTCTTTGCCTCTGAATAGTGTCTTCTTGTCTGCAGTTGCTACAGTGGGGATAAAGTTTCTCCTATCCTTATTTATGCATATGTTTACAAACTGTGAAGGATTGTAGGGTTTGACACTCTGTTTTCTATAGCTTGAAGTAGAAAATATGATTCCCAATGAGACTTCTAGAGTTGGGAAGAAAGCATTTCAAGACTGCCCTTTCATGAGGGATTTGAGCTCTGCAAAAGTGTTGTGGACCCAAATGAAAATAGGTATGGTAGAAGTCTTTGGCCAAAAAAACCTATCCATCTAAATACGAAGAAAACTGGCTTGCATTGGGGGTCATTTTCACAATTAGTTTGTATTCTATCTGAACAATTTTATCCACCACAAATTGAAAGAGTTGAAGGACTTCCTCTTTTTCAATTGCCAACAAGCATATTTTACTACCAGTAAATTCTCCTAAATAATAAGTTCCACAGATAACACCAGTAGATAAAAAAATTAAATATATAAAAAAGGCTGAAAGCTGTGTACATAAAACAAACATGCAGCTCTTTAATTTAAAGGAATCCTAGATCACTTATACTATAAGGTAGGAAAGAAAGTCTCTTGGCCGAGTCATAGTTTTGCTTTATTTTTGTATAATAAGTACCCATGTAATCAAGTGAAAATAGACATTGATGTAGTGCTCAGCCATTCCCATGCTGTGGTGATACAGCTTATTTAAGTGCTTCTTAGGAATGTCAGCTCATTCGATGAGAAAAGAGTCAGTTTTAGACAAAATATAGTTGAGTTCCAAAAAGTAGTTGAACCAGTTGCATAAAAACGAATTTTTTCACTTCTCCCCTGGTTGTCTTGAAATTACATTGACACAGAGATAAGATGTAATGAAGATTCTAAAACCACATTGTTTATCCGCTCTAGATATAGTTGTCCTCAAGATCTCTGATGAATCTGCATTCTCTTAAGAGGTTTGTGGTTGTCCAAATAGGACCTTTTAGAGATGGGAGCAGAGGGGCTACTCATGTACGGATGTTGTGAAGATTCCAGGCTTGGGTGGTGGCAAAAGGCCAGAGAGCTTTCTGTTCCCCACAACCCTGTGCACAGAATTTTCATTCCTTGTGCAGTTGATGAGTCTGGAACACAGGCTATGTGTAAATCTCTTGCCAAAGCAAGGGTTTCTCCTTATAAGGAATTAACTTCATGAGGAAATGAAGTCCAATCCAGGGGCTAAGCCTTTATTTTGTACATAAGCCTTGCTGATGGCTCCATTTTAGCATGTAGCATTAGAGCAGGCAACTGTGCACAAGATGTCACTCCCAGTGACTAACCACATAAGAGCTGCTTCTTCCTGGACTGCAGTCAGTGAATGATGGGCAAGACTTAATGATTTACTCATTGATTCCTCCATCCAATGAATGAGATGAATAGAAATTAAGGAGAAATTAAATCCAAGTTTTCATGCTGCTTTCAAACTACCAGGACTCACAGGCATGGGTGTGTGAGCAGTACACCGAAAGTTTAAGTCCAAATAGAATGTGTCAGATTCCTGGCAGATAAGCTGAGACACAGTCAGCTAGTGTCTGTTTCTGAGGTGTTTTGGTGTTAGCCTTGCTTAAACCAGCAGTGATTGTGTTGGCACTCCAAACACAAGGCGATACAATGAAAAAATCCTCTTAGTGTTGTTAAAGCCTCCTCAAGCCAAACTAAAACAAATCACAAATCCCCGAAATGTACTACTTTATATCTAGAATGCAGGAAACCAGTCAAAACAGATCATTTAGTCCTCTTTCTTAGAAAGTCAACATATTGAAGTTTATTGGTTTAGAGAAGAAAGGTATTATGAAAATCATCATATGCATTTTAATAGTCTTATACACTTTATAAAACTGTTGTCATCTATCTATCTATCATACCAGTGATGCTAGAGAAAAACAGGTGTTTCCCAAAGATTCTTGGCTCCCAAAAGCTCAAATGTGGAAGTCTACATTTATTTGACTGTATCCATTCAGACAAATTATTTAGTAACTAGTTTTTCTTGTAATGGGAGAACATGTATTTTAGCAAAATTTTAGTCTGCTGAGTCCCCTGTATTTGAATGTAGCCTGAAATTAGAAAGGTTATATGTAGGAAGTAGAGAATTCCCACTAAATTACATCAAAATATAAATCTCTGCCAAATGTAGTTTTTGAAGACAGGTAGCCAAGTATTTTAATTTACATTTTATTCTTAAGGATTCAAATTTCTTAGAGGGAGTTGGCATATACATAAATAAATGAGTCGGTTTAGAAACATATTATTAGGAAAATATGGGTTAATAATGCTATTTCAGGGACATGTCCAAAAGAGATGGCTGACTGATACATAATTAAACATCATGCTTGTGTAAGAGAATTTCTCTTAGTTTAAATGTAGAAGAAATCAGTAAATAACTCTTGAAAGTAGGATGAAGTACATTTCTATGGAACGTTCATTACATGTATATTTCCTTCTTAAGCTGAATTACCATGTTCCTACTTTGTGTTTCCTACTACATTTTTTTAATGTGCCCTTTGAGGTGAAGTATCCTCGCCTCCTTTTTTGGTCAATAAAATGCCGATGTGACACATCGAGGTGACATCCTTCAATATGATAGAGTTATTTATAAACTGTGTATATCACAAACAACATTGACCACATTCAATATATCAGTGCTGTTGGAAGTGATTTGTGTCTGAGATCAGCGAGCTTGGGATCCAAACACAGAAAGCAAACTGGCAGAGTTTTCTGTAAAGACTATTGAAACTTCTAGCTAACTGAAATGATATAATACTTCCGAAGCACTGTGTAAATATTGGTGACTCATACCTCTTCATCAGGTATGTTTCCGTCAGGTTGGACCTTAAGCACTCACCGAGCATGAGATGCAAGAAGATCAATTTTAGCAGGAGGTAGATGAGCTGGAATCATGGCTCTATCACTTCTTTCTGACTTCAAAAAATCACTACATTTCTTTACATTTCAGCTTCCTTCACAGTTGTTGCATAAGTAGCAGGTCTCACTGTGAGAGCAGATGATGACCTGTGAGTCGCTGGCACAGTGCCAGGCAATAGTGGTGTCAGCAGTAGGAATGGCGATCTCTTCATCTTTGTCTAACCCCTTCCCAGTAGGCATAGGAGCTGCTGCTTTTTCTTTTCCTTTGCTTCTATTTGCAAATAGATATAAAAGCACAGATACCTCAGCTAATCATTGGCCAGGTGAGCATTTCCTGTCTGTGATGTCCTGCCTCCTTGAAGTCACAGTTCTCTGAAAGATAGGAACCTTGTTTTGATTTAACAAGAACAGTTTCTGATACTTATTTTTGCAAATGGACTCCTGATTCTGACTTTCAGTTAACTCACTAAACCACAGGAAATTACTGACTAATTTACTTTTTACGACTAAGTTTTTGATGAAAAAACAAAACTTTAATGGAAACATTATCTTACATACTTCATTCAATTAATTCAAGCACATAGTGAGGGTACTGAGCCCTTAAGCTGTACAAGCTTCAATCGTCTAGTTGCTGTTTATATCTCCAAGACAGGGATGTTACTCCCCTTTGCCCCCAGTACCTTTCATGTAATAGACACTTGATAGCTATTGCTGAATCAACAAATGAATCAATATTTATACATGGTCAAACCTCAGTTCTTGAACATCCTGGTTCTTGAACAATTTGGTTCTCGACTACATTGTTCATGGAAAAAACGTCTCAGTTGTCTAACAAAATTTTGGTCACGATTCTCTACATAACAATGTTTTCATGCTGATACCCATATGATCAGTCACGCACCTCTCAGGCAACAAACAAAGGAGATTCAGTTTTCAAATGAATGGCTTCTGAAGCAGTTTTTCAGGATGAATTAAGTTCGAGAACCAAGGTTGCACCGAATTTCCTGTCTATTTCCTGAAAGGATTTAGGCAATTTATAACAAAACACATGTGAAACAGGGCAATCAAATTATGATAAGAAAAAGAACAGACATGGTGTGAGGAAAATGGAAAGATATTTATGCAAGGGCCAGGGCCTGGGATGAGATCATTTGAGCACTAGAATTATCTCTAAATTGGGGGAAAAATGAACAGAGGATTGACTATATTGTTCTCTTAATCTGAGAAAACAAAACATACAAAGGGGATTTCTTCACATAGGGGCACTAGCAATAGAAACACTTTCAGATAGCAATTGCCACTCCTGTTTGTGTCTATTTGGCATACTTAGTCATTTCCTTCTCCTGTAAATATATGTGAGGCTGAATACAATGGCTTGGAATCTGAGATCCAAGTGCAATGCAGCAAGTGGTTTATCAACCTCTCCTCTGAAGTCATACAGTGTAATTTGAATATGCATTATATGTGTAATATATATGTTTATTTTTATATAATATACAGAATAAATATATTTATAAATTTATACATATAACTTGTATGAATATGTTTATTGCATATGCATCAAATTCAAATATCTATTGGAATCAACTCTATATCCTTTATATAAAAAAAGAAAAATTGTATCTGGCCAGCATGGATCAGTTGGTTGGAGTGTTGTCCCATAACCAAAAAGTTGTGGGTTTGATCCCTGGTCAGGGCACATACCTAGGTTGCGAGTTCGATCCCCAGTCCGGGTGTGTATGCATAATACCCAGTCCTGGTGTGAAGGCAACAAATAGATGCTTCTCTCTTGCATCGACGTTTTTCTCTTTCTCCCCTCCTCTCTCCCATCCTCTCTCTGAAAAAACAATGAAAAAATGGCCTTGGTGAGGATAAAAAAAATTTCAAAAAAAATTAGAAACATATAAGACATTAACAAGTATATTTTACTTAAGTTTTGAGAACACAGAAGGAAAATCCTTTTAAAAATCTGTCCTGCCTCCATAAAAGGGGTCTTTCACTGCATTTACCTCTAGCTCATTTTTATAGCCATGTAAAAATTCTAGAAGGACTCAAAATAGTTGAGAGAGATGCTTGACTAGGGGAGTACCCTCTCTGATGGGAGCTTTTGTGTTGTGTTCCCTGCGTCTTACTGTAACCTGGCCTTGCTTTTCCTTCCCAGGATCCCTTCTAGAGATAACCTCTTGAATCCTATAATTAATCACATATACCTACCTTCAAATCTTGTTTGTTAGTAGACTTAATCCAAGTCTCTAGTTCCAGAATTGCTCTATTCTTGAAAGTTATGGACTCTTTCCAGGGAGAAATTGGATTTTTCCTTATTTCTATTGCCTTAAACCCTTTGACAACCTTGATATATTAAGTTTTTCTTTTTTTATTTTTAAACAAGGAACCCACCGGAGGGAGTAAGGAGAGCATAGAACTTTATAGAGAGAAGCAGCAACAACTTTGGGTGAAAAATAATAGATAATTTTATACTTAGGAAGGCAGTAATTAGATAGTATTGAATGGGGTGGATAGCTTTGGTCCTGGCACCGGGCAGTCCCAATTCAGATCCCAAATCTGCTATTTAAACTGTCTGGGTGACCTTGAAAATTACACACTCCCTGTACCTCAGTTTCTTTGTTTGTGAAAAGGGGCTAATAGAATATGAAAGGAAATAATTCATACAAAATGCTTAGCACATAATAGCATTCATGAGACATTGGCAATTAGTATCTAATATGTACTAATCTGTAGGCTCCAGGCACTAAACTCTTTCTTAAATGCCTATAAAGATCAGCATCTTATATTCTGACATAATAATTCATGGATAGAGATTACATTTGGACTGGGGTGAAAGAAAAGCAGAGGTCCAACAGCAGTGCAGTAATCTACCATCTGAGTGGCCAAGATTTTATTTTGGAAAACATCGGCATTGGTCGACTCCCCACCACCATAAAGGTATACTCACTACAACTGACTATGCAGATGCTGCTTGAAAATAGGCACTGTTATGTGAGAAACAAGCTTGATCAACAGGTGATGGGTTAGTGCTTATTGACACCAATATTGTTAGATAAAGGGTCTTGCCCTAAGAAAACAAAAAATGGTATATAAATAAGGTGCAACACTTGCGGAGTAGGTAAAAGATGAATGGGAAACTTAAACAAGGCTCTTGAGACAGAGTAGTGTGTGTGATTGAGAGGCTGTGGAGACTCTGTATATTATGTTTGAAGAAATAAGTGAGGTCCTGGAGGCTGTCAAATACTGAAGAATATATTAGTAGGAATGGTACTGTGTTATTGTTAGTGACTCCTTTGCTCACCATTAGCTAAGGCAGTAACTTTTTCTCTATACAAGGATTTCATGGCCTTTGTGATTTCTTTTTTCCTTTGTGCAAGTATACTTTTCCATGGTCTATACAAAGATGTCATGATTTCTTTAGTAGGAAATCTATTACTGTTGCTCCCTGGAAGTTATTTTTTTAGCTTATCCATAATATATAAATTTATTTTTGCATTTCCCAGTCACAGATTTTAATTCCCTTGCCTCAGTAGATATAAAGCTTCAAGATTTTGAAAACTATTTGCCAAACAGCCTTCCTCATTTATACAACAGAATTTAGTTCACTGGACCATTCTCTCTCTTTTGTAAGTACTTTTCATTTAGGGGAGTCCCAAGGGCTTTTATAGCCCTTTTTCATCATATACCCATATTATTGACAAAGGTAAACCATTCCACTGAAAACATTCAGTCATGCCCTTCAGGTCTGATAGTTGTGCTAAGGCTCAGCAGGAACTATCATAGGTGTGGTTTCTTTCAAATTACCCACCCTGTTCAGATTAGAACTGGATTTCTCAAACTTTGGTTCTTGACAATGTTGCTATCAATTTAATATAAAATTTTGTCTGGTTTTGAATGCATGAGTCATAAAGATGAAATGTTTAGTTACTGTGGACAGAGAGAAAATTTTGCCTACCCTAAGAATTCTGTGGTTCTGGATGCTAAGATTAAAAATGTGTAGATTTCATATATAACCCTGGATTTAGGAATTACCATGAAAAACAGCATCGTGTGGAAAGCCCGGATCTAATCTATGTGAGCTGAAATGCAGTTATTGTCTTCAATTTGGCATATCCTTCCATTTTCCCTAATGTTGTTGCCCAGTGTGCTTCACTCATTGGCCTTATTTGCATGGCACCTATAGGTATTTCAGTGTGACTCCTGGGCGATAGCATAAAGCCAAAAGTTTAGTGAAGAAAGAAAGAAAGAGAGAGAGAGAGAGAGAGAAGGAAGGAAGGAAGGAAGGAAGGAAGGAAGGAAGGAAGGAAGGAAGGAAGGAAAGAAGGAAGGAAGGAAGGGAGGGAGGGAGGACCCTCACGCTTTTGTCTTGGACTTTTCTAGCCTTATCTCACTGACATGAAGCATCAAACACTTGTAGATTCCTAAATATCACACTCTTTCAACTCTTCGACTTTTAATATGTTCCACTCCCGACACACATACCCAGTGTTATCTTCTTTGCACATGTGTCTTATTATAAGACTGTATTTGAAAGGTACTACTTTTGTAGAGTTGTTTTTGGTCAACTCAGAACAGCTTTGGTGCTTCCTCTTCTTTTTTCTTTTAATTTTTTAAAAATTTTATTTTATTAAAGTGGGAAGGGGAGAGAGAGAGAGAGAGAGAGAAGTAGAGGGACATCAATTTATTGTTCCACTTATTTTTGTGATCATTGGTTATTCTTGTATGTGCCCTGACAGGAGATTGTACTTGAAACCTTGGCCAATTGGGACGATGCTCTAACCAACTGAGCTAGCCAGCCAGGGCTTGGTGCTTCCTCTTCTAATTCTACACTATCAAAGTATTTATCACATTAGTTTCAAATCATCTGTAACGTATAGCCTCCGAGAAAAGGGACCATGCCTACCTACCCTTATATCTCTGCTTTCCTGCACTGTACCTGGTGGAGATATTTGTTAGTGTTGGTTAGAAAAATATCAATACGTTATAATGCTTATCTATCATTTAGCACATAGCAAGTACTCAATAAATTTGATTTGAATTTAAGTAAATAGCATGAGGTATCACAGACCAGAGTGTTATATGAATGAATTCCACTTTGGAGTCTATCAAAAGATAGACGTAGTATAGTGACTAAAGCAATAGGCTCTGGAATCAGGCCTTCTTGGTTAAAATTCCAGTTCTTGAGCTTGCTAACTGCTAAATGTTTAGCAAGTGCCTTTCCTTAGTTAGTTTAATAATCTATAAATGGGAACTCTAATAGTACCTGCTTCAAAGGTTATTTGTCCACATGGCTCAGCTCTAAGGAAAATCTTCATTGTTAGCGGAAGCAAAATATTCAACTCAGAGCATAGTGTCGGGTGTCAGGTCCAAAAGACAAAGCATGGTTATAATTAAGAAGACAGTGTCTCCCATGATATTCATGTTAAGCAAACCAGAGTCAAGAGGTATTTTTTCTGGCTGCTCCCTTGAGATGTGGCAGTGCCATGAATATCCGGGCTGAAAATGTATGTCCATAAGGCAGGTTGATAGCATGTGATTGAAACTATGAGCCACTGAATGCAGCAAGTCAGCTGGGAAAATGACTGTGTGGAAAAGAGGCTTAGCCTAACTCTGGATAAAGTTCATCTCTTTGTTTTCTTTTGTGCATGTTACCATCCACACTCCATGCCACACTCCAACTAATTCAAGCCAAACTTAGGTATGTATGACTCAGCCCTTTTGGGCTGATAAAATCTCTTGGTATATCCAAAGGATTACTTGCTTACAAAGTTATCAGTGACCCTGCTCACACATCACTATTATCTCCCCCAACCCTAGTCATACAGACTCTTTCCTAAAATAGTTCTCCTAATCTCTTGCCCTAGAGCAAACACTCATCTGCCTGCAACAAGCAAAGTATTTCCCCACCAAAACAAATTCCCATGAACACCAAACCAAAATTTAAAGTGAAAACACAAAACTTATTGACTTTTAGAACTGCCACCTTAGTGTTTTTGTCTTAGAAACATGTTAATTACCATAATTGTTTTGTTCTTATTTGTTTGTTTGTTTTGAACTTGAACAATTTTTTTGACTGATGAATCAGGTGCAAAGGAATGTTGTGGGCAGTGTTCATGATCCTTCTGCAGCCACAGGACAGTTACTTGATTACCTCTTGGGTGTTTATGGTTCTCTAGAATGGCTGACATAAAGTAAACAAATGACATTCCTTCCTCATGGTAGAGGACTGAGTCATCGTCACATATATCAGTGGTGTTTGCTTTTTGGCTGTTCAAATGTCATGTGTACCATGGCATCATTTCCTTTGGTTTCTTGATGCTGAAAATATTTCCTGGTTAAACTTATATCATACTGTGTCAGGCATGATAACCAGTCTTAAACATATTTGGCATACATAACTTTATTAAAGGAGAGTTTGTTAAGGAACAGATGTTGATGCTCTCATACATACTGCTGTCCTTAATATTCCTGTGAACTTACTAAGAGAAAGCTTTGCTATGCCAAATAAAGTGATGCCTTTTTGTAATTAGATCCCAAAGGAGGTTTAATCTCAATAAAGTTTATGACACACTACCATCAAGGAGAGAAAAAGCAAGCCCTCGATTAAATATTACTTATATCTTACTCTACCTGAGCTTCTGGGCAGCACTTCAACCAACAGAAGACAAGAGAAATTGCCAGTCATTTGGAATATTTGGTGTCCACAATGATCCTTTCTCCTTTCACCTGTGTTGCACCCAGGTGAGGAACACTAGACTATTATAGTGGAAAGTGGAACTGAGCTCTTACCATACAGCATAAAGTGATGGAAAGAGTCTAGGCCATACCATCAGAGAGACATGAGTATGTCACTTTTTCCCCCTCCATTTATGATATTATTCAAGTCATTTTGCATCCCCAAGTCATCTTCTTTATTGATAAAATGGAGATATAATTCCTACTCCACTGGGCCCACATGTGGAAAAAATGAGCTAAGATGCAAGTTGCACTATGTGGTAGGCAGGTGCTATTATCTCCTACTTACTTCGGTCCTTTCTTTACATTCATGCTGGTTAGACTGTCTCACCCTGACACATCACTTAGAAAACTGCCCACTCAGAGAGTCTACATGACTTTTTTTGGTCATGCTATAATTTCACCCAACTGACTTTTCCCCCTTCTCATACTGTTTTTCTACTTTGGTCCTTAGAAGAGGAAAGAGGTTGGAAGTGATTTACATTTAAGTGATGATTCTTGATCAATAAATGAACATTTATGAAGATAAATGTTTCCTTCCATGGCTTCTGAATAGGAACAAGAACTACTTCATTAAATAAAGTAGATTAGTTTATGTCTCTTAGGCTGGGTACCCAAATTTTTGCCTTCCATCTTCAGTATCCAGGGTGGAGAGGACTGAATTTAGTGAGGAAAACAGTACATTTATAACTCCCTGATTTGTTCCTAGAACTAATCAAAATTCTGTTTTCCCAGTGGGCAATTGTAAAATTCCTTAGAACAAAGGAATTTTTATTTTTTTCTAAGTGAAGACGGCACACATAATCACCCTGCTGCTCACCTCTTAGATCAGTTCTTTCTACAGAGCTTCACAGGTACATTGCTGGTGGGGAATGAGTTCTTTCTCAATTTTCACCAAGGTTTGTAGCAACTGGTTCTGGGATAATTTTTTTTAATTTTTAATTTTTTTTATCGTTGTTCAGGTACAATTGTCTCCATTTTCTCCCCACCACTCCCCCCGCCCCACCCATCCCAGCCTCTCACCCTCGATCCTACCCACTTTGGCTTTGTCCATGGGTCCTTTATACATGTTCCTTGATGACCCCTCCTCTATTTTCCCCCATTATTCCTCTCCTCCCTCCCTTCTGGTTATTGTCAGTTTGTTCTTTATTTCAACGTTTCTGGTTTTATTTTGCTTGCTTGTTTGTTTTGTTGATTAGGCTCCACTTATATGTGAGATCATATGCTATTTGTCTTTCACTGCCTGGATTATTTCACTTAGCATAATGCTCTCCAGATCCATCCATGCTGTTACAAAAGGTAGGAGCTCCTTCTTTCTTGCTGCTGTGTAGTATTCCACTGTGTAAATGTACCACAGTTTTTTGATCCACACATTTACTGATGGGCACTTAGGTTGCTTCCAGCACTTGACTATTGTAAATTGTGCTTCTATGAACATTGGGGTGCATAGATTCTTTTGAATTGGTGTTTCAGGGTTCTTAGGGTATAATATCAACAGTGAAATTGCTGGGTCATAAGGCAGTTCCATTTTTAGTTTCCCAAGGAAATTCCATGCTTTTTTCCACAGTGGCTGCACCAGTCTGCATTCCTACCAACGCTGCACTAGGGTCCCCTGTTCTCCCCGACCTCATCAGCGCTTCTTGTTTGTTGATCCGTTTATGATGGCCATTCTGGCTGACATTAAGTGGTATCTCATGGTGGTTTTAATTTGCTGCTCTCTGATGGCTGGTGATACTGAGCATCCTTTCATATCTCTCTGGGCCCTATGTATGTCTTCCTTGGAGAAGTGTCTGTTTAGGTCCTTTGCCCATTTTTTAATTGGGTTGTTTGTCTTCCTGGAGTGGCATTGTATGAATTCTTTATATCTTTTGGGGATCAAATGCTTGTCTGAGGTATCATTGGCAAATATATTTTCCCATATGGTTGGTTCCCTTTTCATTTTGCTGATGTTTTCTTTATCCAAGCAGAAGCTTTTTATTTTGATGAAGCCCCATCTGTTTATTCTTTCCTTTATGTACCCTGCTCTAGGGGACATTTCTGTCAAAATATTGCTGCATGAAATACCTGAGATTTTCCTGCCTATGTTCTCCTCTAGGACTTTTGAAACACAGACACCAACTTACACCACACACAAAAATAAACTCAAGGTGGGATAATTTTTTTAAAGGCCCCCTTGCCAGGAGGATTGAATTAAAGATATACTAAGTCTGGACTTCTAATATCCTAACTTTAAAGTGTATAAATCACCTGCATATTTCATTGGATTCTGCTGTAGTTCCTCTTTTTTTTAATAGCTGTGTTGTTGTTGTTTTTTTTTAATTTCTTGGGCTAATTAATCTTGGGAAAGGTTGGCACACCAAATTAAGCCTGAAATAAATGCATGTTAAAATTTTAAGAAGAACCCTGGCTGGTGTGACTCAGTAGATTGAGCACCGGCCTGCAAACCAAAGGGTTGCTGGTTCAATTCCCAGTCAGGGCACATGCCTGGGTTGTGGGCCTGGTCCCTAGTAGGGAGCATGTGAGAGGCAACTACACATTAATGTTTCTCTCCCTCTCCTTCTCCCTTCCCCTCTGTCTAAAAATAAATAAATAAATAAATAAATAAATAAATAAATAAAATCTTTTAAAAAAATTTAAAGAAACGAATAGTAAAAGTATAAATATAGATATATAGTTTCCAAACTATTTTAATAAATGTGGAAAAAATTGAATGTGGGAAAATAACCTCAATCAATCTTAAACAAGGCAAGGGGGTTATTTTTATAGTAGAACAAAAAGGAGGGACTAAATAAAATGCTACAAATAAATTCAAACATATAAATGATTCCAGTTATGTAAATGTACTTAGTCTTTCAGTTAAAAGTCAAAGATATAGTAGACAGAAAATCCTGTGATTTTTCTATTTTCAAGAGAAAAACTTAAAACTTAGATATGTTGCCTGTATAGGCATGAAATGCTATATGAAGAAAATACAAACCAGAATTAAGCTAATGCAACTTTACTAATGTTAGACACTTCAAGCTTTACCACAAAATTCATTATTATACAACATGTTGCAGTATATTAATAAAAACTTTAATTCACTGGAAAGATATACTCATTCTAAAATTGTATAATAAATAATGAACAATTTTAAAACAATAAATTTGACAACTTAGTGGAGTGATAACCTTCCCTGAAAATGTGTCATCAAAATTTACTCAAGAAAAAAAATCTGAATTGCCCTATGTTGTTTAAAAGGATACATTGATAATTTAAAAACTCGCTAATAAAATCCCAGTCCAGATAGTTTGCTGGTGAATTGTCACCTGATAATGAAATACTGGATAATTCCAACCTCACACAAATACTTTCAGAACTGGAAAAAGAAGGATTACTCTAGTTATCTTTATAAAATTACTCTTAATACTAAAAATAAACAAGGAAAATGCAAGAAAAGAAAATTGCAGGCCAGTCTCATGCATAAAAGTACAAGAAAAATGTAAAAAAAAACAACTCAAAAATTAGCTGTTTTGAAATATAAGGTTGGTTCAGCATTAGAAAATGAGTTCCCCATGTTAACAGATTAAGAGAAAAAATTATATGATCCCTTTGATAAATGAATAAAAAGCCCTTGATGAAAGTCAATGTGTATGATAAAACTCAAAATACTTGGAATATATTTCCTAATCTAAGAAAATATGACTGTGATACCTTGGTGCAAATATATTCAATGATGAAACATTAAATGTATTTCCTTTAAAATTGGGAACTTAATAAAAATGTTTTCTACTAACACTCTACCAATATATTGCCAGTCTTAGCCAGCAATATAATGTAAGAAAATGAAATAAAAGTTATAAAAATTGGAAAGGAAAAACAAAACCATAATTTTTCAGAGGCGATATATTTTATTGGAAACCCAACAAAATCTACAAATGAGTTATTAATAAAAGTGTGTCAGATATAAAATAAAAATGATTTAATTTTTTTATCTGCTAACAATAAATAGAAAGTTTTATTTTAAAAATAAAAATGTTTTACTTTAAAAATAAGAGTTAGGAATAAATCTAATGAAAAATTCTAATACTTTATAAAGATATTAAAGTGATTAAATAAATGAAAATTATGAAAATAAATGCTTAATGAATAGTAAGATAATATTGTAAGGATATTAGTTCTACTCAAAAGGGTTTTTCTGGGACTTGACAGGATGATTTCAAACTTTTTAGAGAGGAGTAAAGAATTAAGAATCCCTGAAGAAAAAGGACAAGCCAGGAGTGGGGTGGGGAAACAAGTGAAACAGTGATACTTATGAAACCACAGTAATTTAGTCAGTGTGGTATCAGCTTTGGTGTAGACAAACATACCCATAGGACAGAACAAAGAATCCAGAAACAAACCCAACTTGTTTAGAAATGATCTACCACCGATCTGGTATTGCAGATCATGGGGATAAGAAGGATTGCTCAAAACTGTTCTAAGGGGAGAAATGAAATTGAATTCCCTTTTACATCATACAGAAAATTCCATTCCAGTTTTCAAAAAACAAAACATGGAAGACTAAAGTTGAAAAATATTAAAGTAAACATTTTATTTTGAGATGACTATAGATTTTCATGCAGTTTTAAGAAGTATTTCAGAGAGATCCCATGTATCCTATACCCATTTCCCCAATGGCAACATCTTGTAAAACTATCTTATGCTATAACAACCAGGATAATGACATTGATATAGTCAAGATTCAGAACAGTCCCATCATGAAAATCTCTCCTGTTGCCCTTTTTAAGCTGCACTCACAACCTTCCCCTCCACTCTCATCTCTCCTCTAACCTGAACCCCAAATCTGTTGTCTATTTCTGGAATATTATTATTTCAAAAATGCTTTTAAAGAGAGAGAACACAAGTAAATAAATTCAGAATTGAAAGACAAGTAACAACTGACACCACGAATATAAAAAAGATTAGAAGAAAATGGCATGAACAATGATATGCCAACCAGTTGGACAATGTGAAGGAAGTGGATAAATTATTAGAAATATACAATCTTCTAAAGCTGAATCTAGAAGAAAGAGAAAATCTGAACAGACCAATCACAACTAATGAAATCTAAGCCATAATAATAAAAAACTCTCAGCAAACAAAAGTCCTGGACCAATGGCTTCTCAGGTGAATTTTACCAAACATTCAAAGAAGAACACCTGTCTTTCTTGAACTACTCCAAAAAAGCCAAGAGGAGGGAAGACTCTCAAGTTTATTTGACAAGGCCAGCATTATCCTAATTTCAAAACTAAATAAGGGCATTACAAAGAAAGAAAATTAAAGGCTAATATCCCTGATTAACATAGATGCAAGAATCCTCAACACAGTATTAGCAAGCCAATTTCAGCAATACATTAAAAAAAAAAAACATACACAATAATCAAGTGATATTTATTTCAGAGATATAAGGTTGGTACAATATCTGCAAATCAATTAACATGAGATGCCACATAAACAAAGTGAAGGATAAATATATTATCATATCACTAGATGCAGAAAAAGCATCTGACAAAATCCAGCACCCATTTATGATAAAAACGCTCAGCATAGTGGGAACAGTGGGAACATACCTCAACATAATAAAGACCACATGTGGCAAACCCAGAGCTAAAATTATACTCAATGGGGAAAAACTAGAAGTGTTTTCCTTAAAATTAGGAACAAGACAGGGATGTCCACTTTCATCACTCATCACTCTTACTCGACACAGTACTGGAAGTCCTAACTGCAGCAAAAAGAAAGAAAAGAAAGAAGGAAGGAAAGAAAGAAGAAAGAAAGAAAGAAAGAAAGAAAGAAAGAAAGAAAGAAAGAAAGAAAGAAAGAAAGAAAGAAAGAGAAAGAAAGAAAGAAAGAAAGAAAGAAAGAAAGAAAGAAAGAAAGAAAGAAGGAAGAAAAGAAACAGAAGAAGGAGGAGGAGGAGGGGGAAGGAGGAGGAAGAAGGAAGAAGAAGAAGGAAGAAGAAGGAAAAAAAGAAGAAAGAAAGAAGAAAAGGTATCCAAATTGGAAAGGAAGAAGTAAAACTGTCTTTGTTTGCAGATGACATGATATTGTACATAGAGAACCCTAAAGATTCCACCAAAAAATTACTAGAGCTGATAAAGGAATTCAGAAAAATATCAGGATACAAAATAAATATTCAGAAATCAGTTGCATCTTTACACCAATTATGAACTATCAGAACTGGAAACTAAGAAAACAGTTCCATTTACAACTGCATCAAAAAATACCTAGTAATAAATTTAACCAAGGAGGTAATGGACCTGTACTTGGAAAATTATAAAACACAGAAGAAAAAATTGAAGATACAAGTAAATGGAAACATAGACCATGCTCATGGGTAAAAAGAGTTAACATTATCAAAATATCCACACTGCTCTGGTTGGTGTGGCTCAGTTGGTTGGAGCATTGTCTCATGAACTGAACTGAAAGGTTGCCAGTTTGATTCCTGGTCAGGGCACATGCCTACATTGTGGGTTTGGTCCCTGGTCAGGGAGCAAAGGTGAGGCAACTGATTAATGTTTCTCTCTCACATCAATGTTTGTCTCCCTCTCTCCCTCCCCACCTTCTCTCTTAGAGAATGGGAAAAAAAAAAAAGTCCCCTGGAGAGGATAAAAAAATTGTCTATACTACCAAAAGCAATCTATAGATTCAACACAAATTCTATCAAAATACCAATGTTGTGTTTCACAAAACTAGAACGGATAATCCAAAAAACTTATATGGAACCACAAAGATGCTCAGTAGCAATAGCAATCTTGAAAAAGAAGAACAAAGTTAGAGGAATCACACTATCTGATATCAAGTTATGTTGTAAGTCCACAGTAATCAAAACAGTATGATAGTGTCATAAGAACAGACATATAGATCAATGGAACAGAATAGAGAGCCCAAAAATATACCCACACCTATGTGGTCAATTAATATTTGACAAAGGACATAAGAACATACAATGGGAGAAAGATAGTCAATTCAATAAATAGTGTTCAAAAAATTCAACACATACATGCAATGAAAGAAACCTCTTATACCATGTACAAGAATAAATTCTAAATGGATTAAATACTTAAATATATTTGACTCATAACCATAAAACTCCTAGATGGAAACATAGGCTATAAAATCTGACATTTATTTTAGCCATGCTTTTTTTTTTTGCTTCAGACAAGAGAAACAAAAGAAAAAAAATAAACAAATAAGACTACATCAAACTAAAAATGTTTTTGCATAGCAAAGGAAACCAACAAAGCAAAAAGACAACCTACCGAATGGGAGAACATATTCACCAATGATACACCTTATAAGAGGTTAATATCCAAAATTTATAAAAACCTCATGCTACTCAACACCAAAAAGAAAATCCCAAACAATCAAATTAAAAAATGGACAAAGGACCTGAATAAACACCTCTCCAAACAGGACATACAGATGGCCAATAGTCATATGAAAAGATGCTCACTGTCACTAATTATCAGAGAGATGCAAATTAAAACCACAATGAGAGATCACCTCACACTGGTCAGAATGGGTATTTTCAATAAATCCACAAATAACAAATGTTGACAAGAATGTGGAGGAAAGAGGGCCCTTATGCATTGTTGGTGGGAATGCAGACCAGTGCAACCACTGTGGAAAACATTATGGAGTTTCCTCAAAACTTTAAAAACAGACCTGCTGTATGTCCCAGTGATTCCACTTCTGAGAATATGTATCCGAGAGACCCAAAACATTAGTTCATAAGACTATATGCACCCCTATGTTCAATGCAGAATTATTTACAATAACCTAGATATAGAAGCAGTGCAAGTGCACATCAATACATGACTAGATAGAAAAATGGTTGTACATATATACAATGGAATATTACTCGGCCACAAAAAGGATGAACTCTTACCATTTGCAACAGCACAGATAGACCTAGAGGGTATATACTCAGTAAAATAAGTCAGAGAGAGACAAAGAGCATTTGATTTTACTAATATGTGGAATTCAGAGAAGAAAATTAATGAACAAACAAAATTTAAACAGACTCTTAAACACAGAGGACAGACTGATGGTTGCCAAAGATGAGGAGTTTGGGAACTAGGTGAAAATGTGAAGAGATTAAGAAGTGCAAATTAGTAGTTACAAAGTTAAGAAGTACAATTTGGGGATGTAAAGTACAGCATAGGGAATATAGTCAATAATATTGTAATAATTATGTATGGTATCAAATGGATACTGGAAATATATAGGGGTGACCATGTTGTAAAGTATATGATTGTCTAACCAGTTTGCTGTACATCTGAAACTAATACAAAATAATACTGAATGTAAACTGTAATTGAAAAATAAAATTTAAAAGTTCTTTTAAAAAAAATGAATGCTATTGAGTGGAATCATACACTGTACAACCTTTTGGGGTTGGCTTTTTTTTTTTCACTTAGCACAATCCCCTCAAGATTCAAGTTGTATGAATCAATAGTTTGTTCCTTTTTATTACCTAGTAGTATTCCACAACATGGATGTACCACTGTTGGCTCAGTGATTCACCAGTTGAAGGACATCTACATTGTTTTCAATTTTTGACTAATACAAATAAAGCTGCTGTGAATATTCACTGCAGGTTTTTGTACGAACATAAATTTTCATTTATCTGGAATGAATGCTCAGGGGTGCACCTCCTGGGTTCTTTGCAGTTATATGTTAGTTGTTGTTGTTGTTGAAGAAACTGCCAGACTGTTTTCCATAGGGGCTGTATCATTTTCCATTCTAACTAGAAATGTATGTGGGATTCAGTTTCTCTTTGCCAGTATTTTATGTCTTAAAAAATTTAGCCACTCTGTTAGGTATATACTAATATCTGGTCATACTTTTAATTTGTATCTCACTAATGGTTAATGATATTGAACCACTTTTTCATGTGCTTATTTGCCATCTTTATATCCTCTTGATATAAAGTGAGATGTCTGTTTATATCTTTTGCCTATTTTTTAATTGGGTTGTTTGTATTTTTACTGGTTAGTTGTAACACTTCTTTACATATATATTGGATACTCATCTTTTGTCAGTTATATTCCTTGCAAATATTTCTCCCAGTATGTAGGTCTTTCTCCTTCTTAATATGAGCTTTTGCAGAGCAATCCCCAAGATTGCTCCTAAGATTTTATAATTTTAAACTTACATATTAAAGCCCATGGTACATTTTAAGTTAATTTTTGTATAAGACCTGAGATTTAAGTCGAGGATTTTTTATTCTTTTCTTCACAATTATTCCAGTACTATTTGCTGAACAAGCTATTATTCCTCCACTGTATTTGCACTTTTGTCAGCAAATATTTGGATATATCTGTGTGACTATATTTCTGAGTTTTCTAATCTGTTCCACTGATTTATGTGGCCAACTCTCTGTCAATACCTTTCTTAGAATTCATACAGTATACTTTAATATCAGACAGGTAGGTTTTCTTTCACTTTATTCTTATTTTCAAGACTGTTTAAGCAATTCTGAGCCTTGTGTCTTTCCATATACATTTTAAAGTAAGCTTTGTTTACATCTATAAAAGACTTTGCTGGGATTTTGGTAAAGAGTGCATTAAACCTATGGATAAATCAAGGAGTATTGACATCTTTCCTACCTGACTCTTCAAATCTAAGAACATGGTATGCTTCTGCATTATTTAGGTCCTCTTTGATTGCTTTCATTAGCATTTTGTAATTTCTGGTATACAGAGTCTATACATGTGTTGTTAAGTGTGTATCTAAGTATTTCATTTTCTTTTGAGTGACTGTTAATGATACTGCGTTTTTAATTTTGGTTTCCTTATATTCATTATTGGCAAACAAATGTGACTGATTTTTGTGTGTTGGTCTTGCACCTGTGACCTTGCAAACTTGTTAGTTTTAGAAGTATTTTCTTTGCAGACAGTCATGTCATCAGTATGATTTCTTCCTTTAAAATTTTCTTCTTATTATATTTCTTTCTTTTATTTTTATTTATTTATTATTTTATTTAATCCTTTCCCATCTGTATGCTTTTATGAAAATTATGTATTGAGTTGCTAAAACTTATAGTAATATGTTGCATAAGTGAGGTGAAAGTGGTCATCCTTGCCTTGTTCTCAATCTTAAAACAAATGCATTCAGTCTTTCACCATTAAGTATAATGTTACCTTTAGGGTAATTCCTCTAAATCTCTAACTTGCTGTAAGCTTTTATTATAAATGGACCAATGTTAAAATTTTAATAAGATAATTTAGGAGAATATCTTTATCATCTAGAATAGGGAGGAAATTTCAAATATGTCATAAAAAGTATAGCCACAAAGGAAAAATTCAATAAATAAGAGAATGCTGAAATTCAAAACATTTTTCATCAAAACACCACAAAATGAGAAATAAATATAACCGTAATATTTCAATTTATGTTTCAATGAAAGAAGTGTAACCAGAATATGTAAAGAACTTTTAGGAATCAATAAGAAAAAGGAAATTAAGCTAATAGAAAAACGTAATGCTTGAACAAGCAGCTCACTGAAGAGGAAATAGAAATGGCTGCTGTAAGCAAGGAAAATAGGCTCAACTCTTTGGTAATCAAGAAAATGCAAGGTAAAGCTTAAATAAGATACCATTTCACAGTAATTATAATATATTGGCCAAACCTAAACACTCTGACTTCATAGTCACTATTGGTGGGAATGGGTAAACCATTCAGAAAAATCATTTGCCGTTACCTAGTAAGTTGAAGATATATACATGTACCCTGAGTCTTAGTTGTTCTAGCTGTAGGTATATGTCCCAAAGGAATTGTTGCACAAAGAGATGGGTTAATAGCAGTGTTGCTTGTCATAGTAGAATAACTGTAAATAACATAAGAGTGGTTTAATAAACTGATACATTTATATAATGGCATACTTTACGTTAATGGCCATAATTGGCCTATGGCCACAAACTCCGAAGCGGGTGTGGTATAAAAACAATATTAAGAGAAGAAGTAACTCTGCCCTGTCCAGAGTGGCTCGGTTGGTTGGAGTGTCATTCCACAAAGCAAAAGATCATGAGTTTGATTCCCCATCAGAGCACATGCCTGGGTGGCAGGCTCAGTCCCTGTTGGGGTGTGTAGGAGAGACAACTGATAAACATTTCTCACATCCATGTTTCTCCCATTCTCTCCCTCTCCATCTTCTTTCCTTCCCCTCTCTCTAAAATAAATAAATAAATAAATAAATAAATAAATAAATAAATAAATTCTAAACAAAAAGCAACTCAGTAGAAATACATACTCATGTTTTTACTGATATAAATGTTATAAATGGGTGAAAGCAAGCACTGCATTGTTAGAGATATATACATATGGAGTATAAGCTTGAAAAAAGTAAGGAAATGGTAAAAATATTCAGGAGAGTGATTATTTCGGGATGGAGAGGGGAGAGATTGGGGCAAACTTGCAGTTTTAAACATTTTGATAAAATTACTCAAGCTAGGTGTTGGACACGTGGGTGTTCATTTTATTAGTACTCATTAAACTATGCATTCATGTATAATACCTCTTTGAATCATTAATATTCACATTTTTAATAAGAGAAAAGAGGGGAAAGAGTGTGTCATGTGCATTAGCAACAGAATAAAATTAAATTACAGTAATTGTTTCAAAAGAAATTAGAAACCCCAAAATGTAGCATTTAAATCTGATCTCCATTATCTCAGTAAAGAGCTTACATGTCAATTTTTTTTCATGAATTTATGTTATTTTGCACTTTTATGGTCATAGTGTTCAGAAATAGTTGAATTAGCTTTTAACACATGAATTATAATTTATGTCTTTAGTTATGTAACTTTCCAAATATTATTTTTCCAAATTTGGAAATAACTTTCCAAAGTTATTTTTCTATTAAGCTAAAGAAGTGACTAAATTGATGAAATGAACAAATAAATGAGATTGATTACTTCAATGCTTTTTTGCTTTCAAAGGTATTGTTACATGTTTTGGAAATACTTTTCTGAGTTTTCCCAATAAAGAAGAATGCCATGATTCTTTTCAAGTGTGGTGTACTCACTTTGCATGTGTAATGCATTTGCTAACTGTTTCTGCTGAATTTCTAGGTCACCCTTTTTGACTTTTCTTCACTGTAAGTGGCCATGATCCTTGCAGAGCCTCTAAGCTTGACTTATGGAGTGTCTTCAGATGTGTGCAATAGATCTAGGACAGGTTCAACATCACCTGGAAGAAGCTTTAGATAGAATACTGAGAGAATTGCAAGGCAACACTGGAACATGATAACTATGTTTCTAAATGTGAACATATTTTGCAAGCCCAGTAAAACAATTTTGTGTCCAGAGAACTCTTAAGAATTTATTGAAAGGTTAAAATGACCAGCCCCCCACAATGCCCAGTCTGTGGATAGTGGTGAAAACAGTTGCGTTCACTGTGAATTTACTCTGTGCCAGGCCCTGTGCTCAGTGCTTTGCCCTCATCATCTCACTAGTCCTTAGAAACTCTTGAAAAGGAGATAGTATTACTCCCTCTTTACTGATGAGGGTTCTGAGCCTCAGGTACTTAACTGCCTTACCCAAGTTCACCCACTGGGTCTGTGCCCTCCAAACCTGAGCCTGACTAGGACCCAAATTCTTTCTCTTTCACAGTCTTTGTGTCTGTGTTAGCCAGAATATCTTTGGCTACCTAAGAGGGGAGGTTCACTGTATTAACTAATTGGGCCTCATGGTACCAAGCAATACAAGCAGTTCGTTTGGCTGATTTTCTTTCCTCAAAGAATTTACTAATTTGTTTCACAAAATTGACCACATCAGCTAGTTATGTTAATGGTAAATCAAATTATGCTTGTTCCTTTTTTTCCTTTTGCTAAGTCTTCAAGTGTCAGGAATCTGGCAGCCACTCATTAATTGTGAAATCCTGGGCAGGTGCTTGATCTTTTTAGGCTTTTATCACTTTATCAGTAGAAATGCGGATTATAGTAATTTCTGCCTACTTTAGCAATGAGGAGATTAAATGGAGACAACTTTTTAGCTCCTAACTCAATGCCTGACCCTAAGGAGTTTTGTTAAGTAATACCTGCTATTTTGTTTACCATTGTAATTGTTAACCATAATGTTATATTTAACTATCATTTTTGTTCTAAGAATTTTACTTGCCTCCTTGACTTAAATCCTTCAGCTTCCATTGAAGGCAGGAAGAATTACTTACTTGTTCCTTATTGGACATTGTGGAGTTTAAATTATGTCTTACAAATTGGCTCAGGTCTCTTATTCCCTACCCTTTCTTCTAATTTCAGGCACTTTGAATGAAGTTCATTTGTCTTTTTATTACCAGCCCTTTCATATCATTTAGTATGTAGATGCTCTGTGATGTTTGTTAGATCAAATGAATAGATCATGTGTCTAGTCATAGGGAATGGAAAGATCAGTTATCCTTTGGGAATTGTAGTTAATTTAATTTATGGTATTCCATTGATTTTTTTTTATTGAATTTATTGGGGTGACATAGCTTCGCAAAACCATACAGGTTTCAAGTGTACAACTCAACAAAACATCATCTGTGTACTGCATCATGTATCTATTGCCCTATTATTGTATCTATAGTAAAGTCTTTTTCTGTCCCTATTTATTCCTCCTTTCCCACCTCCAGCTATGCCACACCCCTTTCCCTCTGGCTATCGCCACACTATTATCTGTGTCTATGTGTGATATATGTATATATGCATGTGTGTGTGTATATATATATATTTGATGTGCTCTTTACATGTATCATTTGTGTATGTCATTTAATGCTGGTACTCTATCAGTCTCTTTTCATTTGAATATGCCTTGCTACTTATATTCTTGACCCAGATCTCTTGCTTTCTGTAAAGATTTTTGCTTCCTATACAGTGGGTATTTTTATTTTATTTTTTTATAGTTTTTTTCTCTTGCTAGTGCTATATTACAGACTTTTTTCCTGCCATTCCTGCCATAGGATGTTATAAAAAGACTGTCTTACTTTCACTTAAACTTTTATTTCCCACATCACTTTAAGGTATACATTTTACTCTTTCCCCCCATCATTAATACATTACCATTTGACTCTATCATTACGCTGTCAATCTGTAAAACTCTTGAAGAAGAAAGAGAGACCTTATTTTAAATAGGCCTGATACTTTGCTAAAGATGTTGGTGCACTGTCTACAATTCTATTCTTGTCAAGAAAATGCTTTTGAAATTTTAAGGAGAAAAAGTGAAATTTAGAAAAGCTACAAAACCAGGAAAGATTTAGGGAGAATATAAATAAATAAAAGGACAAAACCCACTACAAAATTCTAGGGAGGGCCCTTGCCTTATTTCAAAATAACTAAATATGCAATGAAGAATATCCTGAATGGCCAGGCGTGAAATTCTCCCGATGGGAAAATGGTAGTTTAAGGTTCTAAGCCAGAGTTCCTATTCCATTGTTAGTGAAAAATGAAACACTATTAAATGTGAATTGCTAGGTTAAGGTAATAGAGATTGGGGTTTTGAGCCTGGATCTAAAAAGGAAAGGGAACATTTAGTAACCATTCCCAAAGAAACACTATGTAAATGTGGGTAAATGGCCATTTCTCCATTTCCAGTGAAGTTAAGATGAAACAATATGCCTGAAATGCAGCAGGAGAGATTTATGTTAAAATTCAGACAGACTGTCTGGCCTCTGAGGTCCTCAAGTATGTTACTAAGCAGAGCAGGACTTGCCCCACAAACAAGGCTGGAGAGTTTTCCAAGATTCCGAGTCATTAGGCAGGGTTTCCAGGGACAGCACTGCCACAGCCTCAACTGTTCTCTGCGATAATCTGTCCCAATTCATGAAGAAACTATGGAATGTTATCAACCTCAGACTTTACATACAAAAGTGGGTGGCAGCCAAGCAGGGGAATAAGGCAGTACTCTCTGAAAATAGGGGCTCCAGCTATCCTATTTGCTTCATAACTGTGCAAATGCTATAGCAAATGAGAAACTACAGTTAGCTTTTTTTCCCCAGACAGGGGAAGAATTTATATATCTACTTAAAACAGAATGATTTTCAATGCAAAGGAATTGATAAGTTTAGAAAACAAAGTTTCATATGGCGAATCGCATATATAGACAGCAAGGGGGGTAAGGCGGGAGGAAGTATACTCCTTAAGCTGCTTCCATGAAAAGCTTCAATCAGCTGCTAGCTCTTGTTTCACAAAACTTTGACACGTGTCCCTTGACCTTTACCAACTACCCTTTCACGTCTGACACTTAACGTTTGCTACATAATTACAATTCACGTTAATTAATTTCAACACTATCAGTTAAGTTATATTTAGCTAAGAACACTCACTTTTGTCTTTTGTGAGTAGCAGTGAAGTATTATTACAAAGAGGTAGTCAGGAGGGCAACAGAGATAGGAGAAGAATGATTCAGTGTGCAGATAATTGTTTCGAGTGAAATTTAGCTCGGTATTTTTGTTCCTGTCCTCAGTAGAACTGAGATTTAGCACCTCGCAATTGGCATTTAGCCCCCACCCCCACATAGGAGGAGGCTGTGCTGGGCGGGCGCTGAGAACGAGCCACACCAGAATTAAATTATAGCACAGTTCTAACACTGGCAAGAATTTTCTCTGGCCAGCTCTTGGGTGCAAAGCTGGTGATTCCAAAAGAGAGACAAGGCATCCCTAGAAAGGATCTCCATATGGTGTGGCGTCACTCTCAATGAGGGGAGGTGACATGGTTGTTGTTTAAAGGGCATATCACCCCCAAAATGGTGACCATCCCCCCAAAAAACAGAGGGAGCCAGAATATTTATTCATAGCAGTTATAGTTCTAACCTTATAAAGTCACGCATGAGATTGTCTTTTTGGTGGATTATTCTGTAATGGGACCAAAAAGCTCACTAGAAATGGATAAAATCCAAGATATTTGACCTCTTTCCCTGAGTTTTCCAAGTGAGAAAACATTTTTATTAGTTTATGTATTGCATGCTCTTTTGCTTTGTGAAAAGATTGTACAAGCATGTGGATATGCAAATTTTACTTTCACCTGGAGCTCAGAATCCTAGAGAACCATTACAACTTGCCATTCTTTGAGATGTTAGCATGAAATTGTGGTCCACTAGTTTACTGTACCACTGAAATATTTCTGTCTTTTAGATCCATGTTCAGAACAGGAAGAGAGAAGCTCTTCACTGGTAGACAGTGCAGGTGAAACACAGTGTAAAACACCCATAATGTCTCACTGAAGATACAGTAATAGTAAATTGAATTTTTTTTGGATTTCTGCAACCGGTGGCATCCAGTTTAAAAAAGAAAAAGAAAAAGAAAAAGAAAACAATTTTGTAGCATTTTTATTTGTGGGATTATAGAATATTTTGCCTCCAGTAATTCAACCTTTATGTCTAGAATCTAATTCCATGCCTTCATCTCATCCTCTTCCTACAGTTGGAGGGCACAATCCCTGTCAGATCTTGTTTTCCTGGCCACCCCATGGGAAAAACTACAGCCTCTCTATGCCACAGATTTAAGTAGCGCTGGTTCAGTAGTCAAGTAATTCAGCATCAAGTCACATTTCTACTGGTTGGGCACTGATAGATTGTTACTGGCCTAGTAACTGGTCTTGAATCTTAAGCCTGAGACCAAGTCTACCTTGTGCCAGATACCTCCCTTGGTCCCCATGCATGAGGATCTAATCACCCCTCTAAGATGTGGCCTCTTGCCTTTTTTTTTTTCGATTGTTTCCTCCAACTCCTACCATCCTCCACTGACTGCAGGATAGTGGAATTCTAGTTATGAAACCTAGTCTTATGATTAAGGTCTTATGATCACTGAAAACATCTCTGGCTTCAATTTCCTGCTCAGACCTCTGACCTGGGACTACTCTGGGATCCTTGTCAGCTGGCTCTGCTCATTGCTTGTCACAGCAGCCTTGAATCTGTCCATTTCCAGAAGTCACTGGGCCTTCTGGTTATTCTGATTCACCTCTTAAACTGGACTGACTGCCCACATCTTCCACTGAATAAATGCTCAGGAGTGTATGTGCCACCCCAGGGAGCTTCTCTGTTACAGGTTGGCTTCCTCCTGGCCTGTCCTGCAGTTGACCTTGGCCAAATCCTGCTATGAAGTAGTGCAGGAAGAGGCTAAGCTTTAATATTTAGAGGATCATATATAGATGAAAGGGGGGGGGGATATCATACCCTATGTTTGGGAGCAAATACTATTCTTAAGAGTGGGAAAACTTTGAGTCTTCCATTTTTTCTTAGCTTCAGTTGGTATACTATAAAATACAAATATTTTTAAGCAAAAATTATGTGTATAGTTTGTGTATAGTATTTAAAGTACTTATGAATAACTTGCTACCATCCACAGACTTCACTTCTCTAGTGACTGTAATATGACCATTCCTCAGATCTATTGTCTCTACTCTGGGAATTACTGGAAAAACACTCCATATTCTTGTTCATTGTGTCTCTATTTTCAAGACTATACACAAACTATAAAAAATAAAAAATACTTTTAAACAAAAATTTTAAGCATTTTTGTGTTTTCCAAAATCTTTCTCTAATGGACTGAATTGGTGGCTTTCCATATATCTTGAGATTGAAGACAATTTCATTTTGTAATTTATTTTTCTCTGTTTTTACATTTCAAGGTATTACACAATGGCCTAATTATGGAACTGAAACACCCGACTGTGGGAAAGATATCAGTCCCAGGTTTGAAAACTTTTATTTTTTTAACACTTTCCTTAATAAATTGTCCACTGTGCTGCAGTGACAGGTAGGTGATAAGCCCCCAAACGACTTGTCAAGACATTGTCCAAAGTTTTCATTTTGGATAAAAGTTACAATCACATCTACAAGAATGCATGCTGAGACTATAGAATTGTGTCTTTGTTCTAACAACTGTCTGACTGTCTCAGTGACAACAAAATGCTCATATTACCTAACTCCATGTTCTGTAATCATGTACTCACAAAATGTACATTATGTAATTTCTAGCAGATATATAGTGATAGATGTGACCAATACTATGAAATTACATGTGTTTCATAAGAGAATGAGAAAGGAAGTTAGGCTCAATACAGGTGGTGTCCAATGGAGGTTCCTGACGGCCCAGGCCAAGGCATTTTTCTTTCCAAACTATTACGTTAAGGTATTTATCTTAGCTTTGTAGATCAGGAAACTAAATGTTTCAGTAAACTGGGAATATATTGAATTCTTGTAATTTGACTCATACCAAACACGCTCACCAAAGAATTTTGACCTAAGCCAAAATGCCAACTTTATACTTCCGGGGATAACTCTTTTTCCTTACAGCCAGAAGCCTCATGCCTGCCTACTCTCAGAGAATTCAAACTGTAGCAAGAGCTTATGAATAACTTGCTACCATCCACAGACTTCACTTCTCTAATGACTATAATATGACCATTCCTCAGACCTATTGTTTCTATTCTGGGAATTGCTGGAAAAACACTCCATATTCTTGTTCATCGTGTCTCTATTTTAAAGACTATACACAAACTATACACATAATTTTTTTTTTCCTTTTCTTATGACAGAGGGTAATGAAATTAGCTAGGCTATAATTTTGGTCACAGTTTTTCTGAAACTATATCCTGGTCATCTTGCTTGAAATTTGGGTATTTTCCCAAACTCCTCAGTCACTGCAGTCAAATGGCATAAAACATTTACTTCTACAGGTTTCACATCTCATTTATTGAATAATTGCAAGGTTAATTTTATCTTCTTTTTAAAAATATATTTTATTGATTATGCTATTATAGTTGTCCCATTTTTCTCTCCTTTATTCTCCTCCACCCCGCACCCCACTCCCATCAGCATCCTCCCCTCTCAGTTCATGTCCATGGGCCGTACATATAAGTCCTTTGGCTTTTCCATTTCCTATACTATTCTTAACATTCCCCTGTCTATTTTGTGCTTACCAATTATGTTTCTTATTCCCTGTACCTTTTCCTCAATTCTCCCCCCTCTTCCTCCCTTCTGATAACTCTCCTTGTAATCTCCATTTCCTTGATTCTGTTCCAGTTCTGCTTGTTTGCTTAGTTTATTTTTTAGGTTCAGTTGTTGACAGTTGTGAGTTTGTTGTCATTTTACTGTTCATAGTTTTTTATCTTCTTTTTCTTAGACAAGTCCCTTTAACATTTCATATAATAAGAACTTGGTCAGATGAACTCTTCTTTTAACTTTCCCTTATCTGGGAAACACTTCATTTCCCCTTCCATTCTAAATGATAGCTTTGCTGGATAGAGTAATCTTGGATGTAGGTCCTTGGTTTTCATGACTTTGAATATTTCTTTCCAGCCCCTTCTTGCCTGTAAAATTTCTTTTGTGAAATCAACTGCTAGTCCTATGGGAACTCCTTTGTAGGTAACTGTCTCCTTCTGTCTTGCTGCTTTTAAGATTCTCTCCTTATCTTTCATCTTAGGTAATTTAATTATGATGTGTCTTGGTGTGTTCTTCCTTGGGTCCAATTTCTTTGGGACTCTCTGAGCTTCCTGAACTTCCTGGAAGTCTGTTTCCTAATTAACCAGATTGGGGAAGTTTTCCTTCATTACTTTTTCAAATAAGTTTTCAATTTCTTGCTCTTCCTCTCCTGGCACCCCTATGATTCAGATGCTGGAACATTTAAAGTTGTCCCAGAGGCTACTAAGCCTCTCCTCATTTTTTCGAATTCTTATTTCTTCATTCTGTTCCAGTTGAATGTTTATTCGTTTCTTCTGTTGCTAATTGTTGATTTGAGTCCTGGTTTCCTTCCCTTCACTGTTGGTTCCCTGTATATTTTGCTTTATTTCACATTGCATAGCCTTCACTTTTTCTTCTATTTTGCGACCATACTCAATCATTTCTGTGAGCATCCTGATTACCAGTGTTTCGAACTCAGCATCTGATAGGTTGGCTATCTCTTTGTCACTTAGTTCTTTTTTTGGAGTTTTGATCTGTTCTTTCATTTGGGCCATATTTCCTTGTCTCAACATGCCTGTTACATTGTAAGGGGTGGAGCAATCCACTTTGCTGAGTTGTTGCACTTTATGTGGGGGAGGGGTCAGAGAGGAAAAAATGCTACTTACTCAGCTCTCGCCCTTCTTTCAGTCACTTTTGTTGCTACCCACAAGCAAATTGGGCCCTTCTGGTGCTGATTCCTGGGTGGGTGAGCTTGTGTACATTCTAGGACCCTGTTGGTCTTTCCAACAAACTCTCCCGTGAGGCTGGGAGTTTCTCCTGCCACCACAACCTGCACAGGTTTTAACTGCCCGAGGTTTTGAGGCTTTAGTTTCCCACACTGGAACCCTGGGTTGTGTTGCCTGTCTCACTCTCCAGTTAATCCTCCCAACTCATCTGCACACAAATGTGAGACTGCCTGGTCCACCAGCCACTGCCCCATCTGGCATGGTCTGTCACCTTGCCGTGTATCTTCTATGCCCCGACTGCCCATTTCTGCCCATCCAAGCAGTCTAGATTAATGTTTCTTCTTTAACTCTTCAGTTGTTGAACTTCTATACAGTTTTATTTTCTGGCAATTTTGATTGCCTCTTGTTTTTAAATTGGTTGTTGTTCTTCTTTTGGTTGTACAAGGAAGCAAAGCGTATCGACCTACACCTCCATCTTGGCTGGAAGTTCCTAAGTATGAATAATTGTATTGTTAATTTTATTCTAGGTATAATATAGTTCTAAGTTTTGGGATCAGCTTGACAATAATGTCTGAGAACATATCAAAAATGGCCACTGACATGTTAAAAAGATAAGGGGGAATTATGATAAATAAAACACATTGGAATAGAAAATTCTAATGCACAGGGGTATAAGGAACACTATCCATGAATTAAAGAAGATAACAAAGAGAGAGAGCAGGTGTAAGCGTATCAGATACTGGGACCAAATATTAATATGGAAATGCTGTATCATGTTGAAAGGTAGTGAAAAAAACATGTTAATAAAAGCTAAGCAAGTCATTTATTCATTTACATTATTGAGCAAATACTATGTCGCAGGCAATGCTTTGGGTTCTTGGGATGCAAAAATAAACCAGATACCTTGGCCCCTGGCCACATGGAACTCATACTCAAGGGAAGGTCAGATAATAAAAGCAACCAACAAATGTTCCCATAACTAAGTCATGTTAAGTGCAAGGAGGGGGAACAAACAGTGTGCTGTCACAGAGAATAATGGGGACAGAAGTCACCTATGTTAATTTAGTTGATCAGAGAAAGCCTCTCTGAGAGGATGATTTAAAGCCTCTCTGCGAGGAGGATTTATAAACTGAGAATTGTGGGATATAAGGGAGTCAACATTCGAAGAGTAGGGGAAGAGCATTCTAAGCCAAAGGACCGAAGGACTACATGTGAGAAGACTCTGAAGTGGGAAGGAGCTGGGTGCATTTTAAACCAATGTGAAAGATGAGGAAAGGAGGCAGTAAATGAGATTGAAGAGAAAGGCGATGCCCCACTGAATCTGGTTTTACTCTACTTTTAAGCAGGAGAGTGAAATGACGTAATTTATCACTTAAAGCAGGAAGTCAGGTTAGGAAGTTCTTATAGGAGTTCAGGTGATGATATCTTAAATTAGGGTTGTGGTAATAGCAAAAATAAAAAGGGGGGGTGGTCAAAAATGTAATGAAGAGCTTTCAGTATGAAAAGACTTTAAAGGACATTTTGTTTGGTAGTTTTTAATTTTAATATTTAAACTGATTCTCCATGTGAAGTCTTAATATCTAAAACAGATCAAAACAGAGTTTTGCTGATTGACAGGTTAGCACTTCAGCTGTTTAGCTTCCTTTTGCTTCCACCATGCCCTCCAAACATCTCCTTAGACTCGTGGACCCTGAAGAACAATTCAAGAACCACTGGTCTAATTTAATTACACAAGTTTAAATATGAGGTCCGACAGTCATTGATATCCTCAGGGTATGAGAGGAAATATTTATGCTATTAAATATTTGAAAGTTAATACAATTGTAAGCATGTTAGTAAGGAAAAAAGTAAGTCAGTGGCCAACCTAGAATGAAGTCACTGGATATAATACTCTAGTCAATCAGGTTAAATTTGTTGACTTTCCTAGTAAATGAATGAATAATCAATCTCAGGAAGAGGGAAATATTTTTTCAGATTCCTTGAAGGAGAAAGCATACCCCTTTTGCTTACTTTAATTTATGAAAATATCTGTTAACTATAGTCATAATAACACTGTGTAATAAATAACCACAAAAATCTCAGTGGCACTCAAACATAAGCATATACTTATTCCATGGATGTGGATCCAAGTGGGGGATGGCTGATCTGGGCTGGACTTGCTGGAGTGACTTTTGTTATAGGTGCAGATCTGGTATCTAGTGAGGCTTTGCCCCCTCACTGTGAGTTAGGCTCCGTTCTGCTCCATGTGTCTCTCATGTACTTCTCATGACAATGGCAGGAGAGCAAGAAGACAGGCAGAAACCACACTGCCACTTAAGACCTTCTGCAGAACTACTAGATCCTTCTACCTTCATTCTGTTGGTCAAAGAAAGTTTTAGGCTATATCCCAAAAGGTGGGGAAATATATCTCTCTTTTTATGTGAAATTGCAGTTACATGGCAACGACATGGGCATAGGGAAGGGTAAATAACTAGGGTCAAAAATTCAATTTACCACAATAAAATTCCCAAATCTGTAGCCTTTTTTATCTTTATTTCTCTTTGGGAATTTTTATTTTTTTCTTTAATTTCTATAGAGCTTAAGCATATTTTTGATATGTCTATCTTATTGATTTACCTTATATCATTTCTATAGAATTATCAATGTAGTAAATCTCAGATTTGAAATGAAATGGATGCGTTTAAGTTATTTTTGGAATTAGTGTCTGAGTATCTCTCCAAGGGGACCTATCTGGACTCTCCATGAAAATGGAGAGACAGTCCTACTTATACAAGTCAGATAAGAAGTTGCTATTGTTTCTTTTAATTCAGTGTATTCCAGTAAGAGGGTGCTCAGATAGAATAAGATATATTAAATACAAAGGGAATTTATCAGTAAATAATTCAAAATTTTCCTGTGTATTGCCCTTTTCATTGATTTTATTTACCTTATAGTTTTGCCTTTCTTTGTGAGTAATGTTTCCTTTGGCAACCTCATGAGTGTTGTAGAAATAACTCAGACTCTCCCACAATACCTCAGTGAAGTGAATCTGCCAGAACAGGAATGGTGGGTACAGTGAAAAGCGATTTTATGCTATGCTGTTTGCTAGTTAGCCAGTGTAGACACACTTTTTAATTCAATTAAATGTCGTTCTATAGATTTACATATATATTTGCATCTTCACATTTATAGTAAAAATCCCATTAATGGTACTGCAAGTTATTTATTTATATTTCCTGTTATTAGTGAACCTGTACTGAACTTTTGATACATTGTACTAATTTGCCTGAAGCACTTTTGTCTTAGTAGTTATTAGAAGCCTGTCTCTTGAAGAGAGCAAAAATTCTTATGTAATATTGTTTGCACCTTTTTTGAGATGTATAAATCCACAGCAGTCCCTCAGATTCTCAAATTAGAGCTCCTGTGGGCTCCTAACTGATTGATACTTAAAGATACTCATTACCCAATTTTTAATATACTTTGAACAAGAATGGGAAATTATTTGCCCCTTCAAAATTCTTCTTGGCTCTACTCAAATAATTATTGTAAGCACTTAGTACATTGTTACAATATTTTTAATTATTATCGGTATTAAAATACAGCAAGTATTATGATCTAAATTATCCCCTTTATTAATATCTATTCCAACATATATACTTTTTATATCATTTTCTCCCTCCACTATACAAAAATAATTAAGAAAGAAATTTCATTTGCCTATGTACATCTCGTAGTGAAAGCATACAATCTAGTTAATGCTCATAAATTATCTCTAAATATGAGTTGTAGTTATGCCAATTCTATTGTTTATTGTATATTGTTTGTGAAAGTACTCTCTCATTTGAGCTTTATAGCCTGTTTTACAGTTAAAGGTAGAGAGAAAATAATAAAAATTTGTTATTACTGGGGGTATAAATGAGAAAAATTATCATACTTTGCTAGGCTTAAAGATTCTTGTGTTTTAAGAATCCCCAATGAGGGAAGTAGTCCTTAGTTTTCACTCATCATTAGCTTAGTGATAGAAATGTAAGCGCCCTGGGCACAATGTACTAATTTGCTCATAATTAACTAATGTAACCTGATCAAGTGCCAAATTCTCAAATACACACTCACTCACTCACAGCCACACCCCCACACAACTAAATTCACTAATCTAACCCTATTGTCTTCCATATGCTGTGTTAAGATCTGGTGATAGAGTTGTACCCAGAACAGGCCCAGACCCTCAGAGAGATTCTAGTTTGCCAGGGAAGGTCACATACAATAAATACAGAAAAGTGGGATGAGTGTTTCTGTGGAAAACCAGAGATAGCAGGATGTCCTGAGAACACAAACCAGGGAGACCTAAGCTAGTGTGTAGAATCAGAAAGTTTTCCTGAGAAGTGAACCATAAATAGACAAGTGAACAATGATGGGCTGTCAGTTGAGCCAAACTGGTATGTGCTGAAGGAGAGAGGAGGAGCTTGAGCAGTAGTGTCCAGAGGAGATGAGAAAGGGCTCAACTGGAGAAAAGGGAAGGGGCAGGCCCCTAGTTACCCTGGAGGGGTAGCCAGAGGTCAGAAGAATGAGATCTAAAGTAAAACTAATGATCCAATTAAAAGTAAGTCAAAATTTAAAGGAGATCTGTACTGAGCCTCTGAGATCCCTATTATCAAGGGGCAAAGGTGGGACTTGGAAGAGGAGTTTAGGCAGGAACTTCTAACCTAATTGGTCAGATGTTCTCATTGATTGAGTTTAGGGGTAATTTCTAAAAAGCCTCTAAGTTAAAGATTTTTGTAAAACTCATAGTACCCTGCACTTTAAACTGAAATTGATTAAAACTTGGCTGTTAATTACTGAGATTAAAAGGTACAGTAGAGTTCATTATATAACATTTCTTCAGCAAAAGATTGGTCATTATATAAATATCACCTTAGCTGTGACTTTACTAAAACAATCTTAACATTAGTTATTACAGTCCAAAGGACTGCCGGTTTCCACTGAGCCATTCACCACTTGCATTTTCTTTTTGAAATACTGCTGGCCATTGGTTTTTAGCCAGAGTGGAACATGTTGTCTTTCCATGTACTGCGTAGGGGCCAAAACAGCCTTGGTGCTGAGTTCCAGACTTCAAAGGATATCACTGAAATAGATTTGCTGTTAGCTAAGCTCTTCCCCACAGTCTTTTTCAGATGCCTCCCTGCATTTGAATTGTGGTTATTTGATTCCAGCCGCACTTCTGGGAAGCATTGTAGTGCTGAGTGTGTCCGCCCTGTGAAAGGGCAGCCCTCTTCCATGCACAGAAAATGATTTTGAATTGAATTACCTTAGCATGCTGGTCTCCCTATCTGTGTTTTTCAGAAAGCAGCACCAAGTTCTTTTAAATAAAATTTTCATAAGTATTTTCCCATAGGATTTTAATATTCATATTTGGAACCTGCAACAGTTCTTAGCTAGGGGTGTTGGAGGCAGGAAAAGCAGTCACTGCTGTGAGTTAATGCAGCTCAGACCAGATGATTAGATTGTTGATGTTTGGATTGTCAGTAAATTTTTAAAAAGTTAAATGTTCATTATTTGATTATCTGATGTATTTTATTTCTGAATGTTTTGCAACTTTATACAAATGATGATCTAAAACACCTTTCTTTTGTGAGCTTTTGGGGAGAAAGATGCTGTCATTTTAAATCTAGCCAATACCTTCCATGCCAACTAAGTATTTAATAGATATTTTCTGGGTGATTAAAATTAAAATAAAAGCCTTTAGATGAAAAATACTTACAAAGACAATTTATGATAATTTTAAGCAATATACATTTTTTAATGAACATGTTGGCTACCTATGGAAGCTATCTGAAAGAGATTTATTTTACTTCTTCAGTTTGTTTCCAGTGTGAAGTACATAAATTAAGTGAACACCTAGTCCCTTGCCTGGTTATAAATCTCCCTCTTCTAGGCTACATGAGACTTCACCTTGCCGTGTTACTTTTAGCCTTTTTTTTTTCCCTTTAAGAAAATTTGATAGTGTTTCTGAAATCACATATCCTCAAAGTGCAGTTACATTTCTATAATGGATAACAGCAACAGGGAAAGCTGTCACAAATCTCACTGGGGAAAAAAAAAATTAAGAGAAACCAAAGTTTCAGTTTATATCCCTCCATATAGTTTAAATATGTGAGTTCTAAGAAGGAATTCTAAGTAAAACCAATCTGAGACTAAAAGGTGGGATAACTTATTTATTTCTTCCAGGTAGAAAAATCTTGCAAATGACAACAGGAAGAGTGTAAAGTTTTCATGTTGTGTGTAGTGCATAATCTGTCTTCTAGAAAGAGCATACCCCTTCAGGGAGCAGGGTAAACTGTGAAAAAGAGGAAAGAGATGAAAGGAAGGTTCCACAGTCTGTCAACAGAATGAGAGAAAGCAGCTAGGGAAGTGAATTTTCATATAGACTAGCCATGGTACTTCCCAAAGTCTTCAATTATTCTTAACTTTATTAAACACTTAACTCAAGGCAACGTACTGAGAGTTAAATAAATCAGTGTATTCTCAGATGATTTGACATTGAATGACTGCAGCCTTCTCTGAAAGTCCCGTTTCAGTGAGGCGAGATCTTTCAGTGAGAAATGAATGCACAATGACTTCCCTTCCTAGGAGATCCTGGAGGAAGCAGGAGGAGTGAATCACATCCCCAGGAATGTCTTTCAGGAACTGGGGAAGTCCTAAGAGCCAAGTTACTGTCGCTGATATGACTTAGGGACCTCAGTCAGCTATGCTTCTTTGTGCCATGAGGAAGACCTATTTTTGTTAGACCCAGGCTTTCATGCTCAGGGAATTCATATTCCTATTAGTTAGGACTGGGAACATGGCCAAGAACTCAGTTGCTCCTCTTCAGTGTATCCTCATCAACCTATTTGCTAAGATCAGTAAATCTGTCTAATAGACAGGAAACTCTTGTTGCAAATTAGTCCTAAGTTATCAATGAAATTCTGGGTCACAGAGTAAGTTTTCACCATTAGGAAGTGACATTTAAACTAAAGACATTTAGTTTACGTATTTCTGGGTGAAAATGTAATTGGACTTTTATATTGTTTGGGGTATTTTCTCAAATATGAATATACTGAATGATCCTGGAGGTGGGAGTTGTGTTTGAAATCATCTGAGTGAACCAAATTTAGAAATCAAAACAAGATTAAGATACAAACAAAAAATGAAAAGCCACAGGACGAATGGAAGCTTCAATGGTAGTAAAGCATTTTTTGTTGTTGTTGTTATTGTTTTAGAAGATGGATCAGAAATTTTCTGGCATCAGTTCTTCAGTTCTTGTATTTGCTGCAGCTAACTTTCATTGAGTACCCAGAGAAGTTTTTTGTGTTTCTTTTTCCCCCTGGATCAAACTTAAGTGCTGATTTTATGATGGATCTTTAGAGAATAAATTAAGTAAATGTAACTAGGCAAGTAGACTGGCTGGAGAAGTAAAATCAGATACCATGTAATAGCTAAATATAAAAAATTAAATTATCTTTCAGTTTGGATGTTCATGTTATGGAGCTTACTTGGATGATCAAGAAGCGACATCATCTTTGCCATCAAGTGGGCTTCAGCCTAGAGCGTGTTGCTTGATTTCATTGCTGGACTTATTTATGGCTGGAGAAGGGGTCATTTTATTTTTCTCTGAAATAGGAATGGCTTTGCTTTCCCCCAGCATTACCAGGTAGGGGCTTTTTGGTCCATGGAGATATAATTGGGCTGAATCGTATAGGAAAAAAAAAATTTTTAAATGGATCCTTGAGATATCAAGATATATTCTTGTTCAGAAGTCTTAGCCAGAAAAATAGCAATGCAGCGAGCCATCTTTTTATTTAAAGGGTTTATATTTTAATTTATTTAAAGGGTGTATAGGCACATAGTGTTATGTTAAAATAAATAGTGTTAGAGGAAGTAGAGAAATGGTAGTTAGAGGATTAAATAAGAACCTCCAGCTATTTTAACATAATCAATGAGTAATGTGCACTATTTCATTTATCATATCACCTCCAAACCTTAAGGATTTATTTGATGCCGAGCTGGTCTGAAGGGCTCATTGCTTTTCTCCTCAGCAGGAGCAAGTCTTATCTTGTGTGTTAGTTCTGCATCAGCTTTCACAGGACAATACCCCCATGCTGTCACATCTTTATCTGGTATGACATTAGCAGTCAATGTGCCTGTGGGCTCATTCTTTGAGTAAGTTTAAGATTTCACTAAAGGCAACGGGATGAGGAACCTTGTCCTTCACCAGAACACCATCTAAGTCACAGCAGCTGTGTGACTTTTGGGGTAGATGACCCATTAGTCTAACCTACTTGAAATCCTGGCCTGTTAAAAGTGTTCCTATGGCCCTCAGGTTATTACAAGGTTATTACAAGAAGCCATATGCTTTTCAAACAATTAAGCAAAAATCTAATTTTAATTAAATGAAAAAAATAGTTACTACAAGAATTTTGGGAATTGGTGGACAGTGTATGGTGAAATAAAAGTACCAACAGGATTCTGCAGCCACAAAAAAGCTAGAGAAATATACTATCCCATACAGATTTAAAATATCCTCAGTACAGTTTACCCCCTGTAAAGTCCTCAAAGACAACTTGCTCTCTTTGTGTTGGGCCTTCAAATTGGTGTTTAACCTTAAATAACTCACTTCACCTTTTAGTGCCTTGTATCCTTGTTCTAATGGAACCAATCTTTTTGTTCTTTTAATTTAAAGAAAAAATACAATTCACTGTACTGCATATAAATAATATTTTGTGAATAGATTTTAATGGCACCATTGACATGGAATGTTCAAATTTGAAATAAGGGATATAAGTGAACATCTGTTGAGTACTTCTCTGTATAAGGTATATATGTAAACCCTTTATATAAATATTTGTTTAATCTCCAGGACAATTCAGTAAACAATATATTATTATGTCCAATTTACAGATGAGAAAATTGAGACTTGTTGAGTTTCACAAAACCAAACCCAGTTTTGGATATCCCTGAAATCTTTTTTTTTCCTATTTACTACTGTCTCCTAAAGTTGAGCAAAAAAGGAAAGTTAAGCCAACTCTTGCATTTTTAACCTTACAACTTCAGTCTCTAATTTAAAGGCAGCTTAATGTATTTTAAACATTTCATTTAAAGATCAGCCTGGAAATTTATTTAAAGAATGCTTAAATTTCAAGAATTTCAACTTAGAGTGAGCCTACTTCCTTTGGGGATTGAGAGGTTTTTTGTTTGTTTGTTTGTTTTGTTTTGTTTTGTTTTGGTTTTGTTTCCCCCAAAGTCCACTGTGCACAAAGAAAAAAAAGCCACTGGAAAATGCATTGTTAGGCCATTTTGATATTCCCAAGGGCATATAAGTGTAAATGTACCAAAACATGCAGATTACATTTCCCTGAAGCTGTACTCTTTTCACACTTTAACAGAAAAGCAGTTTGAAAGGGGGAAAAGAGAAATGTTTGGCACATATATGCAAATTTTAATCATCAAAAGACCCAAGATGTGAAGCTGCTGCCCTGGCTTTCCTAGATTTCTCATCCTCCCAATGACCTGCCCCCAGCCTGGGTGCTGCGTGTGCAAATCTCTTGCTCACTGGGTGCTGGTTTTGTTACAAAGTTAGAGCCAGGTTTTCTCTGAGCAACATTAATTAAACTGCAAACAATGCTGTGTTGGTATAAGAAGAAGATGGTCAAAACAATAATTTAAAAATTAATTAGTGACATCCTGTATGATTCTACTTATATGAGGTTCCTAAGTAGTCAAATTTGTTGAGACAGAATGTGTAAAGGTGGTTGCCGGGTGCTGAGGGGAGGTAGGTGTGGGAATTAGTGTTTAATAGGTACAGAGTTTCAGTCGGGGAAGGTGAAAACTTTCTGGAGAGCGTGCTGGTGATGGTCGTGCAATGATGTGAATGTGACTTAATGTCACAGAACTATACACTTAAAGAAGTTTCAAATGATAAATGTGTTGTATTTATTTTACCACAATAAAAATATGATTATTAAACATAGATTAGTTAAGTTCTATGTTGTTTTCCCATGTACGCATGGTACATATGTGTGGTATGCACAAGAGAAACGGTAGATTGGAGCACACATAGGCTCAGTCAATGAGACTTGAGTGCGAAACCTGGCTCTGCAATTTATAGTTGGAAATAATATACAGCCTCCCTAAGCCATCTCAGTGGCATCTGTCTTATCTGTAATAGGAAGATCGAACACTTAATCTCTCTGTGATTTGTTCCAAGTGCTAAGGACATAGAAGAAGTAAGTGAAAGCATGTTGTAAATAATTAATAAACTCTTAACAGCATCTACAATATCTATAAGTAGCAACAACTATTGTGGAAAAATAAAACTAGACACATTGTTATTTTTCAAGATTAAAAATGAAATAATCTTGCATATTTCTTGAAGACAGTTAAATAAACCATTCTTTAGGTTTTTTGTTTGTTTGTTTATTTATTTCATTGAATATGCTATTACGGTTGTCCCATTTTTTCCCTCCCTTTATACACTGCGACTTGCACCCCATCCCATCATCCCTACACCTCTTAGTTCATGTCCATGGGCTGCAAACACCAGTTCTTTGGCTTCTTAATTTCCTATACTATTATTAGCCTTCCCCTGTCTACTTTTTCTTTTGCCAACATTTTCCCGCCACCACTTTCCACAGCCCCACCCACCCCTACCTCCCACCCTCAATCCTTCCCCCATTTGGCTTTGCCCATGGGTGCTTTATGCATGTTCCTTGATGACCCTTCCCCTCCCTTTCCCCTGTCATCACCCTCCCTCCTCCCTTCTGGATACTGTCAGTTTGTTTTTTATTTCAATGTTGTGGTTATGTTTTGCTTGCTTGTTTATTTTGTTGATTAGGTTCCACTTATAGGTGAGATCGTATGGTATCTGTCTTTCACCATGTGGCTTATTTCACTTAACATAACGCTCTTCATTTCCATCCATGCTGTTGCAAAGGGTATTAGCTCTTTCTTTCTTTCTTCTGCGTAGTATTCCATTGTGTAAATGTACCATAGTTTTTTGATCCACCCACTTACTGTTGAGTATTTAGGTTGCTTCCAATACTTGGCTATTGTAAATTGTGCTGTTATGAACATTGGGGTGCAGAGGTTCTTTTGAATTGGTGTTTCAGGATTCTTAGGGTATAATCTCAGCAGTGGAGTTGCTGGGTCAAAAGGCAGATCCATTTTTAGTTTTTTGAGGAAATTCCAAACTGTTTTCCACAGCGGCTGCACCAGTTTGCATTCCCACCAACAATGTACTAGGGTTCCCTTTTCTCCACATCCTTGCCACTTGTTGTTTGTTGATTTGTTTATGATGGCCAGTCTGGCTGGGGTGAAGTGGCGTGTCATTGTTGTTTTAATTTGTATCTGTCTGATCGTTAGTGACGCTGAGCATCCTTTCATATGTCTCTGGGCCTTGTGTATGCCCTCCTTGGAGAAGTGTCTGTTCAGGTCCTTTGCCCATTTTTTAATTGGATTGTTTGTCTTGCTAGAGTGGAATCATGTGAGTTCTTTACATATTTTTGAGGTCAAACCCTTGTCTGAGGTATCATTGGGAAATGTATTTTTCCATACAGTTGGTTCCCTTTTCATTTTGCTGATGTTTTCTTTGGCTGTGTAGAAGCTTCTTATTTTGATGAAGTCCCATTTGTTGATTCTTTCCTTTATGTCCTTTGCTCTAGGGGACATATTGGTGAAAATATTGCTGCATGGAATATCTGAGATTTTTCTGCCTATGTTCTCCCCTAGGACTTTTATGGTGTCACAACTTATATTTAAGTCCTTTATCTATCTTGAGTTTAGTTTTGTGTGTGGTGTAAGTTGGTGGTCAAATTTCTTTTCTTTCTTTTTTTTTTTTTTTGCATGTAGCTGTCCAGATCACCTAACACCATTTGTTGATGAGGCTATTTTTACTCCATTTTATGCTTCTTCCTCCTTTGTCAAATACTATTTGACCATAGAGACATGGGTTTCTTTCTGCACTCTCTGTTCTGTTCCATTGATCTATGTGTCTGTTCATATGCCAGTACCAGACTGTTTTGATTAACGTGGCCTTATAGTATAGTTTGATATCAGGTATTGTGATCCATTCGACTTTGTTCTTCTTTCTCAGAATTGCTGCAGCAGTTGGGGTTGTTTATGGTTCCATATAAATTTTTAAAATGTTTGTTCTATCTGTGAAATATGTCAGTGGTAATTTAATAAGGATTGTGTTGAATCTATAAATTGTTTTGGGCAGTATGGACATTTTGATGTTAATTCTTCTAATCCAAGAACATGAATATGCTTCCAATTGTTTGTGTCTTCCTTAATTTCTTTCTTCTGGGTTGTGTAGTTTTCTGGGTATAGGTGTTTAACCTCCTTGGTTAAGTTTATTCCTAGGTAGTTTATTTTTATTGTTGCTATAGTAAATGGGAATTTTTCCCTGATTTCTGATTCTGATATTTCATTGTTGGTGTACAAAAATGCCTTAGATTTCTGAATATTGACTTTGTATCCTGCTGTTTTGCCAAGTTCACTTATTAGGTTGAGTAGTTTTTTTGGTGGAGTCTATAGGGTTTTCTATGTACACTATTATGTCATCTGCAAACAATGACAGTTTTACTTCCTCCTTTCCAATTTGGATGCCTTTTATTTCTTTTTCTTGTCTGATGGCTATGGCTAGGACTTCTAATACTATGTTGAATAGAAGTGGTGAAAGTGGATACCCTTGTCTTGTTCCCGATCTTACTGGGAAAGCTTTTAGTTTTTGCCCATTCAGTATAATGTTGGATGTAGATTTCTCATATATAGCCTTTATTATGTTGAGGTATGCTTCCTTTATTCCCACTTAGCTGAGTGTTTTTATCATAAATGGGTGCTGTATCTTATCAAATGCTTTTTCCTCATCCATTGATATGATTGTGTGATTTTTTTCTTTCCCTTTGTTTATGTGATGTATTACATTTATTGATTTGCAACTATTATACCATCCTTGCATCCTTGGGATGAATCCCACTTGGTCATGGTGTATGATCTTTTTAATGTATTGCTGGATGTGGCTTGCCAATTTTGTTGAGTATTTTAGAGTCTATGTTCATCAGCGATATTGGCCTGTAGTTTTCTATCCTTGTTGTGTCTTTATCTGGTTTATGGATTAGGATGATACTGATCTCATAAAAAGAGTCTAGGAGTCTTCCCTCTTCTTGGACTTTGTGTAATAGTCGGAGAAGGTCAGGGGTTAGCTTTCCTGAAATGTTTTATAAAATTCTCCTGTGAAACCTTCTCATCGAGGGCTTTTGTGTGCCTGGAGATTTTTTATTACTGCTTCAATTTAACCAGCTGTTATTGGTCTGTTCAGGCTTTCTGCTGCTTCTTCATTCAGTTTTGGAAGGTTATGTTTTTCTAGGATTTGTACATTTCACCCAGGTTTTCAAATTTCTTGGCGTATAGTTGTTCATAGTAATTTCTTACAATCCTTCGTATTTCTGTGGTATCAGTTGGAAATTCTCCTCTTTCATTTTTTATTTTATTTATTTGGGTCCTCTCCCTTTTTTTCTTGATGAGTCTGCTTAAAGGTTTGTCGATTTTATCTTTTCAAAGAACCAGCTCTTCGATTTATTGACCCTTTGAATTGTTCTTTAAGTCTCTATTTCATTCAATTCTGCTCTGATCTTGATTATTTCCTTTGTTCTACTCACTCTGGGCTATGTTTCTCCATTTCTCGTAGATGTTGTGTTAGGTTGTTTATTGGAAATATTTCTATTTTTTTCAGGTAGGTCTGTATTGCTATGAACTTCCCCCTCAGGAATGCCTTTGCTGTGACCCATAGGTTTTGGACTGTTGCATGTTCATTTTCATTGGTTTCCAGAAACATTTTGATTTCATCCTTGATCTCATTATTGATACATTCATTGTTTAATAGCATGCTATTCAGATTCCATGCATTTGAATGTTTTTGAGTTTTTTCCCTGAGGTTGGTTTCTAGGTTTAAGCACTTGTGGTCTGAGAAAATGTCTGATATGATTTCAGTTTTCTTAAATTTGTTGAGACTTGATTTGTGTCCTATCATGTGGTCTATTTTTGAAACTCGTCCATGTGCATTTGAAAAGAATGTGTAGTTTGCTTCTTTGGGATGAAAAGTTCTGTGTATATCAGTTAAGTCCATTTGATCTAATGCATCTTTTAGTTCCATAATATCCTTGTTGATATTTTGTTTGGATGATCTACCCATTGTTGACAGTGGGGTATTAAAATCCCCTACTGTAAGTGTGTTGCTGTCAATAGCTCTCTTGAAGTCCTCCAGGATTTTCCTTATATGTTTGGGTGCTCCTATGTCAGGTGCATATAGGTTTATAATGTTTATGTCTTCTTGAGGGATTCTTCCTTTGAGCATTATGTAGTGTCCTTCTGGGTCTCTTTTTATGGGCTTTGTTTTGAAGTCTATTTTGTCTGATATAAGTTTGCTACCCCAGCTTTTTATTCCTGTCCATTTGCTTGGAATATCTTTTTTTCCAACCCTTTACTATCAATCTGTGTAGGTCTTTTGTTCTGAGGTGGGTCTCTTGTAGGTAGCTTATGTGCGGGTCATGTTTTCTTATCCATTCAGCTAGTCTATGTCTTTTAATTGGAGCATTAAACCCATTTACATTTAAGGTTATTATTGATAGGTACTTATTCATTTTTTCCTTTTGTACCTGTGTTCCTGTCTCTCCCACTTTTTTTCCTCATCTTCTTAAAGCAGTCCCTTTAGCATGGTAGTTTGGTAGAGGTGTATTCTTTTAGCCTCCTTTTGTCTAAGAAACTCCTATTTTGCCTTCCATTTTAATTGAGAGCCTTGCTGGGTATAATAGTCACGGTTGCAGGGCTTTGCTTTTCATTACTCAGAATATTTCTTGTCATTCACTTCTAGCTTGTAGTGTTTCTGTGGAGAAAACAGCTGCTAGCCTTCTTGGGGCTCCCTTGTATGTTACTTTTTCTCCCTTGCTGCCTTTAAGATTCTCTCTTTGCCCTTGATATCTACCATTTTAATTATGATGTGTCTTGGACTGGGCCTCTTTGGGTTCCTCTTGAATAGGACCCTCTTTGCTTCCTGGACTTGTGTAACATTTTCTCCCCCAAATTAGGGAAGTTTTCCATCATTACTTTTTCCAACAGGTTTTCTATCCCTTGCTTCTCTTCTTCTCCTTCTGGTATTCCTATTATATGGATATTATTGCATTTCATGTTGTCCTGCATTTTCCTTAATACTTCTTTGTTCATTTTGAGCCTTTTGTCATTTTCTTGCTCTTTCTGGTGTTTTTTTTTGTTTGTTTGTTTGTTTGTTTTTTGCCTACCATGTCTTCCAGCTCACTGATTTGATCCTCTGCTTCATTTAGCCTGCTTTTGATCCTTCTACTGCATTCTTCAAATCAGAAATTGTATTCTTCTTTTTCTCTTGGTTCTTGATAGTTTCTATGTCCCTTTCCATGCTGATATAGTTTGCAGTAAGTTCCTCATAGTTTCCCTGTAATTTTTTTGTAAGTCTCACTGAGCTCATTGAGTTCAGTGGGCTTCCTTATAACGATTGTTTTGAACTCAATATCTGATAGTTTTCTTGCATCTATTTCATTTATTAGTCTTCCTGAGGATTCCTCCTTTCCTTTTGGTTGGGAGTTGTTTCTTTGTCTTCCCATTATTTGTCTGCCTGAGCAAAACCACAAAGCCCATGAAACAAAGCCACAACCACAAAAATAACTCCCCTTTGCTATCGCACTATCAACAGCCAATGAACCAGTTAATAAGGTTGTAAAGAGATTAAGACTATTATAAGAAAGGAGATAAATAAACTGTAGTATAAAGTCTAGTGACTTAATGTACACCAACTTGGTAGACAAAAAGTGAAAGTTAAAAAGCTATGTAGTAAAGAAAATATCACAAATCATGGAGAAGACCACAGTGGATTTCATTTTGGTAGCCTTTAGTATTTACTGCTGTGTTTTTTCTTTTTGGATCCACCTCTGGTGATGTCAGATGTTGACCTCGACTGACCTTAGGCAGTGTGTTCGCGTCTTCCTGGGATCTACTCTCTCTGGCTGACTCCTTCAGTTGTTAACCTTCTCATCTTCTCACTCTGTGCTAAGCATCAGGCTTAAGCACTATAGGGCAGGGTAGAATCCCTCCTGGGGTTGGGGATAATGTTTCCTATCAGGCTGTTGCTGCTCAGAAGGGAGCGTTCTATGTGAGCTTGATGGCTGCTGCCTTTTGGGGGATGATTCAGTACCAGGATCCTGGAGGCTACTCTCTCAGTTCTCTCCACAAAGTCTCTGTCCCAAGCCTCTCCTCAGGTGTCTCCCATCTACTCTGCCCCTCTCTCCCCCCATTACAGGGTTCTACTGTCTGCGGCTGCCACTCCGCACTCAGCAGTCTGACTTAAGCACCACAAGGCCAGGGCAGAGTCCCTCCTGGGGGCGGGGCTATTGTTTCCTTTCAGGCTGCCACCACTCAGGGGAGTGGTCCGCCTGAGCAAGATGGCTGCTGCCACATCCAGGATGACTCATCACTGGGTTCCTGGTGGCTACTCTCTCAGTTCTCTCCACAAAGCCTCCATCCCTGGTCTTTCCTCAGGTGTTTCCAGCCCACCCTGCCCCCACCTTTGCTGAAGCCAGGTAAGTGCCTGCAAATGAAAATGTATGCATTGGCCCTTTAATTGCCTCTTTCAGTCTCCAGCTGCCCATCTTTGACAGAGAGCAGCCCTGCCGCTTTTTGCAGCTGGCTGTTATCTGTGTAGTTTTGGGGCTCTAGTGCTTTAGGCTGGGGATTCCCTGTTTATGTTTTAGTCCCCACTCTTCTCAGGGGGATCCAACTGGCGCTGCCCCCTCAGGGTACCCAGCCAACCTTCTCGCATCTCTGCCACACTCCTTACCAGTCAGGTTGTGCTGAACTGATTCTTCTTTTTCCAAGGTTATAAAGCTTCTCTCTCGCTATTGTTCAGCTGTGTGTTTCAGGTGATTTCTCCATAATTTAGTTATAATTCCAGATTGGTCCTGGGAGGAGGTCAGTGTGACTTCCATTCACTCCTCCACCATCTTGATTGTTCCTGCTTGTTTCTCAGAACTTTCTTAACTCTCACTCTTTTGTTTAACAAACGTGTATTTGGTATCTACTTCGTGCCAATTGTTGGCCGACAAGGAGCTCAAACTAACAGGCATTTGATAGTGACCAATCAAATGAAATGCAGTGGACACAGGAAAACCCTGGGACTGGCAGTGCCAGATGTGTTTGTTAGGCAAAAACCAGTCCCTTTAACCATCTTCCAGCTAGGAGCTCTTGGATAAATCTGTTGTGCGTGAAGTCAGTGGAGACCATGCAATATGGAAGTACGCTTCAAAACCAGCATTGTTCTCTGACAGATCATGTAGGTGAAAATAGTAATTCAGAGATCATGTATGAGACTGTAACAACTTGTTTAAAAAGAAATTAGAGAAGGGCTAAGATACAGTGCAGTGCTTCCAAAATATACTCTGCAGACCCTACAGCTTCTCATAGCCTTAATATTTTCTGACCAATAAAGGACCGTGTTGTCAAACAATTGTGGGAAACCTATATTAAACAAAGGTCAATAAATTTTCTTTACTGTGACATTTCTCAGAAACATTAACATTCCAAGATAGGTTTGCATTTCTAAGAAGAAGTTACTGAATACCATGTTTTCTTGTTTTTTTTGATAGTGGATCCCTTTTCTACCCCAGAACTCTAATTAAGATCCCATGGAAAAGCATTCTGTGGGTCCTTCCACTGGGAATATGTGTCCCTTCAAGCTACATGTGACAAGATATAATGGTCATTTCCTGGATAAATTGGTTAGTTACACTAACAAAGGGAGGGAAAAACAAATAAGAAAACTGACCATCCTCTGAGGGTTGAAATTTTCTCTCATTTCTTAGCTCAAGGGATGAAGGGTCCTGAGGAGTATTAGATTTTCTTTTTCTCTTCTTATTCTATGGATATTGAACACACATGAGCACTGAGCAGGAGAGGGTCAGCCAGGAGCCCTACCCTGGCGATGTGTCCGGGTGGCTGAGAGGTCATAGTGTTGGTGAGTGCACTTTCACTCCAAGCTGCCTCAGCCCTTACCAGTGACAGCTTCATTTGACAATGAAAGGCATCAATAATGGAAATGGATTGAGGGCAACACCAAAGTGCAGATCAGGAATAGCTCACACGGTGATGCTCTTGCACTAGAAGCAAAATCTATCCTTGGATCTAAAGAAATCACTTGAGAAGAAAACACTTTTTCTTCATCAAGCTACAATAAAGCTGCATTAGGAGAATGCTGCACAATTGTTCATACTCTAGGTTAGAAAATGGAGTTGATTAAATGGAAAGAAATTTTTAAAATGTGAATTTTTAAAAAAGATGATGAGGTGTTTAAGGGGTAGGATTTAAGTAGGAAGATGTAGTAGATAATTTAAGATGTATGACTGAGTGGCAATTACAGTGAAGCTTGTGATAGTTGCCTATACACAATTAATTGCCTAATGTGGCAAATAAGGAGAAACAGTCTTTAGGCACCAAAACGGAAACTTGAATTGAAACCTATTAGGGAAACATTATTCACATTGCAAGAGAAATTACCTGAGTTATTTGGATAAATATTCAGGATGGTACTTTTTTTCTTAAACTATCTTAAACTAAGCTTCTTTGTTTTAAAAGGATGCATACATTTTCATGTTTCTTAGGAACAGAAATTAAAGAATAAAGAAAATTTTAAATTTGCTGCAGGGTATTGTGAGCCAGTGACAACACTTAAGGTTGCTTCAAGCCTCTACTGATAAGCATGGTGGTAAGAATCATAGAAAATCCATGCATTACGTTACACTGTGTGTGAAGATGCACCTTGTGATATAAAGTATATTAAGGATAGTTGCTATGGAGAGCACTTGATAAAACTAGCTAACCTTTAGTGAATATTCTTATTATGCATTAAGTATATCACATAAGTAGTCTCTCATCATTGCTTGACACTCAGAAGGAGACACTGGTATCCCCATTTCACAGATGAGCAAACTAAGCCTCAGCAAAATTAAGTGAACTGGCCAAATTCACACAGCCAATAAGTTGCAGAGTCAGAATTTGCATTCAGTTCTGTTACTCAAAATCCATGCTCTTTTATTGCGATGCTATGTCGCCTCCTGAAGGCATTTTTGATCATCATTTTTAGAGACTTTAAACCGATAGCTTATTATATATGAAGCACTCCTGAGAATGAAATGGTTTGCTTGTGTTTGAGAGTGGGTGGTCACTAAGAGTGTTACCCACACTTATCCTAGATAATACCATAGCACAGCTTAAGCAAACAGCTTGCTCAGGGTTGTGTATGGAATGAACTTGGCAACACTGGAAGAAAGGGCAGCTGGCTCTGGCTCTCTGAGCATTCAGAGCTTGTATATGGAGGAGCTCTGTCACATCTCAAAAACAGCATCCAGATTTGATTATAACATCTCTTTGTGGTCTTTGAAGCTTTTCGGTATTTCTTCCCTTGCCTTATGGAGTTCAGACCTATTTTCACGTAAACAGAAATTATTTTTTCTTTCTGAGCACTTCATTGTTAGTGGCATTGTGGAATGTCCCAGGAAGGAGGAAATGAGGCCCGTCATAAAGGAGAAATTCCTCTTTGGCTTGCTTGTTTATATGAAAATGCCAAAGCTACCAGCTGTTACAATAGCAGGCCTGGGTAAAGCCCTCTTTCCCAGCTGTCCTACAGCATACATATAACAGGGGGAGATAATTCCAGTAGACTTGATTAGAAGATTTTAAAAAAAAATTCCCACAAGTGTCACCCTGAATTCATGAGTTTTATAGGAAATTTAGGAAATATGTGGTTTGGTACACTTTTTATTTCAGCAAGAGCTTCCCAAATCATAAACACGGAAGTGACAACTCATATTCTAACCATTCCCTATTAAATACCTTACCTCGAAATGTAGAATGAAAAAAAATTAATTTCACATACTAATTTATAGGACATTTGAGACAAACAGCCCATCAGTGTTACCGTTACCTCATTCGCCTTTTTTAGCCATCAGTACTGACTGCTTATGTCTTTTACATTCATGGAACACATTTCAAATGTAAAGAATTCAGCTCCATAGCAGGGTCTTAGCAGAGATGATATAAATCATCTTGTTGGCTATCTTTATAATGCTTTCTTCTTTTCTTAAAAAAAAATATATATTTTATATATATACATATATATATATGTATATATATAAAATATCAGGACTGATGGAAAAAACAGATCTGAAAGGAAAGTTGAAAAATAAGTATACTTAAACAATTCTTCTGGAATCATTCGAGAGTAGAGCAGAGTAAACTCTAAAATCAAAACAATATAACCGTGAAGATTACATTTTTAAAATGAAGCTTAATTGGAGCAGTTTTACTGTATTGAACTGGTTAAGCATCTTCTTTGTCGACATTCCCAATAGAGGTAACCCCAGTCCTATTTCCTCCCTCTCCCACCTGGAGTCCAAGGTAAGCCATCAGTTTCCTGGACATGAGCAAGATTACAGCTGGGACTCACACCAGCTCTCCAGAGCCAGCCACAGCTTGGGGCAGCGTGATCTTTTTGGGGAAGGAGCTTCCTGGTGGTGCTGGAGGCTCATCTTTCTCTATTATTCCTATTTTAGAGGTTCTTTGTGTTTACAGTATCTCCAGTTATGGTCAGAATGACGCCATCCTGTTCCTTAGTCTTCTTTGCCTGAGTATAACCACAATGTCCTTTAGTCCTCGGAAAGTATAAGTGAGAGCTTACTCCATATATGGCATTTTAATTACAACAATAATTTCGTTAGATGCCATCCCTTCATTTGCAGTGAATTACAGGCAATTTTTCTGCATGTTTAATTGTGAAATTTTCCAGTAAGACCAAAAGAAAAAAAAAAGAAAAAGAAAAGCTGTCATTTAAACACATTTTGTCTTAAATCAAATTAAAACTATAGGAACTCCAAACCAAAGGCTGCTATTCTGGTTAAATACCAAGATGTTTTCCATAGAAATGAATTTTTTTTCATTAAGAAAACAAAACAAAAATAAATTTTACTTGAAGATGCTTCTTGGACTTTTTGCATTTAGTCATACCCCCCAGCTCCCTGCCAGAGTTGATACAAATCCAGAGTCTGATACAAATGCTTTTGGAGGCATGCCCCTTTAAAAAGAAAATAAAAACAGTGCTTTCTCTGAAATAAAAAATAACCAACTATCTTTTAGGCCTTCATGTCATCTATTTGAGTGTTCAGCCAAAATAAAAACTAACTGTTTAGAATCAGAATTTTCTAAACTACTATAAAAAACAAATTTGAGTCCTTTTTATCATTTGTTTCCTTTGTGTTTATTTAAAAGGGCATAGGAGGTAATATCAAAGAAGACTAAAGGAAAGCAAATAAATGAGGAAAAATAGAGTTCATGAGTAAAGAAAATAGAGGGAATACTCATATTTGAAGATTTGAAGTGGTCTTATTCTTTCACCCCAAACAGTGCACCTTCTCTTATATGCAGGGAAATCCTCTGACAACATACCTCTTCCTGTGCTTTTCTTGAATATCAAGCATCACCCTCTAAGTTTTCAGCCAAGTATTTTCTTTGGATTGTTCTTCTTTACCCTTATTAAATATTTCACATATCCAAAAGGAAATGTCAACACTTAACCTTTCGTGTGAGGTGGGAAAAGGAAAAAGTTTATTTCACTGCTCTTCTATTTAAATGTAATGGAAATATGCTATATTTTTTATTTTTGTATTCCAATATAATATGGTTAAAACCACGACTCCCCAAAACATGCATAAAAAGCAATACATAACATCTATACACTCATTCTGGTGTCGGTTCTGGTGTTACAAAATTCAACTTTATATGTGGGTATTATGCCTGTTGATTTTTTTCTTCCTCAAATTTAAACTCCTGCAAATCCCAATGCCAATTTATTTTTGTTTTCTAAGAAAAACATGTAAATCTCAATATGTTACTGAGAATTAAGCCTTTGGTATGATATCACTTATATGTGGAATCCAAAGAACAAAATACATTGACAAACAAAATAGAAACAGACTCATAGACATAGAGTTCAGACTGATGACTGCCAGAGGAGAGGGGTGTTGGGAGCTGGGGGGAAAAAGGTGATGGGATTAAGAAGTACTAACTGGTATACTGGAAATATTGGGGGGAATACTTTGTAAAGTGTGTAATTGTCAAACCACTATCCTGTATACCCAAAACTAATACAAAAAAAAAAATCAAAACAAAAGAACTGTTCTATATCTTAGACAAAACATTAGAAGAAACATCAGCTATAATTCAGTGATGAGTTAGAGAGCTTCCATTCCAAATTTATATTTAGATGAATATTTAAGTACTTCACTTAAAGGAAGCTGATATAACTAACTACTAGTGGATTAGCCAAAGCACACTAATTTTCATTGGTATTATTTTAAAAATTCAATAAATGCATAAAATAGAAAAAAAGAAGCACTAATTGGTAGTTACAAAATAGTCACGGGGATGTAAAATAAAAAGCATAGGGAAAATAGTCAACGATATTGTAATAACTATACATGGTGCTCGATGGGTAATCACTTTGTAAGTTATACATGTCTTATCACTGGTTTGAATATCTGAAATTAATATAAATAGTGTTGAATGCAAAATGTAATCAAATAAATAAATAAATAAATAAAATTTTAAGGCCTTTGACACAAACATTTTTCCCTGCAATATACTATTAGGGTAAATATAGAGAACTGCTGGATAATTTGAAAATCAGTCAGTTTTAGACTTTATCAGATACACATATTTTCAATGTAAGCAACCAAATTTTATCTTTCGGGCCTATATATGCAATTTGAGGTGTATATGTGTTTGTGTGACATATTTTAAAACATCATGTCAAATATTTTAAGTGTTAAATAAATGTCAGTTTTTGTTAGTTATATATGTGACATCTACTTTGTGCCATGAGATTTAGTGATCTTGGATGGAAGCGATGGACTATGGGTAGTACTGTAGGCTGAAAACTGGAATTTATACTTAAGGAGACCTTATTTTAATAATAATGATTATATAACAGCAGTGTGTCTACATCTAGCATAAGCTATATTTGCAAATGTTGTCTGGCTTATTTATTAGATGTTTTTAAAATGTTCCAGTGACATGAGACCTGTAAATTTGTATTTTGTAAAGAAAGAGAAAAAAATTACCTAAACCACAAGACTGAAAACAAATAGATAGTAGCAATTAGCCTCCAAATTTTTACCTTTTTAATAACATAGGTGGTCATTTCATAGAATTTTCTAATCTTAATTTCTGTATTTAAAAAATGTCCTCCTTTTGCATTTACATACACAAAAGGCATGCTATAGAATGTAAATCATGTAATATAAAAGTAAATTGTATGGTATTTCTAAGCCTTGGCCCTCCAAAATCTATCTAATGGGGAATTTCTCAAATTGTTATTAGTCCAAAGGATCTCTCATGGGTCCCTGAGTCTTATATCAAACCACGGAGGAGGGAGGCAGGGTTTGCCACCCTAACAGGATGAAGCCAGCGTGGAACTGGACAGATACACACTGGTGTGTCTGCCAGAAGGATGGCAGAGGATAACTTACTTATGGACAATGGAGAGACTGCCAACCTATCAGCTAGGCACAATAACTGGCACACCCATCACCATATTTACCAAGAGGAGCACGGTGCCTTGACAGGCAGTGCATAAAACACACAGAGATCATAGGTTCAAGCAATATCACAGAGTCTTAGCAAACAGTATACAGTGGACCTCAGGTGAATTTTTATGCTTAACAAGGCCTCAGCCTCAAGACTGGCAGGAGCAGATCTCATGTTTTGGCATAAAAAAGAAAAAAGCAAGAGCAAGGTAGAATCACTTTCCCATATCCTGGAAGGAAAAGGCTGCCAGAATGATTTGGAAGACAGAAATTAGGCCCAGAAAAGAAGGCAGAACCTACTCTTCAAAACTTGAGCAAAAGGCTAGACTTGGTTTCAGGACAAAGTCGAGCACATAATTGGGTCTCAGGCACACAGTGAAGACTGGCAGGCCCTGTGTCTTCTGAGCATAGCCCCTGAGCATTCCGGGCTCTGCAGAAGTGAAGAAAAAGTATCAAGGGGTAGGAAGCCAAGCAAACTATCAACTAGAGGATGTTTCTAGCTCGAGTCTTGGGGTTATTCCTCTCTGGTCAGCAGGTGAGAATCCAGAGGCAGTAGCCTCAAGCTACTTAACAACCTATTACTCAGAAATTTCCAGAGTCAGTGAAAGAGGTAGTAACTGCCCCCGGAGTGATCTCAGCAGCCTGTCAACAAGAATATAGGCCTTTTCTGTGCCCTGGACAACTCTCCAGGAGCTTCCTGGGTTCTGTGACAGCCCAAAGGACTCTAGATCCTTAAAGAAGAATACCAGGATGATGTTGAAACTTCTCTAGGCCACTTTATGGGAGATCGTTTTTGACCAGGGGGCAAAAGCCACTCAGGAAGCTGTTCAGTTTATTGGGACAGCTAGATGACAACAAACGCTTTGTTTTTAAAAGCCTGGAGACCATCTTTCAACATTACCAAGACCAAATGCAGAGCAGGTATGTTCAACATTACCAAGACCAAATGGTGCTTTTTACAAGAATATTTCCTACAAAGACTATGCTGAACACTTAAAAACCTAGTCCTATAGTCAGTTCATATACTTTCAAATAATGTTTTTCCATGTTATAATCCAAATGCCTCCACATTATAATTGATGCTGTTGGTGACACATTCATAATATGCCTAATGTGTTTATGCCGCTCCTTTTCCTATGTAAACACCTAATCAGGCATCCAGACAAACATCATCACCCTGCTGCCCAGAATACTATGATGGGGAAGATGTGTGTGACAAATTGTTCTTTAAGGAAAGGGCAACTAGCAGCATGAGGACCATGTACTGGGCATGTTTATTAGAAGTATTGGATATGACAGTTAACTTAGAGAAGGATATGCCTTTCTAGGACAGAGCAAAGACTGATTAATACATTATAGAGAAGGGAATTTGGCTTAAAATAGAACGAACTTTCTTAAATGTGAAACAGTTGTGAAAATGAAGGGTGTGGGGAAAGTGTGACTCTTTGTGGCAAGATGGTGAGCATCACAGCAGCCTTAGAGTTCAGAGTAGACAGTGGGTGAGTACTTAGCAGGAATGTTATATTTACACGTAGAGTCGGGAACTGGTTCCAGTGACCTTTAAAGTGAGTGACCAAGCTAGAATCCAAATTCAAATTTCCCACTTCATAATCTGGAAATTTTACCTGATACCCTGCTGTGACAGGCTGAACAACAGTCACCAAATATGCCTCTCTCTTAATCCCTGGATTGTGTGAATGTTTCCTTATATGGCAAAAGGGACTTTGAAGGTGTGATTTAGTCAAAGATCTAAAGTTATGGAGATTACCCTATATTATTTGGGTGGGCTTAATCTAATAATCACATTAAGTTTATGAGAGGGAGGCAGGAAGAGTGAGAGTCAGTGAAGTGATGTTGGAAGCAGAGATTGGAGTGCCGTCCTTTGTACATGAAGGGAAGGGCCACAAGTCGAAGAATACAGGGAGCCACTAGAAGCTGAAAAAGGCAAGGAAATGAATTCTCTAGAGCCTCCAAAGGAATGAAGCTCTGCAAACACTTGAACCTCATCCTGGTGAGGCCCACTTCACACTGCTGATCTCCAGAACTGTTAAGACAATGAATTTAGATTGTTTAATGCCATTAACTTTGGGGTCATTTGTTACAGTAGCAATAGGAAACTAAGACACCTGCCTTTCACTAAAATTTGTCTGGAATTTTATTTGAGCTCTGAACAAACAAGCCAAGACCAAAACTTGGCATAAAAGTGAAGGAAATATAGCTTTGTCACTTCCTTCCCCCAACATTGGTTGTACATTCTTGGACTGAGCCTGTTTGCATAGTTGTTCCTTTCTAATGGAATTTTCCTTCTTCATTTACATATGTGTTGCAATGACATCTATGCATGTATAACTAAATCAAAACTTCTTAGCAAGGTATGCAAGCCTCTTGATGATCAAACTTGCTGCTCTCCCACCGATTACCTCCCTGAAGCCCTTGTCAAGTTTCCTGAAAACACCATGCTCTTTTACCTGTTATTTGGCACATGTTTCTTCTGTAGTAAGTTGCATTCATTTTCTGTTTTGCCTAGATAACTTCTACTCAGCTGTGTCAGGACTATGTTTAGCAAAAACAGAGACCTGAAATAACACAAGCTTAAATAGAGGTTTAATTCTTTCTCCCATGACTGTTAGGAAGTGGGTAGTTCAGCACTGATATGGCATCTCGTCTCTTCTCTGGGACAGCCATGAAAAATCACGCCCCTTCTAGCTCATGGCTCTGCCATCCCAAGATTATAGTCTTTGTGTTCACAGCACAAGAAGGTGTTTAGAGCTCTGGCTGTCGCAACCATATTTCAGGCAGAGGAATGGAGGAGAGCAAAAAGAGGAAAATGAGCAAAGGGCACATCTCAGCTATCTATTTGGGAAGTTTTCTGAATGGTATCAAATTATACTTCTATTCATATACATTAAAAAGTACTTAGTCACTTGAAAAGAGGCTGGGACATGTAGTCCCTATCTTGGGGATGAGGGATGGCATTGACCTTACTAAAAATCAGATGCTCTATTTCTATGGAAGAAGAGGAGGAATATTAATGGTAACAAGCTAATATATATATCACATCATCATTTAAAAGTCAAATTATATTCTTCCTGTTATGGGAAGATGTTCCTAACCTCTGACTGCATTAATTGTCCCTCCACTCTGCCCTTAAATATCCTGCAAATATCTTACCTAACTTTGTCAAAAATCTTTATTTGGCTGTCTCTCACACTGGACTATGAGCGATTTGAGGCAGAAGCTCTCTTTTTATCACTCTATTGCTCAGCACAGTGGCTATAAAAATTTACATACATTGAATAAATGAATGACTTAATCCTGAAAAGTTTCCTGATGCCAGTGTTCAAGGAATTTTAACTTTTGAGCAGATATTTTAACTTAGGGTATACTGTGTTTTAGCTTTTAAAATATTTTTTTGTAGAGATTTCTGGGAAATTAATTAGAGCATATACCAAAATATGTAGGAAATGTAGCTCTGTATATGTATCTTATAGTTCAAAAAGTGGGAATTTGCCCAAAGCCAGACATATTTAGATTTTTTCCACACTCCCACCCCACCTTTATTTGTAAAGATAGTTTAAAAATATAATCAAGGGGAGTTTATTTTAGTTTAAGCTATTAAAATGAAGCAGATTGCATGTGGACCAAAATCTGTATCAATGCAACCAAATGATGTAGATAATTGCAACACTGTAAAGTTAAGAGGTAAACTAATAAATTTATTGAGTAAAAATCTATTGAGTAATAAAAACACATAATTTTGTTTTTAGCAAGCTTTTTCTGATATGCCTTTTTCCTGAAATGTATTTTAACAGTGACATGAGATTATCAATACTGGAAAGCTGAGTACTGTGGTCTGGAGAAACCTGGAATCCTAAATCACTATTTCAGTTCAAACAACAATTTTTTTTTTTAATCCTCCGCTGTTACTTTCAGAGGGAGAGGAAGGGAAAGAGGAAGGGAGAGAAACATTGATGTAAGAGAGAAGTATTGATTGGTTGTCTCCCATATGCACCCAGATGGGGTAGGGGGATGGTGTTTCACATGCCTGCACCTGGACCAGGGATTGAACCCACAACCTAGGTATGTGTCCTGACTGGGAATTGAACCAACAACCTACAACCCTTTTGGTTATGGGACGATGCTCCAAAGAACTGAGCTACACTGGCCAGGGCTCAAGCAACTAATTTTACCCCAGTACAAGTAATTTAAAATTAGATGGTAGAATAAAAGTGTAAGTATTATCATTTTCAATATGTAGGTCTTCATTTTTCTTAAGGATGTTCTTTTGATAATGTATTCATTATCTAATGAAGAAATAAAATACATGAGACTCGAAAGGAAATATAATAAAAACAGACATGATACCTGCTTTTAAAAACTTATAACCTAATAGGGAAGAGAGTTTATATTAAAAATTTATAATATGTTACAGTGGCTGAGGTTGACTGAGAGAATGAATGTGACCATAAGAATGGGGAGACCATTTCTTCAGAGTATTATAAGGAATTCTTTCATGTATTACCTGTTCATATTTTTCCACCATTTTCTACCTCAAGAATTATTAGATGATGGTTAATTAGCATAGTATTTTTTACCTTGCTCTTTAAACTAAGATGATATTTCCAGTTTGCCTGGAACTGTCTTGATCTATGTACTTTGTGCCACCATAGTTATTGATAGTGCCTCTTTATCTCTCTGAAGGAGCAAGCCAATTAATAACCTGTTTCTCCATCCTTAGCAGTATGAACTTTCCCTCAGGCTTCCTTCTTTTCTACTTTCCACACCAAATGCACGGAAGAGTAGGAAAGAAGATAACTTACTCTCCTCAAAAGCTCAGTTTCTGGCCTTGGTTCCCATATTCTTGTTACACCTGCTGAACATCAGGTCATACTCAAGTCTTGCAGATTGTGTCAAGTTCCTGTGGTTTATGGATAAAAGCCTTTATTCTTTGGAGGAGAACGTGCTTCTGATTTAATGGGGGGGGGGGAGACAGATTTCCATGTTTGAGCTCACGAATATTTCTTTTTTTTTTTTTTATGAAGTGATGTTTGAGCACAGATCTTTTTTAATTGAATTTTTTGGGATGACACTGGTTAACAAAATTATACAGGTTTCAGGTATACGATTCTACAACACATCATCTGTACACCATATTGTGTTTTCACCACCCCAAGTTAAGTCTCCGTCCAGCACCATTTATCCCTCCTATACCCTTCTCCACATCCCTTCAACCTCCTTTCCCCCCAAAATTATTGCACCATTGTCTGTGTCCATGAGTTTTTTCTCATTTCTTCTTTTTTTTTTTTGCTCAATCCCTCCACACACCCCACCCAGTGCTCTTCCTGACAGCTGTCAGCTTGCTCTCTCTATCTATGAGTCTGTCACAATTTTGCTTTTTAGTTCAGTTTGTTCATTAGATTCCAGATATGAGTGAAGTTATGTGGTACTTGTCTTTCTGTCATTGACTTATTTCACTTAGCATAATGTTATCTATGTCCATCCATGCTGTCACAAAGAGTAAGGTGTCCTTCATTTTTAAAACCAAATAGTATTCCATTGTGTAAATGTACCACAGCTTTTTTTTATCCACTCATCTACTGATGGGTACATGGGTTACTTCCATCACTTGGCTATTGTAAATGATGCTGCAATGAACACGGGGGTACATATATTCTTTCGAATTCATGTTTTGGGTTTCTTTGGATAAATTTCCAAAAGTGGAATTGCTGGGTCACAAGGGAGTTCCACTTTTAATTTTTTGAGATATCTCTACACTACTTCCCACACTGACTGCACCAGTCTGCATTCCCATCAACAGTACAGGAAGGCACTCTTTTCTCTGCATCCTCACCAACATTTGCTGTTTGTTGATTTATTGGTGATAGCCATTCTGAGAGGTGTGAGGTGATATTTCACTGTAGTTTTAATTTGCATTTCTCTGATGATTAGTGACAGTGAGCATCTTTTCATATGTCTATAGGCTGTCTGTATGTTTTCTTTGGACAAGTGTCTATTCAGGGCCTTTGTCCATTTTAAAATTGGATTGTTTGTTGTTTTGGTGTTGAATTTTGTAAGTCCTTTTATAAGTTCTCTTTTGGTCCTTTATAAATTCTGGATATTAATCCCTTATTATGTGTATGGGTGAATATGTTCTCCTATTCAGTGGGTTATCTTTTCATTTCATTGATGGTAGTTTGATATATCCCATTTGTTTATTTTTATTTTGTTTCCCTTGCCTGAGGAGATATCATAGAAAATACTGATACAAGAAATTTCTAGATTTTACTGCATGTATTTCCTTCTATCATTTTTATGGTTTTGAATCTAACATTTAAATCTTTAATCCATTTTGACTTTGTACTTGTGTATGGTGTAAGAAGGTGGTCTAATTTTATTTTTTGCATGTGCCTGTCCAATATTCCCAACACCATTTATTAAATAGACTCTCTTTACCCCGTTGTTTGTTTTTGTCCCCTTGTCAAATATTAATTGACTATAAAGGCATAGGTTTATTTCTGGGCCCTTTAATCTGTTCCTCTGATATATGCCTGCTTTTATGCCAATACCATGCTCTTTTGATTACTATGACTTTGTAGTATATTTTGATTTCAGGTAGCATGATTCCTCTAACTTCATTCGTCTTTCTCAAGATTTTTATGGGTATTCTGGGCCTTTTGTGGTGCCATTTAAATTTTTGGAATATTTGTTCTAGTTCTGTGAAATAGGCCATTGATATCTTGATAGGAATTGCATGGAATATATAGATTGCTTTGTATAATATGGACATTTTAATGATGTTCATTCTTCCCATACTTGAACATGGTATCTGGTTTCACTTTTTTGTATCTTCTTCAATTTATTTCTTCAGTATCTTATAATATTATAGGTACAGGTATTTTACATCTTTGGTTAAATTTGTTTCTGTGTATTTTATTCCTTTTGAAGCAATTATGAATAACCCTGAGGAACATAGACACTAAAATCCAAACAAAATATTAGCAAGCCAGATCCAGCAATATATTAAAAATATCATTCATCATGATCAAGTGGGATTTCTTCCAAGAATGCAAGATTGGTATAATACCCACCAATAAATAAATGTGATACACCACATAAAAAAAAAAGAAGAATAAACACCAGATGATCACATTAATAGATGAAGAAAAAACATTTGATAAAATCCAACACCTATTTATGATAAAAACTCTCAGCAAAGTGGGAATAGAGGGAGCATACCCTCAATGTAATAAAGGCCATATATGACAAACGCACAGCCAATGTTATATTCAATGGGCAAAAACTAGAAACATTTCCCTTAAGATCACCAGCAAGACAGTGATGTCTGCTTTCACTGCTGTTATTCAACAGACTACTGAAGTTCTAACCACAGCAATTAGACAATAAGAGGAAATAAAAGGTGCCCAAAGTGGAAAGGAAGAAGTAAAACTGTCATTATTTGCAGATGGCATGATACTGTATATAGAAAACCCTATAGGCTCCACCAGAAAACTACAGAACTGATAAATGAATTCAGTACAGTATGCAAAATAAATATCCAAAAATCTGTTGCATTTTTATACACCAATAATGAATTATCAGAAAGACAAACCAAGATCACAAGTACTGTATTTTGCTGTGTATACTGTGCACCCACATTTTTGACCTAAACTTTCAGGAAAAAAAATTTCATTTTAATTAATTAATTAATTAATTAATATTTAGATGCTTGTTTTTTGTATTATAAAGGAATTTTAACATTTGTTTTTGAACATATTATGGTACAAGAAATTTTGTGTAACAAATAATTACAAAATGCAAGAACAGATACAAAGTATTTCAGGCACTACCCAGGTATAATGTGCATCCCTATTTTTCCCTCAAAAATTTCAGCCAAAAAGTGTACATTATACAGGGGAAAATATGGGTATTTCTTTAAATTACTATAGATCATCTAGCACTGAGCATGTATGCTTTCTCATATTGAATAATTTGATCTACTGCAATTAATTTAGTTTTTGGCATCTAAAAATATTTTCTTCTGAGGGAATGAGTTATTTTGTAGAGGTGAATATACCCATAGAATGATAGATCAAACAATAGACAGATGGTAGATAGTCACCAGAGCTCATCCTTTTAATTGCTAGCTCTTTTGAAATGTTTTCTTTGTTTGATGGAATTTTATAAAATGACTTAAAATACCTACCTGGCTTTCTTAATGTGGATTTAAAAAAATGAAACTTTATTTTTATCATCATTAGAAATGTTTATTATTTTTATATAATAATATAATAAGCAATGTTGCCATGGACTCCTGCAGCATATGAGGTTGTTTGTCCTTTTTCTATAAATTTTGAATTAATATCTTTTTATGTTATATTGTTCCTAGTTTATTGCCTCTATTAGTCCCTCTTCCTCACATCATTTGTTTCTTCTCATCTGCTGTAAGCTCAAAAACAGTATCAGTATAATGATTTGAATTGTTAATAAATCAAGGTAAATTTGCTCTAAATGATTAGGAACTATCAGATGGGGAAAATCTAAGAGTTTTTATGACATCACTTTTGGCTGCACAGATATTTTTGCTTGCTTTTGTTCTGTGTTCCAAGTAGCTGAGTTGTAGAATAGTTGACCTCTAGTTAAATAAAGAGTTTTTGTAATTCTATTTGAAAATTAGTGTGGAAAATTAAGGTATGCACCCCTACGGAGAAAGTCGAGGTCAAGTAATTCATTCCTGAAGCTGTACAGTCATAAAGATTCACATACTGTGCTCAGAAATAGTATTAGCCAATCAAATTGCTCCCAGAGGTGTGCTCACTTCCTAGGTCAACCCTTAAAACACTCCACATAACCATTTCAGGCTTCCAAATACTTGCTTGGTGAATGGACAGAGAAACAGGAAATCAGAGTGAAAATGGATGCTATAAATCTGTTTTGTACAGCAATGTGGTGAACAACTTTTAGTGAGGGCAAGTGTACTCCATCAGACTTTAGGATTTCACAATACAGCCTAATTCATCTGGAAAACTAAGTCTTTGTTTTTTTTCTCCCTAGTTTGAGACTCACAAAAATAATACAAAGTTTGATTTTTTCTGAGTTTCGGAACTCAGTCTTCCTCCCTTTTATCAAAGGTTTTAAAACCATCTCTACAAGTCATAGGGAAGGTCAGTTCTGCAAAGTAGATTTAACTTGCCTAGTGAGAGCCCAAAAGTTATGATTGCCAAAAGAATGCCTTAAAAAATAGCAAGCGAAAGTAAAACTAAAAGCCGTGTTCTAATTTACATAAAAGAGAGGTCAATAAATACACTGATACCTATGTATTATCTGTTGCTTTCTTTTAGAAAGAGATGTTAAAAATTAACCTTGAAAAGTTCCCAGATACCAGTGTCCTAAAAAATTAATCCGACATTTTCACATTATTCACTGTGGAGAAAGGGAGACAGGTGGTATGGATTTTTGCTACGTTTTGTTTTTTCAGGTGCTCACATAGAACTTGTAGGCCAAAGGCACTGTGTCTTTTGTTTTTATTTTTTTCAGTTTTATTTTGTAGTGGTTTCAGGTGTACAGTTTAGTGGTGAGACAGTCATATACTTCACATAATGTTCCCCTCCATATTTCCAGTACTCCAGCTGGCACAGCATTATTAGTAATCACAGCATTATTTTAACTATATTCCCTATGCTTTATTTCCAACCCTGTGACTATTTAGTAACTACCAATTTGTGCTTCTTAATCCCTTCACCATTTTCACCTAGTCCTCCAATACCCCTTCCCCCTGGCAACCATCAGTTCTCTGTCTGTGTTTTTTAATTTTGTGTATTCATTTATTTTGTTCTCTAAATTCTACATCTAAGTGAAATCACATGGTATTCATGTGTCTCTGACTAACTGATTTCACTGAACATAATACTCTCTATATTATGTGACATCTGTGCTGTCACAAATGGTAAGATTCCATTCTTTTTTTATGATCAATTAGTATTCCATTGTATATATGTACTATTACTTTTTTATCCCCTCATTATTGATGGACACCTTGGTTGCTTCCATATCTTGGCTATTGTAAACAACACTAATGGATAACACTAATATTCTTTTGAATTAGTGTTTTGGGTTTCTTCAGATAAATCCCCAAAGTGGAATTGCTGGATCATAAAGCAGTTCCATTTTTAATTTTTTGAGGACCATCTATACTGTTTTCCACAGTGGCTGCACAAATTTACCTTACCACTGACAGTGCATGAGGATTCCCTTTTCTCCACATCTTCATCAACAGTGGTTATTTGTGGATTTATCGATGATAGCCATTTGAGAGATGTGAGGTGATATCTCATTCTGGTTTTAATTTGCATTTCTCTGATGATAGTGACATTGGGCAGTTTTTCAGATGTCGTTTTTCCTCTTTGGAGAAGTGTCTCTTTAGGTTCTCTGCAGGTTGTTAATTGTGGCTGGGTTTTTTTTCGAGGGGAGGGCGAGTCTTGAGTAGTCTGAGCCCTTTGTAAGTAATGGATATTCATCCTCCTCATCAGGTGTGTCAGTGGTGAATATGTTCTCCTGTGTAGTAGGTTGTCTTTTCATTTTGTCGATCACTTCCTATGCTGTGCAAAGAGTTTTTAGTTTGATCCAGATTAATTTGTTTATCTTTTTCTTTTGTTTTTCTTGCTAAGGCACTGTCTTGCCTGAATGCAATTGCATTTTCTAACAGTTATGTCTTATACCGATTATGTTTGTATGCAGATTATTATAAAACCTCGAAAAGATTTCTGGGTTTTGATTTTATGTTGCCTTTTCTACAAGTTACATATTTCAATGTACTCCAAATAGTGCAACTATGAAATATAATGACTACAGCATTTGGGCAGAAAAAACAAATTTGTCCTGAACATCAAGATATAATGCACCTTGAGTTTTTATGACCATTATTGCTTTTCCATTAGTAACACTTAAGGAAAAAAGGGGAAAATATTTTTAAATGATTTAAATCTTTTTAATTGTGAAACAATGAAAGAACCTTTAAATAGACCAAATGCATATTATTTAAACACGTATATTATACAGCAGTATTTAACACTTATTTTTGGTAACTCCTTGCCATACTGTGCAATTTCAACAGTTATATCACTAGGGTTTATTTCTGCACAGACGAGATACCACAAATAAAAACAAACAAAAAAATGAAAAACAAAATAAACTTATATTTGAGAACCATAACAGTTGCCTGAATATCTCTGAAGCTTTTGAAGGATAAGCCTGCTTTACCATCTGTAATCATTAATGTAGCTTGTGCTAAAAACAGGTGGTTTTAAGGGCCAGCACACACTAATGAGCTCTGCTCATAATGAGTGGGATGTCCTTGGTCCAATTACATACCCTGACTTACAAGTAAATGTATTTTATTTCTGGACCCAGCCACTGACTTATAGTTGAGGTCTTGGCAGGACCGGGAGTCCCAGTTTCTCTTCTGGAGAAGCAAACATCCACAGGCATTCTCAGTTAACAATGCTAAGAGGTATATGAGCTATTTGTAAGCTAATAGTTACTTACGCACCAACTCTCTGTCAGACACTGGATCCAGTGCCTAACATGTACTATTCTAAAAATATTCTTTTGTTTTATAAGGCAGCCACTACTTTCTCTGCTTTACAGATTAGAAAACAAGGTTTAGATTGATTAAGGACATGTTTAAGGTCACACAGCTGGTGAGAAGCAGGACCAGAGTTCCAAATGAAGTGAGTCTGATTCTAAACTCTTCTGCCTGACTTCTCTGGGGAGAGAATCTGGTCTGATTTTAGATGAATGCATTTCTTATCTTTCATAGGGCAAGCCCGAGATGTTAAACTGTCTCTGGCTTAAGTGTAAAGTGAGTGGATTATTTCTGCACTTTATCTCCTCTCATGGAAATGTAAATAAGTCAATATAGGTGCAACCTTCCAAATTTCCTTTAAAGAAGCAACAGCATAAAATCACATCCCCACACACTTGTCAGAGGGAGGCACACAGTACATACTTTGAAACAGACAAGGTGTTCGGAAATGGTTTGATTTCTGGGTTTATTAGTGCATTTCTTTTCCTATTTTCAAAGTTTCTAAGCAGCCTATTCAGTTGAGATGTATTGCCCTTCAGTGTCAGCTAATCTCGTGACCACTCACCGGAGACCTGCCCATCGCGAGCCTTTGCCAGTCTCCTGCTGGGCTGTACTGCGGTTTGCAGTGAAGTGCCCTGTGCTTGCCTTCTTCCTGCCACTGTGAAAGTCAGCCAGGGAATCCAAGGTCTGAGGACCAAAACATATCAGCTCTAAATCAACTCTTAGTTTTTATACCCAGAATATGCTCTTGATTCACACTGGGGTTTTTGAGTCAGTTTTTCCTTTCCACTCTGCCTCAGTTTCTCAACTCTCAAAGTAATGGGAAAAAGCACACATGTTCTGAAGGGAGAACCCAGTCTTATTTAGATTGAAAGGCTTTTGAGGTTTTTTTAGGATCCACGCCTGAGTTTATTACATTATAACTATTTTTTTCATTTTTATGGTGATTTTTGTTTGACTGACATATTGTTCTTACACATCATGAGAAAAATCTATTTCCCGGATTTGAGTTTTCATATTCTTTTGGAAATTTCAGTTATTAATTATTTACTCTTACTTTTCCAAAACCTAGAAGCAACAAGTTTCATATCAGTGTTATTTACTATGTATTATCTTAATTTTAAATGTCAAAACCTCTATCTGAAAGGGATATTTAAAACTAAAGAGATTTGTACTGGGCTCAAAAATGCAGAGTGTTAAATCAAGTACTTGCTTGTGTATTAAAGGTGTCAACCAAGTTTGGTCAGTACCTAGCATTTGGGCTTTTTCCCCTCCCATACCTGTGGCATACATTGTTAATCAATCCTGGTCTCTTTCCCACCAAGCATAGAGACCACTTAGCTTTAAAAAACTCTTTTTGGCACCGGGCTCAAGCAATCATTTGGAGTTGGTATGCAAGATAAAATCAATTTGCCCTCCATGGAACAATAGCCCATGTGATAAATACCAAGACAAAAATAGATTTTTATCCTCAGGGAGCACTTTGAAACCCTAACAAAAAGATACTTTATGGTGAACTATGGAGAAGGCCCTAAAATTCTTATAGGCTCTACAGTGGTATAATTGAAATCTTTTTTTATGCAAAATATTTTGTGAACAAATGAAGTTTTGAGTTAAAAATCCCACTACTAGGGGCAGCTATGAGGGAGAATTTGCTTCTTTTCTGTAGATAGTTTTTCATTATACTTGATCTGTATAGATTGCTCAGATTCATGTCCAACAAACAGTGATGGAATTCGTATCCCTGTTCTTGAACCCAAACAGTAGCCTCTAAGGGATGGCTCCAAATTACTTTTTCTCCTGAGCTCGAACACAGGAACATTATGGAGGTATGCATCAGATAGGGTACTCTCTTTACCATGAATATCAGATAAACTTGCAGTAAGTAGTAAAGTAACATTTGCCTGTTAATTAAGTGCTAGAGCAAAGAGACATTGGTTCCGAATGAAATAGTTACATTCTTATTTACGTTTTCTTCATGGGATATTTTTATCAGTTCACTTTATTTTTGTCATTTTTTCATCCAAATGTAAGCAGTATAAATTTCAATGATGCTTCATATTAATTTTGGAAGGGAAATGGCCAAATTGTTTGAAAAACTCTAATCAACCAGGAGCCGCACTAGAGGGCACTCTCTTCCAGGAGTCCTGGTGTTGCTGTGGATTTGGGGGAATCTGTGAGTGTCTATGGCTGGACAACTAGATGATAGGACTACCCCAGGGCTTTAATCATTTCTTTGGAGGTCTTTGTTCTTCTCAAGGCTCTTTTGGTTGCAAGAAACAGGTATACACTCACACTGCCTCACGTGAAGCAGGATTTACTGAATGTTTGCACATGGGAGAAGCTGAATGACTGGCAATCTTAGAAGGACAGAAGCTAAGTTGTAGCCCCCTTCCTCTGTTTCCTTGAGTCATAATGTCTTTGCCTCACTCACCTCTCACCTTCCCACCTGAATTCCTCTGAGCATTCATAGCCACTCTCCTCATAAATCAGCATATGCTTGACCCATAATGGCCACCCACCCTACCACTACTTGGTAGTTGTAATTGCACCAGCTAACTAATCCCAGTGACTTAGCTTTCTAGTTCTTAATTCCACCAAGAGGACTTGGGCATGGCTTATCTTTCCAACCCAACCATTGAACATAAAGCCACATAGACTGAAATCCAGGGGTTAGCTGTCCTAGAATCCCTGCTGGTTTAATCAGCCATTGCCAAAGTTTGCAGAATGACACTGTACATATCACGGCTGCCTCCTACAGCCTGTGTAGTGTACCTGTGCTTCCAGCCCCCTTTGAGGTATGAGAATATAATGACCAAACCTGGAATTAGAATCATAAGAATTGACTGGACTTACCTGGGGAATAGTATAACAGCTCAGTAGCCATTTCCAAAGCTGACTATACAGAGAGCTGACAATAGGTTTAAAGTTATGTTTAGAAATTTAGCTATGCTATTTATTCCATATGAAATTTACATCTATCTTTACTTCTTTTTTTCTGACTGAGGTCAAATCATTTCAGAAGCACTCATTTTTCCTCTAATTAGTACTATTGGCTTATTTTGTAATTTAATGATCTAGGAATGCTCTCTGTAACCCAAAGGTGAGGCAAGGCTGCAAAAAGAAAAAAGAAAAAGGAAGGAAGGAAGGAAGGAAGGAAGGAAGGAAGGAAGGAAGGAAGGAAGGAAGGAAGGAAGAAAATGAAACAGGACTCTACATTCTACTCTGCACTCTGGAAATGATCAGAAAATAATCAGAATGGATCACAGGTTTGGAGGCTAAGGAAACTGGGTTAATTTGTAGACCTACTCAGTATAAGGCTTGTGCTTTTCTTATTCTGACCTTTCTACTTAGTGAAATATGATGTTAGTAGTAATTTGGGACCAGACCCAAGAACCTTGAAGTAGTACCATATTTCTGTAGTAGGTAAAATCAGGCCAAGTATCTTGGAAAAAAAGGAGATTTTTCTACAGCGTTGCTATTTTCTGGATGACTTTTTTTTTTTAATCAATCCATGATTAAGGCCATTTATTCAACCCTTTCAGCTTCCTTGCAGACATCTAAGAAATGTTAGCACAGAGCTTGACCGAAACTCCCACCCCCAAATTTGTGAAGAGGAGGTTGGTAGCATTCTGAGCAGCAACCTTGGAGAAAAAGATAAGGCATGCTGGCACAGGGGTCTGAAATTCTGCTGGGTTCTTCCTGCTTATTTTGTCTCTGTTGACACCCTGGCCCTTGAAAAATTCACCTAATTTCTTTCCAGGTCTCAACTTCCTCATCTCAAAAATGAGAATCAATTTCCCTCTATGATCTCTAAGGACTATTGTGAAGTTTGCTTATTAATGACACTAAGAATGCTTGGAACTTATAAATATTTCCTAGGGAAAGCTGGTATCTTTCTTCTTGCTATAAGATTGGAGGAAGTATGCAGCATTTCTTCTGAAGTTCATCTGTAATTTAGTCAGCTTGTGTACAGACTGCATTGCATTAAATGCTGAACTCTGATCCTAGTGTTTAAACATATTAAATACAAAATATGGGTAGTATAAATTGTGTGAAACACTTTGGTCTCCTACTTGGAAGCCTAATAAGGTTTTGATGCAGGGTCACCACAAACATTATACAGACACTGCTAAGAGTAAGTGGAAGTCTTTTAGGGGGTGGAAAATAGTCTTACAACCAAAGTAGTAGAAACCCATCACTGGGGGATTTATAAGTGGGCCAAGGAGAACTGAGGGAACCAGTCTGCACTGCTCGTGGGTGGGCAAGGACTAGAGGTATTTGTTTATTTTATTTGCACATTAACTTTTATAATGCTGTTCCTTTAAAGAGCAGAAAAGAGCTTTACGGATAACAGACTCCAAGTTTGAAACTCTTCATTCCCCCGACAGCTTTGTAGGAGTTTGCTGCCATAATTAATCCAAAAGAACATTCACCTATTTTTCCCCTTAGAAAAATAAAACTTTAAGATGAGCTAGTTTTCCATTAGTGTTTGGAGTTAGAGGACACCAGCACATACCTTTATTTTCTGAGCTTTTGGTTCCAGGTTTTCATTAATAAAAAATATGACAGATTTCACATGATGTAAGGAGCATACTGTCATAAGGGAAGTGTTGATGATTCTCATCTTTCATTGGTGAATTATAACTCTAATGGTTTTCTTTATCCACATATTTTTTTAATCTCACTTGAGCTTATGTTTATTGATTTGAGACAGACAGAGAGAGAGAAAGAGAGAGATATGTGAGAGAGAAACATTGATCATTTGCTTCCTGTATGTACCTCGACAAGGGAGTGAACCTATCCACAGATTCTTTAAATTATGCATTTTTCTGTCTTTTTTCAGAAGAGGTTTTTTTGTTTGTTTGTTTGTTTTGGTTTTGATTTTTAGCCTTTCTTTGCTTTTATGTTTGAGTAGTGACTTGCACCCTCCACATCACTACAATTGTTATTTCTCCAAAGTCACATTGGATGTGGCTCGGGCACTGAGTGAATGTTTATACCCTAAAAGAAATTGAAGCTCTTTGACCTTTTCCTTTTACATCAAGCTGTTTTCTGTTTTGTCTTGGCCTGTGTTTTTTTTATTTTACTCTAATATCCCGAGGTCTTTAGTATTTCCCCCTGGGACAAAGCCCAAGGAGAAAAAGAACTCTGGGACAAGTAGTAGAAACTGTTGACAAGGAAAGTTTGAAAATGACCAGGTTTTGTTGCAGTTTTCAAAAACTGTAAGCTGACATGGAGAAACCTCAACAGTTACACGTATTGGTTGATCACTCTGTCCTCTGAGAAGAAGGGAAAGATTTATGGAATCCATGGGGCTAGGGCCACATAACCCAGTTTGAGTTTAGAAGGCACTAGCTCCTTAATGCCAAGTAAATTTTGGAAATGATTCTCCTTTGCTGACAGTACTCTCATTACTGATTGTGTAGAGTAATTTATCAGGCATTTCTTAAAATAAACCATTCATTTATACTAATAGGACTTGGCAGCAAGGAAAAATTGGCAGGACTTGAAGTTCCTAGTGTTTCTTTTTTTCCTTCTTATTCTTTTTTTTTTTAATTTAGTCTTTAAAATTTAAAAACACCAGCATTGAAAAGCTTTAAACATTTAGAGGAAACAGTTTTTAGGGGTCATCTTGAAGTTCATTAAAGCATAAAGAATTGCATTATAAATCTTCAAAATGGAAGAAAAGAAATATTTCCAATGATGAAGTCCACCAAAAGGAAAAAGTCCAGTGTCACTGATTTTATCTTTATGTATTCAGACATTGGCTTCCTCATGTTGATGACTTTATAACTTATTTTTGCTATCACATGGGTTTTTGAAGAGAACTCATTTCACTTTTTCTTCTCCATGTAACCTCCTTCTCCTTTAAGTCTGTATCAGCTCACTGTTTCTCCTTGGCTATGGACATAATATATCACTGTCAATTATATGTATCCAAAATAGTCATCCTCAAGGCTTTCTGATTATCTGTATAGTCTTAGCCTTGGGCCTCTTTTAGTACATTTCCATCTTATAGTCCCTTGGAATTAAAAGAATATCACCAGGATTGATAACCTTTTCTCCTAAGTAAAATAATAGCCATGTAAATAATAATTAAATAGAAATAACGATGAAGTCTTCAGGCTCAGGAAAAATGCTCCAGCCTTCTCTTAGCACTGGGGATAAGCCAGGCTAAGAACCAAACTCTGAGAGAGCTAAGCTAATATCGGAGGTATATACATAATACACAACTGAAGGAGTCAGCCATAGATGGTGGGTCCCTGGATGTCTCAAACAGGCTGCCTAAGGCCAAACTGGGACACCATCTGACATCACCAGAGGCACATCTGGAAAGAAAAAAACAGTGGTAAATACTACTTGTTACCGAGATGAGTTCCATGGTCTTCCTCCGGATTTGTGATATTTTCTCTCTTGCATAGCTTTCTAACATTCACTTCTTATCTTTCTAGTTTGGCATATTAAGTTACTAGATTTTATATTATATTTTATTTCAAATCTCATATTTTGCTCCTCCCTTCTCTTATCCCATTTTACCTTCTTTTTTCCTCTTATTTTTGTTTTAAATTTTAGTTTTTCTCTTGCTATGACTTGTTTCCATTCTGCACTCTTACTATTTCTCCCTCCACCAGTCTCTCAAAACCATTTTTCCTGTCATTGGTTACCTCATATTCTTCTTCCCACACTTAAAATACCCTTGTTGTCTCTCCACCTTTATCAGTCTTTGCAGTTGTGTGGATAGGGTGATTGTTGTTGCATTCCTTCAATTTTATCTCTAGATCTTCATTATGCTGGTATTTCAAATCTCAAATTTTACCATTCTCTCTTACTCCATTCTGCTTTCTGAATGCCTTTTCTTTTTCTTTGGGTCTCAAATTTTAATTTTTCTCTGTCTTAGCCTGGTTTTCACTCCTCACACTTAGTATTTCCTCTCCCTCTAACATCTCAAAATCACTTCCCTTTCCTCCCAACATCTCTTAAGCTTTTTTCTTTCTTTCTTTTTTTCCTCTATTCCCATCCTGCCTATATTAATCTTAGCTCATTTGTTGTTGATAGTGCTGTGGTGTATCTTTTTCTCCAGTTTGGTTCCTATTTTTAAATTTATTTACTAATTATTTTTCCTCTTTCTTTCTCTCTCACACTATATATTTTTAAATTTCTGCTTAAACCTAATACTATACATTTCCCTTCTCTTGCTCCATTCTGCCTTCTTCATTCCCTTTTTTATTTACAATGTAAATATTACTTTCTTTGTCTCTTTGCCTTGCCCTGATTCCCTACTCTTATTATTGCTCCTCTCTCTACACCCTCAAAATCATTTTTCTTTCAGTTAGTCATCTCATATTCATTTTTCCTTTCTTATAATAGCCTTAATCTCTTTATACCCTTGTTAATATTGGCTCAATTGATGTTGATAGTGTGATTGTGGGTTGGTGTTATTTTGTGGTTGTGTGTTTGTTTCCTGAGTTGTGTGGTTTTCTTCTGGTAGCACCTGTACACCAGCATGCAAGAAAATGGTGGTGGAATGACTCTCAGTCAGCCAACCAGAGGGAAAGACAAACCAAAGAATGACCCCACAATAATCAAAACCCAGCTACATCCAGAGAGTCAACATAAATGGCATAAAGGGCATCCCGAGAGCATCAAGTCCAGGAAATCAAGGAGACTGCATCACTGAATTCTACAGGTCTCCTGCTGTAGAAGATCATACCATGAAGATAGGGAGTCAAAGCAGATCAACCTAAGAAGCAGAAACAAAAGAGAAGAGTACCTTAAATGGAGAGACAAAGAAACAACCCCTAATGGAAAGGAAGAGAGGAATCCCCAGAAAAGAGTCCTAAATGAAATAGAAGCAAGTAAATAATCAGGCACTGAGTTCAAAATAATGGTTATAAGGAAGCTTAAGGAAGTCAGTGAAGAGTACAAAGAATTACAGGGGAAGCTGCAAGGAACTTACTGCAAACTACAACAGCATGAAAAAAAGGGTAGAAAGTATCAATAAGAGCCAGAAAGAAATGAAGAATACAATTTCTGAATTGAAGAATGCAGTAGAAGGAATTAAAAGCAGGTTAGATGAAACAGACCAAATCAGCAAGCTGGATGACAAGGTAGATAAAAACCCCCAGACAGAGCAACAAAGCAAAAACAGCCTCAAAAAGAATGAAGAGTGTTTACGGAAGCTGCAGGACAACATGAAACATAATAATAACAGCATCATAGGAACACCAGAAGGAGAAAAAGGGGAGCAAGTCATAGAAAACCTGTTTGAAAAAGTGATGACAGAAAATTTCCCTAACTTTATGAGAGAAAAAGTCAGGCAAGTCCAGAAAGCATAGAGGGTCCCAATCAAGATGAATCCATAGAGGCCCACTCCAAGACACATCATAATAAAAATGGCAAAGTTTAAAGACAAAGAGAGAATATTAAAGGCAGCAAGGAAGAAATAGCTAGTAACATACAAGGCACCCCAACTCATTACTCAACAGGAGCACTACAAACCAGAAGGGAATGGTAAGAAATAGTCCAAGTAATGAAAAGTAAAGGGCTGCACCAAGACTACTCTACCCAGCAAGAGTCTCATTTAAAATGGCAGGCAAAATAAGGAACTTCCCAGAAAACAAAACAAAAATAAAGGCTCATACAACAAATTTCCACCAAACCAGCATTGTAAGAGATGATGGAAGGTCTGCTCAAAGAAGATGAAGAAAAAGAGAGAGAGGAGCACAAGAACAAAGGGGAGTAATTGGCAATGAATAAGTACCTATCAATAATAACTTTAAATGTAAATGGATTAAATGCTTCAGTCAAAAGACATAGGGTAACTAAATATAAGAAAATATGATCCACATATATGCTGTCTACAAGAGACCCACCTCAGAACAAAAGATCTACATGGGCTGGAAGTGAAGTGATAGAAAAAATATTCTAACAAATGAACCTGAAAAAAAAAAACTGGGATAGCAATGCTTATATCAGACAAAATATATTTCAAAACAAAGGCAATAAAAAAAAGAGACAAAGGAAGACAATATATAATACTCAAGGGAATAATCCATCAAGAGTATATGTCCCGTGAAAACACATAACCCTTGTAAGCCAACATAGGAACACCCAAATATATATGGAAAAACTTGGAAAAATTCAAGAAATATATCAACAGAAAACAGTCAGAGTAGGGGATCTTAACACCCCATTGTCAACAATGGATATATCTTCCAAGCAAAGAATCAACAAGGATATTGTAGCATTGAATAACACTTTAGATCAAATGGACTTAATTGATATATACAAAAACTTTCACCCCAGAGAAGCAAAGTATACATTATTTTCAAATACATGGAACATTTTCAAACATAGACCACATGGCAGGATTCAAAACAAGCCTCACATACTCAAGAAAATTGAAACAATATCAAGCATCTTCTTGTATCACAATGGCTTAAAACTAGGAACCAACCTCAAGGGAAAAAACACAAAAGCATTAAAATACATGGAGACTGAAGAACATGTTATTTAATAATGACTGGATTAACAATGAGATAGAAAAGAAACAAAAAAGTTTCTGGAAACAAAAGAAAATAAACACACAAAAACCCCAAACCTATGGGACACAGCAAAGGCAGTCCTGAGAGGGAAGTTCATAGCAGTACAGGCCTATATAAAAGAGAAAGAAAATTTTAAATAAACAACCTAACCGGACATCTACAAGAACTAGTGGAACAACAACAAACAAAGCCCAGAGTGAGTAGAAGGAAGGAAATAATCAAGATCAGATCAGAATTAAATGACATAGAGACTAAAAGAACAATTCAAAGGATCATAAATCCAGGAGCTGGTTCTTTGAAAAGATAAAAGAAAAAATGACAAACCTTTTACCAGATTCATCAAGAAAAAACAGAGAGAGGACCCAAATAAATGAAATTAAAAACAAAAGAGGAGAAGTTACAAGTGATACCACGGAAATGCAAAGGATTGTAAGAAGTTACTATGAACAAGTATATGCCAAGAAATTTAACAACCTGACTGAAATGACCAAATTTCTAGAAACATATAAACTTCCAAAATGAATCAAGAAGAAGCAGAAAACCTCAACAGACTGATAACAATTAGTGAAATTCAATCAGTAATCAGAAAACTCCAGGCACACAAAAACTTTGGACTGAATGGCTTCATAAGTGAATATTACCGAAGATTTAGGGAAAAGCAAACTCCTATCCTTCTCAAACTATTCTAAAAAATTGAAGAAGAGGCAAGACTCCCAAACTCTTTTTTTTTGAGACCAGTATTATCCTAATTCCAAAACTAGGTAAAAACACAACAAAGAAAAAGAAAAAAGTACAGGCCAATATCACTGATGAACATAGATGCTAAAATCCTCAACAAAATATTGGCAAAGAGAATCCAGCAATACATTAGAAAGATCATACACCATGGTGCATTGGGATTTATTCCAGGGATGCAAGAACTGTATATTTACAAATCAATAAACATAATACACTACATAAAAAATAGGAAAGGCAAAAATCACATGATCATATTAATAGATGCTGAAAAAACATTTGATAAATTACAGCACCCATTTATGATAAAAATGTTCAGCAAAATTGGAATAGAGGGAGCATACTTCCACATAATAAAAGCCGTATCCTAGAAACTTACAACCAACATTGTACTCAACAGGCAAAAACTAAAAATTTTCCCCCTAAGATCAGAAATAAGACAAGGATATCCACTTTCACCACTTTTATTCAACATAGTATTAGAAGTTCTAGCCACAGTGATCAGACAAGAAAAAGAAATAAAAGGCATCTAAATTGGAAAGAAAGAAGTAAAACTGTCAATGTGTGCAGATGACATGATAGTATACATAAAATACCCTATAGACTCCACCAAAAACTACTTGACCAAATAAGTGAATTTGGCATAAGAGTGGCATACAAAGTCAATATTCTGAAATCGAAGGCATTTGGTATACAAACAATGAAATACCAGAAAAAGAAACTAGGGAAAAAATCCCATTTACTAAAACAATAGAAAAATAAAGTACCTGAGAATAAACTTAACCAAGATAGTAAGTGACCAGTATTCAGAAAACTGCAGAACACTGAAGAAAAAATTAAGGAAGATACAAACAAATGGAAACATATACCATGTTCATGGATGGGTAGAATCAACATCATTAAAATGTCCATACTACCCAAAGCAAACTATAAACTCAATGCAATCCCTATTAAAATACCAATGACATATTTCACAGATTTAGAACAAATATTTCAAAAATCTTTATTGAACCAAAAATGACCCCAAATAGCCACAGTAATCTTGAGAAAGAACAAAGCAGGAGGATTCACAATACCTGATATCAAGCTATACTACAAGGTCACTGTAATCAAAACAGTCTGGTACTGGCATAAGAACAGACACATAGATCAATGGAACAGAATAGAGAACCCCCAAAATAAACCCATGTTTCTATGGTAAATGAATATTTGACAAAGGGGGCAGAAGCATAAAATGGAATAAAAATAGCCTCTTCAACAAATGGTACTGGTTAGATCTGGAATGGTAAATCCAAAAAGAAAAAAAGAAAAGAAGCTAGACCACCAAATTACACCATACACTAGAATAAATTCAAAATGGATAAAAGAGTTAAACATAAGCTGCAACACCATAAAAGTTCTAGAGGAAAGCATAGGCAATAAAAATTCAGATATGCCACACAGCTATATTTTTGCCAATACATCCTCTATGACAAGGAAAATAAAGAAAAATAAATGGGACTATATCAAACAAAAAGCTTCTGCACAGCTAAAGATATCATCAAAATGAAAAGGGAACCAACCATATGGTAAAACATACTTGCCAATGATACCTTGGACAAGAGTTTGGTCTCCAAAATATATAAAGAACTCATATGACTCAACACCAGGAAGACAGACAATCCAATTAAAAAATGGGCAGAGGACCTGAATAGACATTTCTCCAAGGAGGGCATCCAAAGGACCCATAGACATATGAAAAGATGCTCAACATTATTAACCATCAGAGAGATGAAAATTAAAACCACATTGAGATGCCATCTCACACCAGTTAGAATGGCCATCGTTCACAAATCAACAAACAAGTGCTGGCAAGGATGTGGAGAAAAGGGAACCCTAGTGCACTGTTGGTGGGAATGCAGACTGGTGCAACCACTGTGGAAAACAGTGTGGGATTTCCTCAGAAAACCTGAAGATGGAACTGCCTTTTGACCCAGCATTCCACTGCTGGGATTATACCCTAAGAATCCTGAAACACCAATTCAAAAGAACCTATGCACCCCAGTGTTCATGGCAGCATTATTTACAATAGCCAGGTGAGAAACAGCCTACGTGCCCATCAGTAAATGAGTGGATCAAAAACTGTGGTACATTTACACAATGTAATACTTCTCCGAAGAAAGAAAGAAGGAATTGCTACCTTTCTTGACAGCATGGATGGAACTGGAGAGAGTATTGTGCTAAGTGAAATAAGCCAGGTGGCAAAAGACAGACACTATATGATCTCACCTTTAACAGGAACCTAATGAGCCAAAAAACAAATGAGCAAAATAGAACTAGAGGCGTGGAAACAAGGAACAATCTGACAGGGACCAGAAGGGAGCAGGGAGGGTTATAAAAGTGAGGAAAGAAGGGGAAGGGCCTAGTTAAAGAACAAGTATAAATGACCCATGGACATGGACAATAGGGTGGACATTGACTGCGGGAATGGGTGGGACAGAGAGAGCAATGGAGAAATTGGGACAACTGTTAGAGAACAACAGTACAATTAAAAATATATATTTTTATCATAGTAGCTTGGGATTTCCAACAGCCCCAGGAAATTTCACTCTACTCTTTATTTAACCTAACCGCAGGTAGCTTTTTCCTTCCTTACTACACCTTTGTGGGGATGGGAATAGAGGGAATAGGAATAAGGGAGGGTTTAACTTTCCATGTACAACTCTGCCTTCATGAGTGTTGTGTGGTTATTACGTTGGGGTAAGATATTGAGGTTCAGTTGATTCTGTGCTAAGAAAAGTTTATCTTGAGCATGGATTTCTTCCTAGTATCAATGATTAGTCAGTCTTCAAGCCAGAAATTGGGATGTGACTTGTACTTTTGTTAAAAGCTCTGGATGGGAACAACCTTCTAAAGTTTACCATGTGGAGGCCAGCTGGTGCTAGGAAGAGGACATAAGGCTACCTTACTGGTGGGGTTATTTTACTCCATGAGACCTGGAGGGTAGCTACCTCCCTTTTGGGAATTCCATATATATTGACATAGGCCTTTCAAGCCCCTCAGGCCAAGTAGCTTCTACAAGGTCAGAAAGTTTTTCTTAATTAGCTTGGCTGTATACATAATAGCCTCCTTATTTTGCCTTTGTTCTTCTTTAATATTTAGTAGAGAAATATTTCTGAAAGTTTCAGTCAATTTCAGCTAAAACTAATAAACAAAACCTATGGGTTAATATCTGTTTCAGGCACCAAGGAGAGAGGTCATAAGGAGTTCCCTCGGTGGGGAATCAGAGGGGAGAGCTTGAATTGGTTCCCTATGATTTACTCACTCAAGAGGTTTTAGGTCCTGATAAAATTGATTGCTACCCTTTAAATCTATATAAAACCAGTTTTCAGGAAAAAGCCCATTGGATTCTGAGCTTGCAAATGGCAATAGTATCTTTATCATTTTTGAGCCTCAACGCTGAGCATGGGTGTATGACTCCATTAATGCTTCTTTAATGAATATATATATATATATATATATATATATATATATATATATATATATATTAAATTAGTGTGTGGGAAAAAGCCTTTTACAATGTCTAGAAATTCCTCTCTTTCAGCATAGTACCTTTCTTTTAGTTTGAAAGCATAGTATGGCAAGTTGGTATTTGCATAATGACTTGAGCCTGGTTTCATAGCAAATAAAAGCAGGTAGTTTAGAGCAGTTGTGTGGGGAGGGTAATCTCAGAACTTTGTGAAACATTATTTCTGCTCCACTCATCAGTATATCTGTTGTTATCTGAGACTGAGCTCCTCTGATGGTGTTTCCTGTGGACAGGGCTAACAGCATTCTTTTCATTCTCATTGTCAGGGTTACAAGTGGACCACTCAGAACTGCTTAAGTCATCCTCTTCTCATTGCTATTTCTAACACTTTTATATCATTAAAATCCTACATCACTGGGAGGAACTCTTGGGCATTAATCCCTTGTTAATACCCTGTGAATTCCTGATCTCTTGGGCCAGAGAATGCCCCTTCTTTGACCTCTGTCTAGTTCATCTTTTATGTAAGAAGGACTGGGGAAGAAAATATATTGAAAACAATTAGAAAATAATGCTAAAATGACTGAGAATACCTTTAAAATTCTCTAAGCAGCATTATTAGACATGATTAGAGTATATGCAAGTATTACTCAGACTGCTGTCAAGTGAAAAGGATATTGAACTAAGCATTACAATTGACTTTTCTACTTAAGTATTTTGTTATGTAAGGAAGTGACCTAATCATACTGAGTCTCCCTCTCTTACTTTAAAATAAATAAACTTAAGTTACTGTCAGAAATAAATAATATTAACATGTGTCTATAGGATCCCACAAATACAAAGTAATTTGGCATGTAAAATCTTAATAGCCAAATATAAGGGGAACACCCTCATTTGCAATCATGGCCAATAGTTAGATGGTTTTAGTTTATCAATCCCTGCCACGACTATTTATAAATCCCTGGACACCCTGACATTTATAAATTTTTCATTTTCTACATAAATTTTATCAACTGAAAACTGCCTTAAAAAGTGAATCAAGATGTATTCAAAATTGATATTACGTGTTTCTTCTATAAGGAAGCATGAACTGCAGTATTGTCCATTATTGGAGAGAACAACTGTGGTCAGATTGAGTTGGTTTGACCAGCTGTTTTTCACTAATTTTTTTAGAAGGTAGGAACCATGACTAAATCAGCTCAATGAAATGAATTCTGACTGTCTGAGTCTTCCTTTTTCTAATAACCAATTCCTTACAGTAGCTTCAGTTATGTAAGTCTCACAAATCCCTGTAAAAGAAGTTTAGTCCCAGTTAGGCAATATAAATTTGATATTGAAATTTCTTTGGGCCCAATTAGTGACCAGGAACTGACATAGATCCAAGAAAAGCCTCCAAGCCTTGGTCACAATAGTTGGGAACTAGTAACTCATGTATGCACACTTTTCCTTTCACTTGCAGCATACAGCACTATTTCCAACATAGTGTAAGAAGAAAAAAGTTAAGGCTTAAGAAAATGCATGTAATATGCTCTACACTGGTTTGTTTCAGAGTGAAAATATATAAGGGAGCAGAGAATTTTGCTACTGCATTACAATTTCACAAAATCTTTCATTTTACTTCTAGCTGGAATTTAATTTGAAGAAAAATAATCTTAGCTTAATTAATGCCTTAATCTCCCTAAAAAGGGTTATTAAATGAAATATTGATTAAGGCTGGTAGTAGATATAAAACATAGAATCCATGTATTCTTGTGAAATGTAAACACATGATCTCAGACAAGCATAATGGCAACAGTGTACTCAGGACACAGCTCAAGAAGTAAGTGACTACAGTGAGTGATGAAAAAACAAAGATGGCCACTGTTAATGAGTTCGCAATGATGGTTTTCTTTAAGATGTTGTAGACAGTGTTCTTAGTTTCAGGTATCCAGCATAACATTTTTGGTTAGCAAGGAAAAATTACTCTCAGCTGAGATTGGCCTTATCAAAAGTTATTTGGCTTAACTTGGCAATTATATCTGGTTTTGATTATGTTAATGAAAGGTAAAGATGTTCATAAATAAAATTAACATAGGGTTCATTAGCAGAAATAATTTCAAATGTTTTACTGATTATATTGTTACATATTATCCAAAAAAATAAAAGAATCATACCAAAGAATTCTCTATGAAAATAACCAAGCAGAAAATATAATTATTATTATAATAACAGAAAAAAATCAAACTTGGATATACATGGCTCAGGTGTACACAGAAGTGATACTCAAAATACTAAACAACTAAGCCTGGGCCCTTACCAAAAATGATGGAATAGTAGCCATGGTATCAGACCAGTGCTGCTGAAGGTTCACCCTGATGATATGTGAGCCCTTTACATTTTAGATCATTAGAAATTTCAGTGGGGTCCCAGGGAGGACATAAAGCATGGAGGATATCAGTTATTTAGTAATTAATATATTGATATTTTAGTAACTGGTATGGATATGGATATACCAGTCCACACAAACTGAGTATCATCCATGGGAAATACCTAAATAATCCATTAGTAAATGTTTGATTTATTTCCAGTTAAACCGTATATGCGGAATCTGTCCTTTACTGCCAGACTTAATTTATAAGCCCAGCGCAGATACAGAAGAAGAGGATCCAAGTAGAATGATATATAAAAACCTTCAGGAGATATTCGAGTATTCCATTTTTGGTAATGAGACAACTAACTTGTAACACACCCTTCCAGCAAGGAAAATAAGCAAACTGTATAATTTTAAGAAATCTGTTCGAAAGCACTGAGGAATGATCAGGAAAGCTAAGACTGCAGGAGCCAAGTCTCAAAGAAAAGGGAAACAAATGGAGGTGAGATGTGTACTCTTTTACTTCCCCCCACATTGGAGTAGTACCATTTTTTGATGCACTGCACAAAGATGTACCAGAAAGTGGCATCTTCAATCATGCACCAGTTTTCCTGGGTTTGGGTTTAGGGATAGTTATGCAGCCAGGACTTAAGGGCCCAAGATCTAAGAGAAAAATAGATATTAGAGATAAACATAAGAGAATAAATCCAGTCAGCTAAGGATCTAGGGACCCACGGATTGACATGACAGTGAGTTCCCTGTTTTTTGTTTGTTTGTTTTTTTGTTTTGCCTCATTTATCCCAAATTGGGTGTAGAAGAAGCTGGTAACCAAGAAATTCCAAGGCCGCAAAACAAACAAACAAACAAACAAACACCCCTGAGAAATACGTGCTTTTTCTTACTGAAGGACCAGATCAGGGAAAGTGAGAAGGTATAGGCTAGAATAACAGGTGACTTTTATGACCTCCCTACTTCAGTCAAACACCATGGGAAAAAATTGTAGCCCCACTTCACTTGTGTCAGCAAAGGCACTATAGGAAGCCTAGACTTTTGTCTTTGCCCAGCTGAAATGAGAGGCAACCCCAACACCCAACCATACTTGGGCGGTGTCAAGAGAAAGCCAAGTGGGGAACCTGGGCCTTCATTCCTGCTTGAGAGTTGTGAGGACCACCCCCACGGTGAAAGTGGCGCCCCTGGGAAGAATAGACTCCCAGTCTCTCTCTCACCAAGTGGTAACAAAGTACTCCTCCCCATGTATGCTGGAATGGTATCAAAGCGGGCAACACAGAAAACCTTGACTTTTATCATCTTCCAATAGTGGCAAGCCACCCACTCTACCAGCTGTGTCAGTGAAAGTCACACAGGTAGGAGTAATCAGGCACTCCTCTCCCTATGAGCCAAGTTCCTGTCAGCAGAGGTTTAGTGGGGAACCAGAACTCCCACCTTGTCCTGAAGTACAGAGGAGCCTCCCACCCTGCAATGATCACAGGGTATCAGTGGAGGTCAACTGTGGAACCTGGGTTTCCACCATCATCTTATGGTAATAAGATGACATCCCCTTTTTCTTGCCAGCACAGAGTCAGAGGAGTCTTTCTAAAGCTAACTAAGCAATTCCACTGCTGGGATTATACCCTAAGAATCCTGAAACACCAATTCAAAAGAACCTATGCACCCCTATGTTCATAGCAGCACAATTTACAATAGCCAAGATTTGGAAACAACCTAAGTGCCCACCAGTAGATGAGTGGATAAAAAACAAAACAAAACAAAAAAAAAAACAACTGTGGTACACTTACACAATGGAATATTACAAAGTAGAAAGGAAGAAGGAGCTACTACTTTTCACAATAGCATGGGTGGAACTGGAGAGCATTATGCTAAGTGAAATAAGCCAGGCGGTTAAAGACAGATACCATATGATCTCACCTATAAGTGGAACCTAATCAACAAAATAAACAAGCAAGCAAAATATAACCAGCAACGTTGAAATAAAAAAGAAACTGACAGTAACCAGAGGGGAGGAGGGAGGGTGATGACAGGGGAAAGGAAGGGGAAGGGTCATCAAGGAACATGCATAGAAGACCCATGGACAAAGCCAAATGGGGGAAGGATTGAAGGTAGAGGTGGGGGTGGGTGGGGCTGGGGAAAGTGGTGGCCAGAAAATGTTGACAAAAGAAAACACAAGTGGTTGAGGGAGGCTGGGAGTAGTGTGGGAAATTAGGAAGCCAGAGAACTGGGGTGTGCAGCCTATGGACATGGACTAAGAGGTGTGGGGATAATGGGGATGGGGTGCAGGGTGGAGAGGATAAAGGGAGGAAAAAAATGGAACAACTGTAATAGCATACTCAATAAAATACACAAAAAATAACATATAGAGTCTCATAATATTCAATACATCTAGGATGCAATCAAAAATCATTTTTTATACCAAGATCCTAGAAAATGTCATCTTGAATGAGAAAAGACAATCAACTTAAGTCAACATTGGAATGCAAAGAAGTTGGAATTATATGACAGGAATTTTAAAGCATCAGTGATAGAAAAAATACTTCAACAAGCAATTACAAACACATCTGAAACAAAGGAAAAAGGAGAAAATCTTAGCAATGAAATAGAATGCCTCTGCAAAGAAATAGTCTCTATACAGAAGGACCAAATGGAAATGATAGAACGTGTTGAGACTGTAAAGTTTTGTTTATTTTTAGCTGGGTCTTTGGATGGGCTGCAGCATACATTTAAAGTTCAAAATTTCTCTAGTCCGTCCTAGCTCTTACTTTCCCCTTGGCCTTCTTATGTCTCCTCCTCCTCACAATGGTTCAAATAGGGAGCTACCACCTCCCTTCGTCAATGAGGAAACACAAGTCTATTTCATTCTCCTGCAGTTTGTAATTAGGCACATAACTGATCTCTGAGATCAAGATAATAAGAGAAACTTCTAGAATTCTTGCTGGAATTATTGGGAAAGATACCTCTTTTTCAGATGGATTTGCTCAATTGTTAGAATGTAAGCACAAGCTTTTGGCTCTCACATTTGCCTCATATGTCAGAGCCCACACAGTGGGAGCCAGCTAGTGGTAAACCACAAGAAGGCAAGGAGGACATGGCGAGAGTTAGGGGCCTGGATCTACCTGAACTTTGTTGAGTTAGATTTTTAATTAGTTCACTTGCTTCTTAAAGGGGCCCAATAACTAAGAAAATCCTAAAGAGAAACAGCCTTTTTATAATTGTATCGATTAAATTACAGAAAGAGGCTGATTTTTATCACATACTTATTTTGTTTTCAAAGCACTGTTTTAAGCTTTGTACTCACCAAATTCTCTAATGCTCATAAAACCCAATGTGGTGTGTGTAATTTCCACATTTAATGAATGAATGAAGAAGGAGGCCCCCAAAGATTAGGAAAGATGTTCAGGTTCCTTTGACTGGTAAATGCCAGAGGCAAAACCCAAGGTCTGACATGTTTGATCCCACGGACTGCCTTCAAGTTAAGATTTATCTCTACATATATGAGCAGGATAAAATGTGTTGCAAATAACAATTTCTCCATTACTGCATTTTCACTGCTGTAGTATAACTTTTAGATACATAGAAATATGAAACACAAAATACTTGGTAGTGAGCCAACATACAAAGAAGGAAGATTTATTGAAATATCTTTTCTCAAAAGTCTAATTCATATTTAAAGAAGATTCCAACAAATAATAGAATAACGATGGGTTATAGAAATTATTTGCTGGCAAATAAAATGAAATTCAAAGCAATAGTGATATAATTCAAGAATATTATATCACCACATGCTTATGTGCACATAATCATTTAAACTCTGATCACTTTACCTTAGAAAAATAGACATTTGAGGTATTACTGGTGGCTTTTTTAAAGAAAAACTTTTTAACTTATAGAGCAATGAATAAATGTTTGAGTGTGATCTGTTTTGGATATAGTATTATATTTGGTACTTAGACAATGACTGATGTTGATTATTTCCTTCTGTAAGCAATGAGTTAAATTGATTTTTTTGATGCAGTCCTTTTATTTGCTAGTCAAAGAATATTATGAATGATTGAAAGGATTTATAAAATGAGGTGGCTGAGATTTGTTCTTATTTGCTTCCAGCTGAAAGCATAACACACTTAATGCTTCCAGGATACGGAGGAGCTAACAGATGTCAAATAAGCAGGGAAAGCTATTTTGCTAAGATCATTCAAAAGCCAAACAAAAATCTTTTCTTTTACAAAATTCATAAACTTTATTTATCAGACATTAATTATATTTGACAGAAAATGCATTGCTGTTTACATAAAATGTATCTTTTTCTTTTTCAAATAAGAAAATAAAAGTTGTTATTATAAAGGTAAAACCACTGGATTAAAATTAGTGTAACATAAGTTTGCCTTAATCAAATAACCATTATTGTAAAATTTACCATCATAACTCTTTGTTGTCTATACAATGCAGACCAGTAATTTTTCTTAAAGATGGAAACAAATAAGAATCAGAGAATGTTTCTACTCACTGTTTTGCTAAACCAGCTTTCTAACTGATCTGAGTTTCCAGGAACTGCTGTTTAGTGCTGGATATTTTATCTGTGAATTTACTTTAGTGCTCAGAGGTCTGTAAGTCTTTCTAACTAGGTCAATTTAGTATGCTTGAAAGAATAACCATAATGTTGTTGTGCATTAGAATTTTAAGAGCAAGATGGTAGTTTGAAGGAATAATTTGCTTAATTCTGTTTCCATAGGCCCCATGTAAACAAATACTAGAATGTTGGCAAGTTTTTGAAATTAAGGCCAGAGTTTAATAAAGGAAGGAAGGAGTAGAAAAAAGCAGAAATATTATTCCTGGACTTACATTTTGTCTTACCTCCACCAAACTCTTACTGTTAAAACAATTGAAAAATATATTTAAGATCTTCCCTGGGCTACCACCCTGCTCTTATAAACATGTAACTTTAGTAAATTTGTTTGTTTCTGACAGACACTCCCTTTGGAATTAATCAAGAATATTATGAATACTACAAGTATTTGACCTTATGCACTTCTACCTTATTTCTCTCTTCTGTTGGCCAAATCTCTCTCTCTCTCTCTCTCTCTCTCTCTCTCTCTGTCTGGGAAACTCTTCCCACACACATGGAGAATATAAGCAACTATTCTGATCCAACCCCTCTGGCCATACCTGATTGATCCAGGGTTGGTCTAAGATGGGTAAATATGAGGCATCACCACAGAAATTTTACAATTATAATACAAGAAAGAGTTCCTATTCAGTGGCAGGAGATGCATTGATTTAATGTTTTTAAAAGCCACATTAAATCTACACATCTGTCTTAAGACACATCTTGACTTCAGAAACATGAACATGTGCTGTGTCTTAGAATAGAAAGGAACAGTGTATATTTAAGTTTTAATCTGAAGCAGGGCTAGGGTGGTTAGCTAAGGAGCTTTACAGAGGCAATGTCATCTGTACACATCCCATCCCATCTGAGTTCTGTCAGTCCCACCATCCGCAGTGTTCCCAGGCAGACAACTGCATCTGCAGTGCTGTTTGTTGTCAACAGACTTGCATATTCTAGTCTTGTGTTGAAAACCATAGCTTTGATGGGGAGGATATTTCAAATGATCTGCACTTTACCCAAGGCCTCTTGTTCTGATTCCACATTCACCAACAACCTATTAATTCTCAAGAAGAAAATAGCCTGATGGAGTATTTTAGACTCAATGTAGCTGTGTGGTTTATGAGAAAATGGTTGCTGATGCAAACTGTTAGTTTCTTCTTGTAATTATTTTTTCATGTAATTGGCTATAGGTGGAGAAGGGGCTAATCATGGAAACATGAATATCTGTGCTTCACACAACAGCTATGCACTTCAAGGAGTGGTATTCTGGTATCTATTTCAGCCTTAAAGGCAGTTTGATTTTCAGTGTATCAGCTTTCATAAGACTGAGAGCTGATAAGAACCAGGCTGTATGTCTTTGAAGCATAAGGCTTGATCTAGCTGGAGTTCCCTTAGACCAGTAGTTCTCAAAGCTGTCAGTGTATCAAAATCACCTACGGTGCTTTGTTAAAGATTCCTGTGCTTGCAGTGCTGTTTCAGTAAATTAGGTATAGTCCAGCTATTCATGTTTTAAAAAAACACTCCCCAGATGATTCCAGGGCATAGCCATGTTTGGGAACCACTGCTTTAGACTCTATCTCCATATGACACTAAGATGGGTCTTATTTTTAACTAATATTTTAAAGTCATGATTCAATTTAGTGAGTTGCTAGATTTGCCTATATTATATTCATAAATCCCTAGGCGAAATTTCTGACTGACTAAACATAGTACACATTCTTGAGTTTGTAGAAGGTGTGTTGGGGTAGGGGATGGCCACAATGGGAAGTGGCCACAGCATCTTTGACGTGGTAAGTAAGTAGCCAAACATACTACTCTCTTCCCTAGCAACTTCAGTTCAGAAATGATTAGTGGTGGCTATGCCTTTAACATTAATGCTATCCTTTTTCTAGTAAGTCATATAATTGATCAACTTCTGATCCTTTTTACTTTGTTTTCATAATTATAATTAATGAGGGCATTTGCACTGATAGTAGTATCTATACCCCTGGCTTCATTTATGCTGTTAGGAAGCCTGCTGTTTATCTGATTGTGTTCCTTTGTAGGAAACCTTTTCTCCTTCTCTGTTGCTCAACTGAAACTTTTTGGTTAGGCTTCCTTTATTTTTTTGTCTTCCTAAGATATGCCTGAGTATGGATTTATTGATATTTTTATGATCTCACTTGGAACTTGTTAGCCTTCCTGAATCTAAGAAGTCATGCCTTTTATCAATTGTGGAAAATTCTTGAAATTTTGACTGTATTTTCTCCTTCTGGAACTCAACTTAGATGTGTGTTAAACATTACCACTTTATCTTTCATGCCCTTTAACTTACTGATATTTCAAATTTTTGTTCCTTCTGTTACACGCAGAGTAGTATCTTTAGCTCTGTTTTACAATTGACTAAATACCTCTTCAGCTGTGTCTAATATTATGTTAAATCTTTGCATTGTTTTTAATTTAATGATTTTACTTCTAAAAGCTATGTTTTCAAATATTTCAGTTATTCTTCTAGACATTTGTTTTTTCACAGAACTTTTTCTTGGTTTATTTTCTTAAACATATTTATACTCTAAACCTGGTAACCCATATCTGAAATATTTGAATACCTGAAAGTTTGTTTTGCTCTATCTAGTACATAGTGACTTATTTACAGGTACATTGTGTTATGTTTGTTATTTTTGTTGAAACTTCATCTTTCATGATTCTTTGAGGCCTAAATTGATAGCACATTCTTCTATGTTGGCTTCTGGTGGACATCTATGACACTGTAAACTACATTCCACCTTACAGTCTTTGTGACCACCAAAGTGGTATGAAACAAGCTTCAAACTTGTATGAGGACTGACTTGTGGTAGATTATACATTCTCGAGGAAATTATTTTATCAATATTTATCAGAATGAGAGTGAGAGATACAATTTTTCTTGTCATTGTGCCACGTGAGGTGGGTTTTCTTTCTAGTTTACCAATTTGCTGAAGATATAACATTTTTAGGAGGTTTCAGCTTTATGGGAGAGTCTCAAATATGACTTCTCACCTCATACAACTGTTAGGCCATATCTTCTGTTTTCCATTTGGTCATTTATACCACAGCTGTAAGTCAGTAAGCATTGGTAGATGCTCTTGATGTAGCTGCTGGCTTCAGAACTTAACTTTTTATAATTTTCTCTGTCTGTTGAGTCCCTCCCAACTACCCCCACCCAACACTGCTGCCAAAAATTTCTTTTACTTTCTTGTTAACTTAGTCATATATTTAAATTATTTAAAAAATATACCTAACATTTTTAAATGCCTTGGATCAAGAAGGTCTTTCATGATCCCTACTACCATATTTCTATAAACAGAAGTTCTATTATTTAAAAATGTAGTTAAGAAATTTTCTAATTTTCCAATTCTCATTTTATACTATTGACATTTTGATCAATCAAGGCAATACAAAAATTTATAGTAATCTCAATATGCATATTTTTCGTACCTTCTTTCTTTTTTTTGGTCTATGAGTAAATGCATACCTAGAGTAGCACTTCCCAAAATTAGTTCCATAAAACTCTAATTTGTAGTTATGTAGGCAAATAAGCTGGGGAAGCGCTAAACAAAGTTACAGATGTTCTAACTGAAGAAATTGTGTACTGTGCAATTTGTGCATTTTTTCAGAGTGGGATAACTCATAGGACTGGTCCACATCTCAGAGGTGCACATGAGGAAAGCTGGCCTTCCTCATGTCTTCTCTAAGAGCATAGAGGTGGTGAGTAGCAGGGAAAAGGCTAGGACCCAGTTCTTCTAACTCTCTTTTCCTCTTTATCATCACAATTAAACATTTCATAAATAGCTGGTTGTGAAACTATTTTCAGTAGTGCCCCATCCCCAAATTGAAATGCATTTGGAACCTTCCTTCTTTCCCTAAATGAAAGGAAAGTTGGCTCCTCTACCCAAAACAGCTAAATAGGAATGCTCCAGAAGTTCTTCAAGGAAAATCAAATTTTAAGTTCCAGATCTTTACCTGAAATAGAAAGACAATGATTTCACAGGGCTTCAACCCAAATCAATGCAGAGATACAGTAAGCATGTCTGATTTTTTAAAGGGCTTGTGTTCTCCTGAAAATCATAGTTTTTAGTTGGCAGGGAATAAACTCCAAAGAACAAGTTGTGACAGAAAACTTTTTAAAAATGACTTTCAGATTTTAACCAACAGACTGTGCACAGTTCTGATGGCATGTTCTCCCCCTGCTACTGAGAAAACGGGCTGTGGGAGCTTGGGAAGGTGAAGTACAATGCTATTTACATTTTTGTACCAAAACATTATTAAGTTAAATAGTGAAAGATGTTGAGTGAGTGCAGCATATGAAAATTAATAGGAACATTTTGAATATGTGATATTCTACTTGAAACAATATAAATGAAAGGGTTCTGTTGAGATACTTTTTTGATCTCTTTTAAATATTTCTTTCTTTTTTTAACACTTTCAATTGTTTATAACCCTTTTGGATCCTAGACCTTAAAGTTCTTTCCTTTCACAATTTCCTTTTCTCTGTTTATCTGTGTACAACAAATGCTTTTTGGGGGTGGGGAACCCACAGTGCCTTGAGTCCACTAAATAGTCAGTTAATGATGTCTGATAGCATTGACATAGGACAGTGAACATGAGTATTGGGTTTGGAATCCAAGTGTTGGTGTCCCATTTACTCATGAATATATTGTATAAAAACAAGTGGATTTATACAAAGTTTTAAATAAAATGAAAACATTTTAAATATTTTAAGGAGAGAACTTGTAATTGAAGTCTAGAGTGACCTAAGCATTTATGAGATGGGGATTTGTAAGATGGCAACTTGGTAGAATTTTCACTAACAAGAAGTATATTATGGAGAATTCATAATAATGAAAAAAATGGAAGAAGAAGAGAAGAAACATTGAACTTTTACTCTCTGTTAGGTATAGGGTTAGTGCTGAACACATATTGTTGTACTGTTTTATTTATACCTCAAAAACTGAGAGACAGTTTCTGTTATCATCCATGTCTTACAAATGAGGCTTAGATAGCTAACAGGCTAAAAGAGTGACTTGTACAAGATCTTACATCATTAATGGCAGATCATAAATTTAAATCCAGTTTTTTTTTATGATATCATACTCTTTGTTTTCATTGCTAAGCTATATTGCCTTATGCAGCAGGATGGCTATAGGTTGGTTATATCTTTTTAAATATCTTCACCATTTTGGGGAAAATGTTTGAATTTAGGCAGTGAATCTAAACCAGTGAAGATCTGTGGCCAGCTGGTAGGCCCAGCACTTTAGGCATGAGGCAAGTGCTGAAAAGAGATGGTGAATGGAGATCAACAATAGGTGAGTCTATGGCTGTTCCTTGGGGACAAACCAAAGGCATCCTGGAAACTGAATGTCCAAAGAACAAGGTAGGGTAAAACCACAGTTGACTGAGATATGAATAAAGTAATAAGTGGATCAAGGCATTTCTGAAAAAGCATTTTTCTAGTGGTCATAACCAAGTTCCCTTAGCATGTAGTCTACAGTGCATACTGAGAAGGCTCAGTTAAGTCTTGTGATAACTTTTCATAGGCCTAATAAAATAGAGAGGAGAGTAGGTGATGCACAGTTTAATTCTATGCCCTTTAGCTAGTGTTTATGAAAACAGTAAACATGAACTGGTGTTTTTTTTTGGGGGGGGCGGTTTGTATATTTTATTGAGCATATTATTATAGGTGTCCTGTTTTTCCCCCCTTTATCCCTCCATCCTGTGCCCCATCCCATCATCCCCATGCCTCTTAGTCCATGTACATGAGCTGCACTCATGAGTTCTTTGGCTTCTTAATTTCCCACACTACTCCCAGCCTCCAACTGACCACTTTTTTTCTCTTTTGTCAACATTTTCTGGCCACCACTTTCCCCAGCCCCACCCACCCCCACCTCCCTCCCTCAGTCCTTCCCCCATTTGGCTTTGTCGATGGGTCCTCTATGCATGTTCCTTTATCACCCTTCCCTTCCCTTTCCCCTGTCATCCCCCTCTCTCCTCCCCTCTGGTTACTGTCAGTTTCCTTTTATTTCAATATTGCTGGTTATATTTTGCTTGATTATTTGTGGAAAACAGTTTGGAATTTCCTCAAAAAACTAAAAATGGATCTGCATTTTGACCCAGCAATTCTACTCCTGGGATTATACCCTAAGAATCCTGAAACACCAATTCAAAAGAACCTATGCACCCCAATGTTCATAGCTGCACAATTTACAATAGCCAGGAATCAGAAACAATCTAAGTGCCCAACAGTAAATGAGTGGATCAAAAAGTATGGTACATTTACACAATGGAATACTAGGCAACAGAAAGGAAGAAGGCTACTACCCTGAACTGTTTTTCTAAACAACAAAACTGACCTTTGATATCAGTGTTTAACTTAAAACACACAGCATTTCATAGTCATAAAATAACTCAAGTTGAAATACCTTCCTAATTTTCTCACACAAAATATTGCATGTTGGGTAGAGTCTTATAAACCATCTTTTTTTTAATTTGGGAAATATGACTACTGTCTCCATAATACACAGCTCAGTTATTTCAATTTCTGAACTCAAGGTCTCTAATGCTACACTCACCGGTTATCTATCCTTTGCAATCCTTTCCTTCTCTTGGATTCACTCTCTAAATTATTCACCCAATTAGTTATTATAGCTAGGAACTTTGCTGTCATCCCTAAACTGCTTCTTCTCTCTTATCCTCTACATTCACCTGATCACGAGAGCCCTCAGTTCCAAATCATGTATGTCCATCAAATTTTTCCCTTCCTCTCCATTCCTAAATTCCTCATCTTATCTACTTTATAAGCCAATGGGCCTTCTAACATTTAATGTTTTGGTCAGGCACTGACTGTCAGTTCAATTTATTGTTGTTAAGCTTACCAGGATCACATTACCAAATATGTGGAAACCAAAAGGAAGGTCAGGGGCTGCTTTGCTTAGAAGGTGTAATGAAAGTTCTGGATACTTTAAGGACTGCGGGCCTCTCAATATTAGATTCATATTCTTTATGGCTTTGCATACAGGTTCAGAATTAAAATTTCATAGCCTGGAATTCAAAGACGTTACAGTGGACCCCATCTACCTTCCCTGCTTGTCTCACCCCACTCTCAAACACATGCTGTATGTGTTAGCTGCTCAGACATAGCTGCAGCATTATGTAGTTGCGTAAGTTCATGTTATTTCCTCTGCTTGAAGTGTACACCTTCATCAAGCCCACCAAGAGAACTCTAAGCTTTCTTTCAGAATTCGATGTATCAGTACCTTGGGTGGAATTCCCAGTACATACAGATTCTCTAAAATGCTTTACACCCATACATGGGTACATTTTCTAGTATTTATCACTCTGTGTTATAATAATTTGGTATTATTTCTTCCCCTTTACCCAGTGATCTTCTTGAATGTAGACTCATATTTTATTTACATTTTATCCATAGCCCTTTGCATAAGGCCTACATCAATAAATGTGTATGTTGAATGAATGATTGTGATAAAATTAATTAATTATGACAAAAAATGACTCTGGCCCCCTTGATACAAATTCTACTGTTTTCTATGGTACATTTCTTTTTGTAGGATACTTTGAGACCTATGTAGAGGAATAATATAAAGGAAAAAAGATGTATTCAGGATTGCTAAGTTAGAATATCAAAATATTGAACAAACATAGGAAATGTTTTTAAGTTAACAGTAGTAAAATACAAAGTCAGAAGTCACTGCTTGCTTATTAATCAAAATAAGAAGTGAATTTTAACTCATTTTAGTGAATAATATATCCTAGTGCTATTGGGTAGTATTTCAAAGTACATTGATATCTTAGATTTTAAATAAAAACATATTATTTATTTAATGCCATAAAGTCTGAATACCACCATTTATTTTTTTTTCTATTCTTTATGCCTTGTGCATGCTACTTAACTCCTTCGAGCATAATATTTCTTACCTTTAAGCATAGTAAGTGATACTTATCTCACAGAACTATCATAATCATCACAAGAATCCAATGGGGTAAAATAGTTATCACTTACTAATCAATGTTCATATCTTTCTCACTTGTTTTGTTTAAAAATTTATTTTTGTTAGGTGGGCTCTGCCCCAAAATGTCTGGTTCACAAAATGTTAGGTTCTTTATTCTGAGCTGAACTACCCTGCCCCACTGTAAATCCCTGTAGATCTTTGCTTTAGTAAGTTTGTGGTAGACTCTTTGGGTAAATAACTTTGCTTTGCTGGAGGCCAATGACACCCTTGGGATCCCCTAGAACTGGTCCCCTTATTTATCAAAACACTTAAACCAAAACTTTTTTAAACTACCATCAAAGTTATTACAAAGTTTTGATGGCTTTACTTAGAAATAGCATGCTGTTTTTGAAACTTTGTGAAGAAATGTATTAAAAAAATCCTCTACAATTTATTTGAAAAATTGACAAAAGTATATTATTTTAAAGAAAATTTCCCAAACAAACAGAAGAAAGGACAGAGTGAAGCGATAGAAGAGGGTTGGTTGGTTGATGGCTGACATGTGAAACCCTTTACCATTCATAAAATATTTAGGTTATTTGAGCTAAGGAGGAAATTGCTAAGGATTAGGTTTATAGCACTTGACTATGTCTCAGAAGTGCTACTCTGTGAAACTTGCCAAAGACTGCCCCCCCCCCCAGAAAAAAAACAAAGAAAGAAAGGAAAGAAAGAAAGCAATCCCATTAAGAAACTTGGACTTCACATCCTGTCGTTTATTAAATTTGTCAGTTGAAGCAGTAAGGATTATGGCAGGAGATTTATTAATTTTTCAGAAAAGCTGGCATGGAGAAGGCTTACCCCTTGGAAGTAGCCTGGAAAATGTGGTGAAGGAAGTTTGTGAAACAAGCAGAATGCTGAATACCTGTTGTGAAAAAGTCATTAGCACAAGAAACCTGTCATAGATGACGCCAGGTAACAAACTTAGGAAGGGCTCTCCCTGAAATTCAGGAAGATTTGAGTCATAATCTTTTTGTATGAAGGAAAATTCTTTTTGTATAAAGGAAAATTCTTTCATAGCACAAGTGCTGTGGTGGTTCCTGTCACGACCCTGGGCCTGGAAAATGACATTGTGCTCCAGGCAAACATTTGTTTTCATTTCTGACATTCAAGAGTCATTGTAATGAATGTCCAAAGATGAATTCTTGCCTACTGAGCCAAAAAGCAGGACTTACTCTTTTCTCTTCACGTGATGATAGGTGTTGCAGCCCTCTGAGACCCTCTTACCCTGGACAATGTGGATGACCCAGCCTGGGCAGGGGCTGGGGAGCTGTATTTGCAGACTTTTAGGTCTTTGTTGTTCATGCCGAATACCACAGAAATCAAAGTTTCTGTTATTTTTCTCCCACTGCTTATCATAGACACAAATTTTCCTTTGTCTTCTACCTATGAAAGTATATAGGTTATACAGATGGTTCTATATTATGTACAGAAATTGGAGCTTATAGTACCTTACAGTGAGCACGTCTATAGGGTGTCATTTACTATGTTTCGGGCATTACGGTAAGCACTTTACAAACACTAATTAAGTGAATCAGGCAGTGTTTACACCAGCCTATGATGTAGGTGCTGTTATTACTATTTGAAAGATGAGGAAATTGAGACAAAAACAGTTAGGCACCTTGGCTAAGGTCACAAAGTCAGTAAGTGGTGACTGGCATCATGTTCAACCACCTCCCTACCCTGACCTAGGGCAGTCATGTGGTAGTGGCAGATGATGTGTTTCACATGAACCAGGTCAGCTCGTTTCCACGGAACACTGGTACAAATAGGTGAAAAAGGGAAGACAATGCATGTAATGAAGTGGATAAATATTGCAAGTTTGCGAGCACTCTCCAGCATAGAGTCAAAAGGACTAAAACCTTTGATCCTCCTACTTTTTACCATGCATACATGGGGTATTTATAAATTTTGTCCCCACCTGCAAAAATTTCTGATGCAGCAAACCTTGGAACTTGGAGTCTACATTAATGTAAGCACTCCCAAATAATTCAGAACATCTTGAGGGTGTCTGAGATATATTTCACTAGATATTTGTGCCTTATACCCACGGACTTCAGGTTATTTCAGGGAAGATAGAAAGTAGCAAAGATTTTATTTTAAACATCATCCTTATCTTGTGGCTATGGCCTAGGTAAGAAACTCTGTAGAACTGAAATTCATGTTTATGGGAAGGTTTCACTTGGACAATGAAACAGGGGTTTGGGAAAGCAGGCAGCAGTGAGATAGCCTACCACGTTAACCACGAACATGAAGACGATTGTTTTCAGAAGAGGATGTCCCTTCTGGCACAGAAAGAGTACAGCAGATGGCAAGGTACTCTGGAAGAAATGAAAACTTGTGGGCCATTTCAAATTGGACTGAACTTTGAACTCGTATTTATGTACCTTGGACATAGGAATGAGGAGAAAAACAACAGCCCCAAAGACATTATAGACTGTATGGTTTATCAGATGTGCTTTAGGCCCCTGTTTGCTGGGATGGGGACAACTTAAAATACCCTCACACTTGAGAAGGATGCAACTTCACAGACAAATATTTGCATCTAGTTTTGCATCCCTTTCAGCAAATATTAGGCATGGCCATAGAGAAACTCAATTATTAAAGTGAAAAGAAAACAGAAACTGTTTACTATGACATGAATTTAAAGAATATACTTTTTTTCCCCTTCTTAAATAGAAACAGTGAATTGAAGTGGAATAAAATTAAGCTAAATAAGAAGAAACAGTGAAATTTTGTAGACTGGGAATAGTTTCATTGGGAACATTTTGGAAGCCCCATCACTTAGTCATTACAATCTACACCAGACAAATGACTTGAAGATATGCTGTGAAAGGCAAGTTTGCAGAAAAATGAATGAATGATTTTTTCCTCTGTGTTCTATGAAAATTTCTTCATTGGTGTCAGCACACACACAAACAGTAACACACATACACACAAACAAACAGTCACTTTAAAATTGTCTCCTTTCTGATTTTTTAAATTTGCTCATCACCAAAATGGTATTTTTAAAAACTCACAAGCCTTTTTCTATTGTTGGGTCTACATTTTACTCTCAATTCTGATCCCCTCTTTCCTTCATTAGGGCAAGGTTTTCTGTTTGGAATATGAGCCCATACAAGTGCCCTCTGTCGTACTGAAAGCCTTGTAGAAAGCCTCCCCGATGAATGCTGGCACTGAAGGTGGTGAGCAGTAGAGTTTCCTCTCTGATACTCAGTGGGGAATGAGGCAGATAACCTAATTCCCAGCCAATGGGGATGTGCAGAAGCTGTACGTTGCAACAGGCTCATTCAAAATACCCAACCAGAACAGTACTGAGCATTCCTTTCATCCCTAACACATACACTTTTCAAGGATAGCTGGTAGAAGTCACAACACTGAAGAGACAGCTTCCTGCAAATTTGGAGCCAAATGTGGCGATATTAAGCATAACCATCTCCCTCCATTCCTATTCGTTAGCAAGTTCTGCACCAAAAGGTATATAAATGACTGGATTTTGTTTACTCTTTTGTTTGATTTGTGTTCACTGAAGTAAGAAATTTGAATGAAATTTTAAAGATTATTTATGGTTTTCCACTTAAACATGCTAATTTTTATTCCTCAATTATGGGAAATTATGAATTGGTTACGTGTTTCTTTTAAAAAGATATTCTAGGTAGTTGATCATAATGCAACATAATAAGAATATTGATGTTTATTTTCAATTGTAATTTTTTGGAAGACACAACGATTCTGTTATAATTCATCCTTTTACTTCCCCTTCCTGTTCCTGGTAAAGATCAAGAAAGATTCTTTGCCTGGCCTTGTGACATGTAACAGTAAAATAAAATAACAACAATGAAAGTAATAATAAAACCACAGCAACCACCTGTAGAATACTACTCAAACATACCAGACCTTGCTTTAAGCTGTTCATAGATACTGTTTCATTTTATCCTCACAACTCTAAAGTAAAATGTTCCCATTTTACTGATGGGAAGACTGATCTTAGAGAGGTTCAACTATGCCTAACATCATACAACTAGTGTGTAGCAGGCAGGATTCAGGTCAATTTTCCTTACTCCAAATCATGCATCTTTAACTACCTGTCATAAGCCTCGGAAAAGATACATGTTCATTTAAATCTTAAGGAAGTCATTGTAATTTCTGTGATTCCCCCTTCCCTCAATTTGTGTCTGCTTATTCCATTCACAAGAAGGAAATGAGTCCATCTTCCCAAATAATATTTTTGAACCATTAGAAATAGTAGGCACTACATTATTAATTTTGCCAGTAATTAAAATAGTAACGCAAATAATATGATTATGCAACTAGGGCTGAACTCTTTGCATAACCTAAAGAAATCAAGTAGTAGTGCTAAAGAAACTCATATGGTAAATTGATGTCTGTTTGAAAATAGTACATTTGTACTGTTGTTTTGGGGATTTTTTTGAAATGCTAGTTTCTTCAAGAATATAGATCACATTGTTACAATCCATAGTAGGAAGGGTAGCACACTGATTACATTTGCTGTAGCAAGAGGAAGAAAACTGTTGATATTAATTTTTCTACCTAGACACCTAGAAAGATCAACTTTACAACATGCAGTTTCCACACAAAATGCACTATCATAGTATGGTGACTAAATGGAATATGTGATGTCAAGAGCATAGTATTTTATTTACTGTTTCAAAGATGGTGATTACAATGATTTAGGAATTGATGATTGCACCAGAAAGAAAAGTGTAGAGGCCTCTTTCTGCCTTCCCAAATCTTACAAATTTGGGCAGCATTATATACCTGGTGCATAAATGTAACATTAGACATAGAACTAGTGAAGGTACCAAAAATTTAGGCAAATGCCTAATTGAACAATGAAGTATTGATGCACTTATTTTCCCCACTCCAAATAAAATGCAGGCTATATGAAGACAGATATTTAGTATTTCTTAGATAATTGCTCTCTCTCTCTAGCACCCAGAAAAGTACCTGGCACATAATAGATACTTAATAAGTTATTTCTTCCATAATGCGAACTTTAAGAGAAGTAATCAAGGGACACTGCACCTCTCCCTGCGCATATTTCTATATCTATGAGGAAGAACAGTGGGATATCCCACCCTCCTCTTCTTAAGAATATCACTGTCTGGGCCATTGCCCTTCTCTGCCAAAAAAAAAAAAAAAATTCCTTTAGTGTAGTAACATTGTGGGCGATTCAAGGACTGAATATCTTAAATGAAAGCATCTGTTAGAAAACATGATATGGTAGCCAAGGACATAGTCCTTGTCATTTGTATGTTCTGAATGATGCCCAGCTTCCCATGGGTAAATTCCAAGTCTTAAACTGCCATAAGAAGAGATCAGTACCACTGTTAGAAGTACTGTGTTTCTCCCAGTTTGAGTGCTCAAAACAAATGTTGGCACAATGGGACTGATTCTGCACCATGTGGAATAATTTAATTTCATTAATAATGTTAGAAATGTTAAGAAAACATTTTTAGGGAAAAAAATGAGAATACGGGGGCGTGCAAAACTAGTCTTTTTCATCTGTACTCCATTTGTTTTCCATTGTTTGCTGTACTTATTCTGTATCTGTTTTCACTTTTATTTGTGGTCAGCTTTGATATGTCTACACGAAAGCACACATCAGAAGTAAAATGACTGTCTTTTTATAGTATGGCTACAGACAGTTGGACAGTTTTAGGGTTTACTGACTCCTAGATAGTTTTCCCATGCCTGTTTGAAGCATGCTAGTTAATATATTGCAAAGGAAAAAGGCATTGTCTTTCAAGGCACATAAATCCAAGCCATTGAACTAGATTCTGGGCCCAAACTCTGCCCTTAGATTCTCATGCGTAGATCCCCAGCTGAATTCTGCCCCTTTGAAATTCTCACACAATTGTCATTGACTACAGTGGCACTCATCTGGGTGTGTCCAAGAGTAGAATCTGGCTGGCTTCTTGTAATACACTGTTCGGGCTGGGACGCAAAGCCAAAAAACATTGTTTACTATTTACATGAGCCTTCACCAATTTCTGGATGTCAAAGAGGTGAACTCACTGCTTCTGAATAACTCATTCATCAAAACATACATGAATGTTTTTATTCCTTAGGTTTAGTTATAAAGAAAATCATTTGCTGGTTTACTGTCTGGAAGCCAAATTATGTTTGGGGTTCTTTACTTCAACCCAAGTGGACAATCCCCAACCTGACAGCACCTTAAAACAAGGTGACTTGCTTTTAGGTAGACAGCCATATGTGTAAGCAGTTGTGGCCAAGTGTATGACAAAGACACTGAGGCTGGCTTGAACCTTCTTGAAGCTTTCCTACCAAGTTCAAGTTTTTGTAAACTGTCTGGGGAGCGACCACTTTGACTAGTATCCTTCCAGCATGAACCCAGCCTAGGAAACTGTTAATGCCTCCTCTGCCAGAAATCAATAATGTTTTGTGTGTTCTTGACTTAATGGCAGTTGCCATTTGTTTTATGGCCTTGTGGAAAGAGCACATATTCCTTTGGGTTACTTTTAAGTATGAAAATGCTAGTGCTTTGCTTTTGAACATATTAAATGGTTCCATATGTATTATCAAGCTATTGTGGTAGCATAAACTGAGGGTGTTGCTCTGACTTGGTCTAAGATCATTGTATGTCTGTGAAACGTCATCTAAGGAGCCTCAGAGACAAACACCAGAAATGTAGAGCAAGGAGGAGACAAGGCTCCTTGAAGTAGTGCCTGCATCATGGAAAGCATTTGGAGAACCTTCTGAGGAGCAATGAATAGATACACTTCCAAGCCCTCAACTATCAACCATCCAAATGAAAACCATTAAGTTTAATGAGACCTTTTGTCTGTAAAAGAAACCTAAAACCTTAAAGAAATATCAAGTTCACAAGTACCTAGAACTAGATATTTTGGACAAAATTTCAGCTTTTTAAGAAGAGGTATATTTAAGGCCTATGGTATTCATGGGGTTTTGTTCTCAAGGTGTTCCAAGTGGTCCTGTATGGCCAATTTCAGGGCTTTAGCAAACTCATGGTCAAGACTTGTAGATGTCCAATCCCCAATTCACTCTGCTTTAAATCTATAATTTCCTGTCTATACTTCAATGAATGTTAAGAATATTTCCACCTAAGGCATTCTTTGAACACTGAGATTTTAATCAAGACAGGCTTAGCTTTTTCTTTCCAACCATCATCATTGTAACCTCCCTCTTCAACCTGATTGTCCTGCCTTTGCCTCTGCTTGTTACTCTGTTCCCTCAGTTTTATAAAATTAGGAACACTATAGTGGTTCTAATTAATTTTGCTCTCTTACACCCACTCATAGGGTATTTTATGTTGTTTTTCTTGCTTCCTCCCCTTTTATTTGTTTTATTAAGAAAAGCACTACTATGAATGCTTATCTTGAGATCAGATTCTGATTTCCACAGATTTGAATTCAAAATAGTTCCACCATTTAACCAAGTTGCTTAAACTAGTGCTTCACAACATTTGTAATGTCGTGGAATAAATTTAAATTGATAATGTTTGTACAAGGGCTGTGATAAGAACCCTGAAGTAAGCAAACGAGGCTTCTTGAGGCAGGGCCCAGAGCCTGGCTCAGCGCCTCTAAGGGGTGAGCTAACGTCCACCTCAGGAGACTTATTCCCTATTCTCCATGCAGTGAGTGGCGTAGCAGGGACCAGTCTCCAGCTTCAACTCTTGATAGATCAGTTTTCCAACCTAAAAAATGGTAATAAGAGGGATATCTGCTATCCACACCTTAAAGTTTTAAAGATTAAATTAGTTCATACATAGAAAACACTTAGCACAATCCCCATCACCCAAAAGATGTTAATTTGTAATGGTAGTCATAGGAGCATTGGTAGTTTCGCACCAGTAATAGTAGCTTTGTTTCTTTATAGTCTTCAAAGTTGGAGAAAATCATTGACAAAGGATAGGCAGACTCCACTTATATTTCAAAGAACAATTATATTGTTTGATGCCTAATATTATAGAATAGGAAATCTTTATATGAGGCCTCACATGATAGGTCTTCAATCAACTAAGGCCAGAGAGGAGGGGGCATCATTGGAGAGCAAGATGCTAAGGTTGGTAGAGTCTGAAGCAAACTGCTCAGTTTCTCATTAGGAAAAAGCAAACTGTCCAGCAAACAGATCGCATAACTAAAACTTAGTTATTAAGCTGAGATTTAGGAAAGGACTATGGCCCTTGAGGAAGGAAGGAGCTGAATAGCCAGACAGAAGCTCAGGACCATGATCAGGCTCAGTTAGGGGTAGTTTGAATTATGATGGAAGGGCCATCTGGCTACACTGAACATGTCTCTAGGCCACCCATCTTCGCCCTGTTTGCCAGCACGGGAAGCACTGGTGTAAGTGAGGAAAACCCAGGAGCTTAGCAGTAGATTTCAGGCCTGAGAAAGTTGTTCTAAAGGACCTCTCTTGAGACTGGCCGTTGGCCTCACATGCAGATAGAGGAAATCAGATATCCAGCAACAGAAGTCTGGGCAGCTGAACAAGTGGGAATGGCCATCTGGAAAACTAAGATGCCTTAGATTTGTTATAAGAACTGTATTCAGCCAAGTCTGGATTATCTGCACAGAGGTATCCATATGCTTGGGCACTGTCTTCTCCCTAACGGCTCAAGTGGTCCGCTTCCAGCCATGCTCCTTGGGGACATTGCCTCCATCCCCCAAGCCTCACTCTCCTGCAGTTTCACAAAGCCTACTTGGTTTAATTTCTTTGCCTTCCACTCTCCCAGCCTAATAACGGAGTCAGTCAGCTATGGGTTGGGTTAAGGAGATGGTGGTAAGGAAGAACATTCTTCCAATGGTCTTCTGAACTTTAAGAGGCTACAAGTGACCCAATCCCCTGTTTTTATATAAAAATATCTCTTGTATATGTCAAACAGACTACTTTTCTTCTCATGCATGTAACTGTTGTCTCTTGGAAATTTTATACAAAACAGAATGCAGTCCATCCCAAAGTCAGGCAGAAGAAGAAAGCATATGACTTTGGACAAGTTGTTTCACACCTTTGGGTCTCAGTTTCTTATCTGGAAACTTAACAAGTTGAACTTGATAAGGTAAATTTGATAGGCAGTGTGTTATTGTTGTTGAACACATGATTTTCAAGATGAATATACCTGACTCTAAATCCTGGTTCTGCTCCTTTGCAAAGGCAACTCACCTATACTTGATGCTCACTTTTCTAATTTAACAAGAAGGTTGTTATAAGGATTACACGAAACAATGCTTGTAAAGTGTCCATATTGCTTTTCCACCTATAATTTTCTTTATAGGGCTAAATTTTATATACATCTATTATTCTTTACCATGTATGTCAATACTCTTTTCTATTAGTATGGAAAAATCGAAATGGGCATTGGTGACACTGTTTTATTCCATATATACAAGTACATTTATGTGTGTACATGTTTCTTCTTCTTCTTCTTTCTTTTCTTCTTCTTCCCCTTCCTTATCTTTCTTCTCCTCTTTTTTCCTCCTCCCCCTCCTCCTCTGCTCCCCCCGCTCCGGCTCCTCCACCTCCTTCTTCTTCCTCTTCCTCTTCTTCTCTCTTACACACATACACTCACGTAACAATAACAACGACTACAAAAAGGTAACTGGATTTTCTACTATCAACAGAATCTGTGATTAACTTAGTTAAAGAGGCATCATACCAGCGACCCTTCTGTATGCAGAAATAAAAGTCCTCTGTGATAAAGAAGGATCAGAATCTTGGTGGGAGAAGTATTCACAACAGTGTAGTATTAGCTCTGGCCATTAACCTTAGATCCAGGGTCTAGTTTGGTAGGAACACACATGAGAGGAGTTCAATAAGAACTGCTTGAAGGTCTTGTAGAGAATAAGCCTGAGAAAGGGGTGGTAGTGAAGGAAGGGATGTTTGTTTCTAGTGTCTTTTGAAAAGAGAAGTTTGAAGAATATGAACCAACATCTTTGTTATTCAATATTACATTTCTTATTGTAGTTGAATGTGTTTCGATGTAATTAAGAGTCTGTAGCATCATTGGTTTTGTGTACAGAGCAGGCAAGTCTGACTTTTTATTTATTTATTATTTGCTAAAAAACGTTAATATATACCTGTAGTTTGCCAGCATTGTGCTAGGTGGTAGAAGTACAAGAGAGAATAAGACGGGATCTCTACCCACAAGGAACTTACAGTTTTGGAGGATACAGTTGAAGAAGTCAGTATTCTCATTATAGTGGGTGGGTGCTCTGAATTGGTACACAGAAGGTCCTACAGGAATGCAAGGAAGGACCACTGAAATCAAGGGGGAGTCAGGGAATGATTACCTGGCTAAGAGGCAGAAATAGAGGAGTGCAGTGGTGAAGATATGTTGGAGAGAAATTAAAGCATGGAATAAGTGTCAGCAGAGAAGCTGTACTTAGAATCAGATTACTGACTGGAGCTATTAGCATATCAATGGTATCATCCATTTATGTAAGGAACACAGGACAAAAAGCTGTTTTGTGCAAAAATGATGACTTTGTTTTTAATCATGTGGAATTTGAGGGTCTTGTGGGACATCCAAATGAAGATAAGGTGTCCAGCAGAAAAATGGCACTAGGATTTAAATGGAGGTTGAAACCATGAGTATGTATGCATTTCTTCAAAGAGGGAATATATAGATTTTTTTAAAAGTACATCATAATAGGCCTGATGAATTTTTAAGGATTGAAATGAGGAAATATTGATTATGGAAAAGAAAAAAAAAAAGAAGTAACTATGTAAATAGGAGGAATACCAAGAAGAGTTGTATCACATAAACCAAGAGAGTGTGAACTTCTGGAAGAAGTTATTAGCAGAATCCAACATCACAGATATAAGATAATAATTGCTAGATATCTCTATTTCTTATGGCTTTTTTGCAGTTAAGCAGTATGTTAATTCAAGTTTTCTTAAGCAATAGTGACTTTATTTTAAGTACACACTCAGAAAATTAAGTAGACAGTAACCTTATTTTTGCAACCAAGTTTTGGGATAATAGGAATTATAGAAAAGTGAGGCCTTATGGAGAATGGAATACTGTTCAGGAACTGTAAGTTTGTTCGGGATATATCACCGCTTTTGCAATCAGGATATCTCATTGCCTCTTGAAGGTACTATGGGAATACAGAGAAGATGCTAGGGTCCCTCCTCACAGGAGGTGCTCCACAATCCTCTTCAGGCTGCCTGCCATCACCCTGACTCTTTGTTTCTCTACGGAGGTCAGCGTGCTTTGGCTCTACTGCCATATTACCATTTCTAACCAGCCTTTTAAGGAGAGAATTCCCAGTTTCTAAGTAGAGAGGGACCTCAGAGTTTATAGGTTGGTAGTCCTTAGGTCACTTGTGTACCCCCGCACCCTGGAGTCTAGTTAGCTGTGACCAGAGAGGCAAGGTAACACGTTACCCAGAACATGACTACCTCTTCATAAAGAAATACCAATAAATGTTTTGCTCAGCAAGGGACAGTGTTCCTGGAAGATTCATACTATTTTAAAGTCTTTCCTTTAGTATCATGGATATTGGTAATGTGAAAGTATTGGTGTACTGATAGAGTCATTTTAACAGTGGAGACAGAAGGCAGAGTTTGAATTTTTGTAGACCAAGGAGTAAATGGGAAGTAAGTCACTAGAGAATTGGGAATATAGATGAGTCTTTGTGGAAAGGCAGGTAGGAAGTACAGTACCAGAGCTAACAGGACATATGTTTCCAAGACAAGATAGAAGTTTTTCCCACTTATTTATATAGTAATAGGAAAGATAGAGAGAAACAATGGTTGCACACACACAGGGGAAGGTGACCCACAGACTGATGTCCCCAAAGAACTGAAAGACACCTGGTAGAGCACCATCATTCACTTTATCCATATTTATACTTGTCAGTGGATTCCCCTTTTTGGTGTAGAAAAATTCTGAGAGAGATATAGAGAAGAACTAAAATGGAAGTGAGAGTATGAAAGAAATGGAGGAATACCATGTGAATGGGCAGCTACAGAGACCAGTGAGAACAGGGGGCACAAAGGAGAGCACGAAGGTCAAAGTGAAAAGTCAGTAGGCAGGAGTTCCAGCAAATATTCCCAAGGGACAGGTTATGGGTCTCCTTGGATATTCTGATGACTCTAAGGGTTGTGTTTATTTCTCCGGAAACAAGGAGAAACACAAAACAAGACTGGGTTGCAATGTCTCTTATAACTCCATGCCACATCAGAAAAGTCCCCGGATATTCTAGAGCTGCTTATTTGTATAAAAAAAATGATGATTTTTCCATACATCTGTCTGAGTTTCTTGGAACAATTCTTTAAAAAAAATTTTAATATTAGAAATAATCCCAGTGGATAAACCAATTAGATCTTAAACATAGAAGTTTTGTTAAAAAAATTACAATTCCTCTTCTGGTGTTGAGGTCTGTGATTGATAAATTTCCTTCAGTCTTCTCACTTAACTTAGGTTAACGCCGTCTCTTATACATACATATACCAGAAGCAGTAAGAATTTCTTTTTCATTTAAAAATAGATCCAAAGAAAAACATATTTCAAGTGGATTTCCTACTATGAGGATTTCCAAAACTAATAATGGAGAAGGAAGGAGGAAACTGTAGTTTTACATTTATACTTGGCAAATGCAATTTTTACTCCCATAGTTTTCCATTTCTTGTTTACTCCCATTACCTGGCTTTACTATCATGACTATTATAAATATGAATTTTAAGGGGCAGCTTTTTGTAAGCATTTAAGGCCCCTATTTTCTGTTTTGAGAGGAAAATGGGCCTCTTTCATGTTTTCCGTTTCTTTTTTTCTTCCTCTTTCTCCTCCTCTTCTCCTTTTTCTATTGAGAGAAGGGAAAAAGAAAGAGAAGTTATTTCCAGATGAATTAAAAGGTGGTATTTATATTTAAAATTTCATTTCCTTTAAGTGTCACGTCTGGGATTCAGATAAATATGGACTAAGAGATTGGCCAAGCAGTACTTCTAGTCCCATGAAATTGCCCTGATTCCTCTCAACAGAGTCAAAGCTGATTATCTTCCTGGTTTATAATTTTATTACTAAAACAGCCAACATACTGAGCACCTAATAGGTGTCAAATATTGATGAAAAGGGAATAAGCATTGGGGCCCCTTTCTTGAATGTTCACACTACTGTAGTGATCAATGGGTAGTTGCTAGATTAATGCAACAACTTAGAAGCAGAAGTTAGAAAGGGAGAAAATGACAGTGAGCAGGGATAGAAAATTTCTCCCACTTATTCAGCCCTACCACACATACCTAGCTATACTGTTAACTTCACTCTGTGACTAGAGAGAGCAAAATAGGTTTCTTGCTTGAAAAAAAAAATGTTCTCTAAAGAAGGGACTTTGCGTATATCTGTGAAGTTGATTGATGTCCTTTAAAGCCCAAGGAGCGGTAGGCCTGCTTGTTATTTCAAAACTGGAAAAAGGGTGTGTAAAGACAAAGGAGTATGTGTGTGTGCATGTGAGTGTGTTGGGGATGCAAGGACAAAAGAAGGGGCCAGGGGAGAAACATCAGTTAGGAAAATGGAAGAGATACTTAGGCAGATGGAGTTATTTTCCTAATTTTTATCTTAAAATGATGGGTAAGGCAGAAAACAAGCAACACAGAGAGCCTCTCTGATGGAATATGGTATATTGGGGTTAGCAATGCTAGCTGCTATAACACACAGCCCATAAATCTTAAATACTTATTTCTTGTTCACCTCTGTCAATATCCAATATGGTCCTGGGGGGAAGGGACATCATGTTATGCAGTCTGCAGTCTTTCAGGAATCCAGGATCTTTCTACCTTGTAATGACACCATTTTCAATATGTGGCCCTAAGGTTTCTGTGGAAGGGACAGAGATGTTAAAAGATTGTTCAAGAGAAGGGAGGGTTGTGGCCAGGGGCCTGGAAGTGGCATACAACATTCTCACTTGCATTCCACTGGATAGAATTCAGACTTATGACCCAGAGCTCATTGTAAAAGAAACTGGGAAATGTAGTGTTCCTATATGTCCAGAGGGAAAATAAATTGGTTTCAGAGAACATATGGCATTGTGGCATTGTCTCTAATATGTGGTGGTACTTCCATGAAGCTAAAATTGATGGTGATAAGAGTCCTAAAAAGCATGCAAGTGAGGTCTTGCCCTTATTGTACACTGGCTGCCTTATTTTCAGCATAACTTAGAAGAGTTTGAATCTATATACTTATTTACATCTCTCTAGGATTTGAATGAGAAACATTTCCAAGGTTTCAGATTTTCTGAGGTAACCTATTACCTATTAGAAGTGCATGGTGTAGGCTAAACCTCCCTCCCTCCTTCTCTCTTTTTCTCTCTTTTTCTTTCTTTCTCTCTTATATAATCACTCTAATATAATCACAATTCCATTCAAAAATGGAAAAGGAGAAAAATAAAAACCTGACTTTTTAAAGGTACTAACACTCCACTTGAGTAAGTAAAAATAGGGGATAGAATCAGATATGTATTCACTTTGAAAAAGATACTTCCTTCCAGCTCTGACTGTCCGAGTTGACTCAGATCGTTAAGTAGGCTAAGCAGGTACCCCATCCTGCCCAGCTGTCTGATGATCGAAACAGACAATCCTCCCAGTTACAGGAGCTGTATTCTTGTGTTAAGATTAAGAGCCCCTTGAGCCCTGGCAGGGTAACTCAGTTGGTTAGAGCACCATCTGTATACACCAAAGTTGGGGTTTCGTTCCCTAGTATGACACCTACAAGAATCAACCAATATATGCATCAATAAGTGGAACAACAACCAATGTCTTTCTCTCTCTCTTTCTCATACCAATAAATAAAAAAAAATTTTTTTTAAAGATTACATATGTTTTTGCATTCCCAGCAAGAACATCCAACAGGATGTAAGGATAAGAACTTGCCTTTCAATTTTACCATTGCTGTAGAGATACCTAAATTACTGTAGTAGCAAAAATAAAATAATAAATTACTCAAAACCCCAACACCATATATATTTTTTCATTGAATGTGGAAAAAAGAAACTAAGTTTTTCCTTAAAACTTAGTTTTATTAAGTGCTGAAGACAATATAATTTAAAAAAAACTTAAGCATGAAAATAACAATAATACAAACACTGTGTTTTTTAAATACTCCTACTGCACAGCTAGTTGTCTACTTGGGTGTTAAGTGAGAGATGCTAAAGTATACCATCAAGGATTACTTTTAGCAAAAGTAACAACTGGCTTTGAAATTAATTTAAAAACGAACATAATCTATAACAGGTACGTATCCATAAGCTGAAGTAATTTCTGGCATCTTGCAATTGATACACCCTCTTAAAGTTTAGGGCAAAGCTTTTAGCATTCAAGAAAATTACACATAAGATTGTGTTTTATGAATTTTTTCCCTGGAAGTGTATGAACAAGCATTACAAATATGCTATACACCTGTAAGTCCTAGTATTGTGGTAGGTAACTGGGGAATATCCACTGCAGCAGGAAGAAGTCTGCACAATGAATCAGGCAGAGAGCAGCTGGTGGGGAAATCAGATGAGGGATCAGAGTGATCTGTGGAAGGGATCTTAGTGAACCATAAACATTTTGCAAGCTTTGGGTGAAGAAGCTGGACCTCTGGGCCTCATAACCAAAGACTAGGCTTGCTACAACCTAGAGGAATTCTTTTCAGAAAGTATGCAACTCAAGACAGATAATTACCATTTAAACAATATGTGAGGGAAGTTGTTGATTCTGACTTGAATTGTTTTTGAATCACCCACATGGCATTAGCCTTCAGGAGAGTTGGCCTTGGGATTCTAGAGATTGTGGCCTCTTGAATGCCCTGTCTTACCGCTGCTAGCAACAAGTGCCTCACTAGGGAGGGTGTTTCTTTTAACTTCTATATTAAGTACGTGCTGAGCAGGAAAGAGCCTTTGCCCATCCCTTAAGGCACAAAATAAGAGCACTATGGTGAGTAATTGAGAACTTGGCCAAGAAAGAGACATGTTTGATTTGGGAAAGTGGGAAACAAGTTTGTTTTTCCTCATCCTAAATCAGCTAGATTTTCCTATCTCTTTTTTCTTTTGGCCCTTCTTACTTCATACCTTTGTGTAAGGCATAATTTAAGAAAAGATGAACTCAAAGGAGGCCCCCTGACATACAAAGGAAGAGGTTCAGTGAACTTGGGGCACAGGAAAAAGAGAAAGGGAAGCATAGGAAAAAACACATAACAATACAGATTCTGGAGCAATCTCAGAGCACAAGGTCAAATGAAAACCCCAAGTGCAAATAGGCAGGAATCAAAGGTGACGGTGTGTAGGTGGAAGGTGCTGTGTGAGACATTCTGCAGTGGAGAAATTCCACTGGACTTGGGCACCCTCTGCTTTAAGATCAGAGCCTCAGAAAGGGGAGAGAAGCCTTCAGTGGTGTGGGGAGGAGGGAGGGAAAGGAGAGGCTCCCATGGGCTCATGAACAGGACACATTAAGCTGCCCACATTTAGAGACCATTGTTGTTTCTTGCTTACATTTCAAGCTGATTCTGATTTGAGGCCTCGTGCTATTCCATAGTCAACTGAAATGTGAAGAGCACTTAATTCCAGTGAAAGGCTAGGCAGAGGTAGTTTGGATCTGGTACTAACTGTAAGGATCATTTCCTCTTCACGGTGTGTCTGGTCCCAAAGCTTTGGGTCTGATCCTTCCCTCCTTGCTGTGGCCACCCTTAGGGTGTCTTTACCATCTAGCGCTCCTTCAGTCCTAAGCAAGGCTAGCAAAAGAGGGAAAGCCACAAGAACTTAAACTTCACAAAAGCAACAGCAACAAAACTTCACTGTAGGGAAACTCTCCAGCCATAAAGAAGCCAGTTTGCCTCTTGGTGGTGTTGCTTTGATGCCACCAGCACAGAGGTTGCCATTCTGTCATATGCTGGCACCAGGGGCCTAAAAATTGTTTCTGTCTTCCAGCGTCAACTTCACAATGACATTGGTCAAACTGCAAATTCAAACTTCATGCCTGGATCCTTATGTGGAATGCACTGTCTGTCTACCCACATCCCTTTGGAGCTTAAATCCAAGCATTGCCTCTTTTGTTAGGACTCTGAAATAAAAATAAAACAAATAATTGGAATATGAGAGAGCAGGAAAATGACAAGAACTAGCAAGTATAGCTTTTGTGTTCAGCTTTATTTTGCTTGTAGAAGTGAGCCTTTGTCAATTCTCAAATAAAACGAGGCTGTCCCAGGGATAGAAACTTGGGGTAAGGATTCTCACCCACTTTATGGCTCCTTGTTAGGGATCAAGCTGTGGAAGAAGTTGGAGGCTATAGAATCAGAGGTCTTTAGGCTCCCGTCTTGGTCTGATGGCCATGGAGCTGGAATTTCATATTTCTGTAACACTGAGCTGGTCTGCCCTACCTCTGCAATAGCTGCAGATTAAGGAGGAATGAAAAGTACAAACAAATGGAGAAAGAGTGCCAGAGGGAGAGCTGGTATGTATGTTAGGACTTCCAAAGTTCCCTCACTTACTCTCTTTGCAGAATCTTTCTTTCCTTCTCCTATTATTTTTATTTTCTAAACTTTATCTGACTCAGAGATAAAACAACATCTCAAGAACACAGTGTTAAGTAAAAAAAAAAAAATCCAGATACACAGGAGTATTGTACACTGTTAACCGTTTGTGTTAATTAGAAAACTAGAAAATTGTACTATATGTTGTTATATATTTATGTAATAAAAGCTAGAAAATGTAAGAAAGATACACATCAGCAAAACAGCAACAGTAGCCACCAGGTTCACCTCAAGCAGCACCACATGGTGTTCACCATTACCTGACTATGGGGGGAGCTTTCCACAGGCCAGACGCTGCCCTTTGCGTTAGCTCACTGAAGTCTCGGGAAAGGAAAGAAGGGGTTGGGGTGTATTTGAAACGAATATAGCAAAGTACCCAAAGGTTCACAGATTCCAGATTTTGGTGGGGTGTCAGTTACTTTATTTCTGGTCTGCAGTATGTTTGAAACATTTCATAGCCCTTTAATTAAAAAATGAAAGCAATAGAAATAACCAAAAGAAACATGAATACTTTTAGTTGGAGAAGGCCTCTTCTGCCAAGGCATCTGCATTCTCAATTTCCACTGATGAGTGTGTCCTCTCTAGATCTTTAAATATTCACCTATAGTGATTTATATCTTTTTCCTTTTCTCTATTCCTACTTTCCAGACAACTGACTGCATGCAGTCTCCTGCCTTTCAAACCTCCATCCTGCTGAGGCTTCCATAGTGTCTGTTCTAGGCCTGTGACTTTTCCCACTCCAGGGCCCACCTTCCATCTCCACACAGACACCCAATGGGTATATCAAACTCACCCTGCTCTAATGAGAGCACTGATTACCTCAAATGATTTCTGCCACAATGAATTCTCCATTACAGTAAGTAGCATTACCTTTAGAGTGAAAACACAATTTGATTGCTTCTCAACCACCTTCTTAATCTCATTTGCCACAACCAGCCCACCAGCAAATCTTATTGGTTCTAATTTCAAGATACACCTTGAATCAGAACACATCTTGGCCTACCACTGCTCCCAGCCTGGGCCCAGTACTGTTGCCTCTGGTCTGCACCACTGACTGCAGTGGCCTCCCACTGCTTCCTGGCTTCTACCCATGCACCACTATAATTTCATGTGGCTCTTTAAAACCTCCCAGTGCTCCATTGTGCTCAAAATTAAGTAGAAAGTCCTTTTGGTAGTCTGCAGGGTGCACATCAGTGGGCCACCAGTCCCCATCAATGCCCATCGTTTCCTTCTTCCCTCTGCTACAGTCATTACCTCCTCCTGAGGCCTCGCTGTTCATCAGTCAGACCCACAAATGCCTGGCCTTTAGCCTTGTTCTTCCCTCAACCTGGATGCTTCTTTACCTACTTTTATGGCTCCTTTTCTCTTTTCATTCAAGCTTCTACTGAAATCTCACCTATTCAGAAAAGTTTCCCTGACCACCCCACCCAATAAAACAACCTGTCTCTTTTTTCTCATTGCCTGAATTTAGAGCTGTGTCTGGCCCATCTTAGGTACACAACACACATTTGTGTTGAAATGTTGAATTAATACTTCTCATGCACAAGATGGTTACAGGCATTAACGTACGTTATGTCATTTCTGAACAGCACTGATGACTGAAACTCAGAGAGTGCGCCCAGTTTCTCACCGGTGCCGATGCTGAAAGTGGAATTTGCTCCAATCTTTCCCCATATCACGCTGCATCTTTCCAAGGGGAAAGCAAGAAAAAGCAACATTCAGCTGTCTGCTGTATGCTGCTAGGGATTGTGCTGCTCACATTTACAAAATTACGTGGATCTTCACAGATACCCCTCGAAGTAAACATTGTCTCCACTTTAGAGATGAGACAACTGAACCTTCTGAGAGGTTAAATATTTAGCTTAAAATCACCATTTCTACTCAGTGACAGAATGTACGCCAGGCCTGTCTCATCCACTGATTGTGCTTTATTAATGACATCTACCCTGCTTGCCTACAAGTTCCATTTTAATTCCCATAAAAGACCTTCTTCCATGTAGCCGGTGAACAGTGTAGGCCTAGCAATCCTTGCTGTCTTGTGAGTGATTCCGACCCGGTCTTCTTCCCTCTGCTCACTCCCTCCCTCTGCTGCAGGGACCTTTCCCCAGAAGTTCCACGTTCCACTCATTGCTTACGCCTGCTATAGTCTCAGAGGAGCAATAGTTCTCATGGGCCACCCAGGAGCTGGACATGAGAAAACAGGTTATGTCGAAGAGAACAAATAGGAGAACAGCCAGTTCTGGAAGAGAGACAGTGCCCAACTTACAAATGGGTTTGTTTGCTACAGTTTTTGGAGGGCTGTCATATGAAACTTGAAACACATTTCCCCATAAAAACAGGATTATCAATGATGGATGAGGTCTTGGGATCATTCACGATAAGCCCTATATAATGTAAATATCAAACCAAGATGCTACTAGATACTCCTAGAATTTTTAAACTTCACTAGCAAGTCAGTGTCAGTCACATGGATTCTGTGGGAAAACAAGATTTTGAGTTTTGGTTGGGGGCATTAATAGTACTTACGTTCACATTATTCACCTGCTGCCCCTATCTCTGTGTGAGGTTCTCCTTACCACTCTCCCTGCTCCAGCTGGAACTCAGTGGGGCTGGTTGTCAGCCTTGAGTAGTGGGAGGTACTGGGCATTTGAAAAAGGGAGGAGTAAAGGGCCGTGAGCAAAATATGGCTCTGAATAGCGGTCCTCTGGCAGGGAAATAGACTGTGCTTAGAACCTGTGTAGAGCAGTGAATCCGGTTTTGGAGCCCAGCACATCTTATGGGGGAGGCCTTCTGTGATGTGGTAAAATGACCTGGGCAGGCAAGGCAGTGCTAGAATAGGAGCGTTAAAGGGGCCATCACCATTCAGCAGGGGCAATAGGTGCAGATGTATGGCTGTTCTCTGTGCGTGCCCTCACATCTTTAGAAAGTACTTATGAAATCCGTGGCAGTGCCGAGATGTGAAACATACCCAGAACAGAAATCAGAAAGGTCTAGTCCTTTCTTTGCTTCCTTAACTGAGGACAGTAGGCAACATGCATTCTCTCAGAGCCTTATTTTCCTTTGATGGTAAGTGGGAAATATACTAATAACACTCCACCACACAGGGTAGTTGTGAATATCTATTGTGATATAGCTGTGAAATGCTTTTTATCCCATCCAATGCTTTATTACTGTTATACTCTACACAATAGGTCACATGTTCTCCCAAGATTAATATTCTTCAGTGTCCTAGCTCAAAACAACTAAGAGAGGGACACACATAAACTGTCATCCATCCACTAAGTTTTTTATTCTTTTTTTTTCCTAGCACTCCTAGCAACAGAGAATTACCTAAAGAGGAAGCCTAGACACCCCCTTTGGCCCTCCATGTCCGCTTGCCACAACTGCCCAACTACGAACTAGTGCTCTGCTTGGCTGCATGTTCTCCCTTTAGCAGAACAAGAATCTACCTTGCCAGCAGCCCATTTTTTGTTGTTGCTGAGCTGAAGGAGAAGAATCTAATAAATAATTTTAAACCTCCTAATCATAATCAAATAGATCACATTCTAGTTGCAGATTCCTGCTGAAAAACAAATCTTTATCCAAACTCCAAATGTAGGAATGTTTAGCTGAGTTGGTTCCTATTCTAAAGCCTATTCTCAGACCCTGCATATAATAAGAAAAATTTACAACCCAAGGAGAGTCCTTATTTGGAAATCTCTCCCCACCCTGATGAATTATTTCTCCCCAGCTTGTGGCATAAAGTTCATGACTGACTCTTTTTAAATTACTGTTTTTTAGAAGTCCACCTATTTAGTGATTTGCCATTTCAACATGTGTTCATAAATGTATACATTTTCCACATTCTCTGTTTTAATTCCCAAATTGCATGTGTCTTTTGAAAATTGAAGTCATGGGCTCAAGCCATTTTTAAGTTGGAGGGATATTAAAAAGAATGATGTCCTGCAGTGTTTCTTTGTAGCCTTGCCTTTCAGAGTCTTGGTACATACAGCATCATTGCTGTATAAACACACCTGCTTTGAGATCAGATGCTGCAAATATTTCTCTGTTTGTCCCTAGAGTGAATGAGTCACTTAAGAGATTTGGTTCTAAAACATCCCCACTGGGCAGTGGTTAAGGCAGCATATAGAATGCTGAGTTCCCTCTCCCACAACCAGTGTGAATGTACAAGAGGTTCATTTGGTGGAGGATTGTGGGAAGCACCAACTTCACTAGAGTTCTACTTCATTAGAAACATGATCTCACCTTTATTATTGTTTGAAAATCAATAATATCACTAAACTTTTTTTCAGCATTGTGTTAGTATAAAATGCTAGAGTTGCCTACTGTGGGGTGCAGGGATTATAGGTCCATCCTCCTTTTCCAGGGCTGATGAGTTCTCTGTTGTACTGTAAAAGCCTTTCTAGTCATTCTAAACTTAAAAAAAAAAAATTAGCATCTGCTTTTAGCTTTCTAGGAAAAGGTGAAGTATGTTGTAGAAAATTAAATATAATCTAGATTCAGGTAGGCCTTTGTGGGTAAAACAGGAAGCAGAGACTAGATACTACTACAGTACAACTGATGAGAGAATGGTTCAATTCCAGCTGTGATGGTTTTTAGATGGAGGAGGATGATGGTGAGGATTTTCTAAGGACATATCCTTGTTCCCTGTGGTCAACATTTATGTCCGTTATATTGGAAAAGATGTTAACTTAACGTGAAAAGATGTAGGAGGCCATACATTTGCACCTGAGTCAAAACCAACATCATTAATGAATTTGCAACCTGAAGTATCCAAAGTACACTGATGGTTCACTTCATGGAGACAACATTAGGATGGTTCACTTCATGGAAACAATATTTGTATCTTAGGATTAAGATACAAAACATTTCAAACAGCCAGAGCAATCTCCACAAAACAGGATTTTATTTGATTGAAAACTCATTGCAAATAGGCTGATTGGTGGGGTTACTTAAAAATATCTTGTGATTTTAGTCTGTAAAAATAGAGGTGTAATATGTAGAATAAAGGAAAATAAAAACCTTTTATACTCTGAGCACTTGAAGCATTCACTTAATTTTGGCATACAATTATGTCATCAGGGATATGATTAAATTGGAATCTAGATTAAAATCCAGCAGTGAACAGCCAGAATGATGAAAGAGTTTCAACCACAAAATACTTTCAAAGAACAGAAGTGTTTCTTTTAACTTGAAAAAGGATGAGGGAAATGATAATTTTTTGCTATAGAACAAATGTTTAACCATAGACTGGGCAACCAGAGAGATTTAAGCATATGACCTGTGTTCTTTTTTTTAATCCTCACCAAAAGATATGTTTATTGATTTTACAGAGAGAAGAAGGGGGGAAGAGAGAGAGAGATGGGGGAAAGAAAGAGAGAAAGAAAGGGAGAGAGAGAGAGAGAGAGAGAGAGAGAGAGAGAGAGAGAGAGAGAGAGAGAAATAGATGTGAGAGAAACACTGATCTGTGCCTCCTGTTCATTGCCTGACTAGGGATCAAACCTGCAACCTTCATTCGGTATACAAGATGACATGCCTACCAACTGACCAACATGGTCAGGGCATGACAGGCATTTTAACATGATGATGGTTCTTTTCAGCTCTGCTTTCCTAGAGGCCATGGGCACACTTCTGTGTAAGTGCCATTTCATGAAATGATGCCCTTTTAAATAGTATTTTAGAGCTTTATAATATTTTCCTTACTTATCTAGATTACAGCTTCCCAATATTTTTTGAGATGATGAAAATATTTTCTGTACTGTCTAATATGATAGCCACTAGCCACAGGTGGCTATTGAATACTAGAAATTTGCTAATTAAACTAAGGAACTCGATTTTCATTTTATTTAATTATAATTTTAATTAAGATGCCCACATGGGGCTGGTGGTTATGACACTGGGCAGTTAGGTCAATATATTGTTTTTCTGTTCCATTTCACTTTGCTAACACTTTAAGAATTGGGTCTTTGACCTCTTCCAGGTTCACCTAAAAACTTAAAAGTAAATGTGTAACAGAACTGAAATCAAATTCCCAGATTACTAAATGTGGATTGTTATATTTTATATTCCTGCTAGACATTCCCTGAGTCCCATATCCAAGTTCCTCAAATTTCTTATCAAATGACCATTTGCTTTACAGCATCTTTCCTCATTTCTTGCATGTTGAAATATTGATTGCAGAAATTAAGTTCTATTAGTGCTCTCCTTCTGACAGTGCCTACATTCCAGAAATAGTGATTTCTATAAAAGATGTGCATTTGCTAACCTCAACCACGTATAAATGCGACATGGTAGGTAATCTCCCATAGCTTGCCAACAACTTGGCAAAAATAACATATTTGATGGTGGTATTTGTATTCTCATTTGGTTTCAAAAATTTAGAAAACAAGAAATAACTTCTTGGATTCAAAGAAATATTTATCCTTGGTTTGAAGTTGATCTTCATTAACTTATTATTAAGCTCTCTGGTCCGGGAAAATACCTTTTTCCACCCCAGTTTCAAGACTGATATAGTTAGATTAGGGAAATATTCAGTATCTTCTATTTAGAGGAAATCATTAGCATCTTCCATTTTCTTGAGATGAGATATTAGATTTCAAATAATGTGTAGTAAAAGATAAAAAACACTACATAAAGGAAAGAAGCTTTTGCACGGCTAAAGAAAACATCAGCAAAATGGAAAGGGAGCCAACCATATGGGAAAATACATTTGCAAATGATACATCAGACAAGGGTTTGATCCTAAAATATATGAAGAACTCACACGACTCCACTCCAAGAAGATAACAACCCAGTAAAAAAATGGGCAAAGGACCTGAACAGACAGTTCTCCAAGGAGGGCATACACAGGGCCCAGAGACATATAAAAGGATGCTCAGCACCACTAGCCATCAGAAGCATGCAAATTAAAACCACAGTGAGAGACCAGTTCTCACCATTCAGAATGACCACCATAAACAAATCAACAAATAACAAGTGAGGTGAGGATGTGGAGAAAAGGGAACCCTAGTACAGTGTTGGTGGGAATGGAGACTGGTATAGCCACTGTGGAAAACAGTTTGGAATTTCCTCAAAAAACAAAAAGTGAAACTGCCTTTTGACCCAGTAATTTCACTGCTGGGATTATACCCTAAGAACCCTGAAATACCAGTTCAAAAGAATTGCACCCCAGTATGCACCCCAATGTTCATAGCAGCACCTTTTACAATAGCCAAGTGTTGGAAGCAACCTAAGTGCATAACAGAAAATGAGTAGATAAAAAAACTGTGGTACATTTACACAATGGAATACTATGCAGCAGAAAGAAAGAAAGAAAGAAAGAAAGAAAGAAAGAAAGAAAGAAAGAAAGAAAGAAAGAAAGAAAGAAAGAAAGAAAGAAAGAAAGAAAGAAAGAAAGAAAGAAAAAGAAAGAAAGAAAGAAAGAAAGAAAGAAAGAAAGAAAGAAAGAAAGAAAGAAAGAAAGAAAGAAAGAAAGAAAGAAAGAAAGAAGAAAGGAAAGAAAGAGAAAGAGCTACTACTCTTTGCAACAGCATGGATGGAACCAGAGAGCATTATGCTAAGTGAAATCAGCTAGGCAGTGAAAGACAGATACCATATGATCTCACCTATAAGTGGAACCTAATAAAACAAAAAAGCAAGCAAAATATAACCAGCAACACTGAAATAAAAAACAAACTGACAGTAACCAGAGGGGAGGTGGGAGGGGTATAACAGGGAAAGAAAGGGAAGGGTCATCAAGGAACATGCATAAAGGACCCATTGACAAAGTGAAATGAGGGAAGGATTCAGGGTGGGAGGTGGGGATGGGTAGGGCTGGGAAAAGTGGTGTTGGGAAAATGTTGACAAAAACAAAACAAAACAAAACAAAACAAAACAAAACAAAACAAAAATAGATGGGGAGGCTAAGAATAGTATAGGAAATTGAGAAACCAAAGAACTGATATGTACAACCCATGGACATGAACTAAGAGGTGGAGGGATAAAGGGGAGAAAAAAATGGGACAATTGTAATAACATAATCAATAAAATATACCAACCCCCCCCCCCAAAAAAAAAAGCACAAACCAACCTGTGGTCCATTTACACAATGGAATACTATGCAGCAGAAAGAAAGAAGGAGCGCCTACCCTTTGCAACAGCACAGATGGATCTGGAGAGCATTATGCTCAGTGAAATAAGCCAGGCGGTGAAAGACAAATACCATATGATCTCACCTATAAGTGGAACCTAATCAACTAAACAAAAAAGCAAGCAAAGTATAACTAGGGACATTGAATTAAGAACAAACTGACAGTAACAAGAGGGGAGTGGGATAAAAGGGGAAAATAGGGTAAGGGTTGTCAAGGAAGTTGTATAAAGGACCCATGGAGAAAGCCAAAGAGGGGTAGGATCCAGGGAGGGAGGTAGGGGTGGGTGGTGCAGGGCGGAGTGGTGGTAGGAAAATGGAGACAACTGTACTTGAACAGCAATAAAAAAATAAAAAGTTACTTACAATAAAAAGAAAGCACTAATCAAATGTAAGGCATTGCTTTAGTTTGTTTTATCTGCCTTTTTATAGCTCATTAAAAACTTCTCATTTTGAAATAATTGTAGATTTATATGCAGTTGTAAGAAATAATTTCTTCGCCCAGTTTCCCCCAGTGGAAAAACCTTATATAAATATAATATTACTGACAGAAAATTAACATTGATACAATCCACTGATCTTATTCAGATTTCACAAGTGTACCTGACTCATTTATGTGTGTTTAATTTTATGTAATTTTATCACACATGTAATTTCATATGAACAGCATAATGACCAATATGCAGAAAAGTTCCATCCCAAGGGTCCCTCATATGACTATTTATAGGCAGTGCTACTTTTCACCTTTATAATCCTTATCAACCACTAATTTTTTTCAACTCTCTAAATTTTTCATTTCAGCAATGTTATATAAATGAATTCATGCAGTATGTAACCTTTTTCTTTCAATAACATTTTTTATGTTTCAGGTGTACAGCTTAGCATAGACAATCATATACTCATACTTTACATAGTGTTTCCCTCTATATTTGCAGTATCCCAACTAGCGCCATACACAGTTATCACAATTTTATTGACTATATTCCCTATGCTTTATTTACATTCCCATGATTATTTTTAATACCAATTTGTACTTCTTAGTCCCTTCACCTCTTTTACCCACTCTTCCAAAGCCCTCCCCTCCGGCAACCATCAGTTTATCCTCTGCATTTATGTTTCAATTTTGTTCATTTATTTTGTCCTTTAGATTCCACATATGAGTGAAATCATATGGTATGTTTTTCTCTGACTGGCTATTCCACTGAGCATTATGCCTGCTAAGTCCATCCATGCTGTCACAAATGGTAATATTTCATTCTTATGGCTGAGTAACATTCCATTCCATAGTACATATGTGCCACCATATTGATGGATGCTTTGGTTGCTTCCTTATCTTGGCTATTATAAACAATCCTGCAATGAACATGGGGGTGAATCTATTCTTTAGGAAAATGGTGGCAGGAAAATGGAGACAATTGTACTTGAACAACAATAAAATAAAATTAAACAAAAAAAAGCTGGGAAAAAAAAAGTGTTTTGGTTTTTTTTAGATAAATTTCCAGGAGTGGAACAACTGGGTTATATGGCATTTCCATTTTTAATTTTTTGAGGATTATCTGTACTGTTTTCCATATTGGCTGTACCAATTTGCATACCCAACAATAGTGAACAAGTTTCCTTTTTTTCCACATTCTGGTCAACATTTGTCATTTGTGGATTTATTGATGATAGTCATTCTGATGGGTGTGAGGTGATAATTACATTGTGTTTTTAATATGCATTTCTCTGACAATCAGTGATGCTGGCCATTTTTTCATGAGTCTATTGGTCATCTGCATGTCCTTCTTGGTCTTCTGCCCATGTTTAAAATTTGATTGTTTGTACTTTTGGTGTTGAGTAGTATGAATTATTTATAAATTTTGGATATTAACTCCTTATCAGATGTATCATTGGTGAAAATGTTCTCCATTTAGTAGGTTTTTTCTTCATTTTGTTGATGGTTCCTTTGTTGTGCAAGAATTTTTAATTTGATTTACCCTGTTTGTTTGTTTCTTTTTTTGTTTGTTTTTTTGTTTCCTTTGCCTGAGGAGATATATCAGAAAAAATTGCAAAGAGAAATGCCAGAGGTTTTACTGACTGTGTTTTCTTCTAGGATTTTTGTTATTTCAAGTCTTAAATTTAAAACGTTAATCCATTTTGAGTTTATTCTTGTACATGGTATAAAAAGTGTTCATTTCATTTTTTTGCAAGTACTTGGTCACTTATTTTTTAGCACCATTTATTGTACTTTCTTTCTTCTTTTGTCAAATACTAATTGACTTTATAGACATGGGTTTATTTCTGTTCCATTCATCTATATGTTTATTTTTATGCTAGTACCATGGTATTTTGATTACTCTGGCCTTATAGTATAGTTTAATATTGGGTATTGTGATACCTCTAACTTTGTTCTTTCTCAATATTGCTGAGGCTCTTTGTTGTTTGTTTTTTTTTTGGGGGGGGGGGTGTTTGTGTTTCCATATAAGCTTTTTGATATTTTTTAATTCTGTGAAATGTGCCATTGATATTTTTATAGGAATTACTTTCAATCTATAGATTCCTTTGGGCAATATGAACATTTAATGATGTTAATTTTTCCTATCCATGAACATGGGATATGCTTTCATTTATTTGTATCTTCTATTTCTGACTTCATTACCTTAGAGTTTTTTGAGAGCAGGTTTTTACCTCCTTGGTTATATTTATTCCTATATATTTTATTTACTGAATTCATTTATCAGTTCCAGAAGTTGTGGGGGTTTTTTTTGTTGTTTTTTTTTTGGAGTCTTTAGGGTTCTCTACATATGGTATTATGTCATCTGCACATAATGATGGTTTTTCTTTTTCTTTTTTGATTTGGATGTATTTTATTTCTTTTTTCTTGTCTGAGTACTGTGGCTAGGACCTTCAGTACTATGTTGAATAAGAATGGTGAAAGTGGATATCTCTGTTTTGTTTTTGATCTAAAGAAAATCATTTCTGTTTTTCCTCAATGAGTATGATGTTAGCTGTGAGTTTGTCATATATTGCTTTTATTATGTTGAAATATCTTCTCTCTATGCCATTTTGCTGAGAGTTTTAGTCATAAAAGGGTGCTGGATTTCATCAAATGCTTTTTTGCATATATTGACATGATCATATGATTTTAATCCTTCATTTTGTTTATGTGTGTATCACCTTCTTCGATTTGTGGATATTGTATGAACCTTGCAACTCAGGAATAAATTTCACCTGATTATGGTATATGATCTCTCAACTTACTGCTGAATTTTGTTTGCTTATTTTTTTTAAGGATTTTTTGCACCTATGTTCATCAGACATGTTGGCCTACAATGATCTTATTTATAGTGTTGTTTTGGTGTTAGGATAATGCAGGCATTGGAAAGTGAGCTTGGGGGCCTTATGTCTTCTTGAATATTTTTGGAATGGTTCAAGAAGGATAGGTATTAGTTTGTCTAAGCAGTTTGGTAAAATTCACCTGCAAAGCCATTCATTCCAGAAATATGCTTGTTGAAAGTTTCTTTTATTAATGCTTTGATTTCATTAGTTGTATTTGGCCTGTTCAGGTTTTCTCTTTCTTCATTTCAGTTTTGGAAGATTTTACGTTTCTCAGAATTTTTCCATTTTTCCAGATTGTCCACTCTGTGGACATATGGTTGTTTATATCATTTTACAATCTTTTGTATTTCTGTGGTGTCAGTTGTTACTTCTCCTCTTTTATTGTTGATTTTTTTTATTTGGGTCCTCTCTATTTTTTTCTTGATTAGCTTGGTTAAAGTTTATTAATCTTGTCAATCTTTTCAAAGAGCTAGCTCTTGGTTTCATTTACCTTTTGTATTGTTTTATTTTTAGACTCTAGTTTGTTTATTTTTCATTCTGATCATTATTATTTTATTTCTTTTACTCACTTTTGGCCTTGTTTGTTTACTTTTTCTAGTCCTTTCAATGTAGGGTTTAATCATTTATTTGAGACTTTTCTTGCTTTTGAAGCAGACCTGTATTCTATGAATTTTTCTTTTGGGTCTGCTTTCACTGTATCCCATAAGTTTGTGGTTGTGTTTCCATTTTCATTTGTCTCATGGTATCTTTTTTTGATATGATTTTTCCCCTTGATGTTATTATTAATCATTCATCATTTAGTAACATGTTATTTAGTCTCCATGTGTTTGTGAGTTTCTTAGATTTTATTTTTTTCCTTGTAATTGATTCCTAGTTTCATACCATTGTGGTCAGAAAAGATGCTTGATGTGATTTCAGAGTTCTCAAATTTATTGAGACTTGTTTCATATTCTAACATGTGGTCTATCCTAGAAAATGTTTCATGTGCACTGGAAAAGAATGTATATTTTGCTGCTTTGAGATTAAATGCTCTGAAGATATTCATTAAATTCATGTGATATAGTGTGTCATTTTTTAAAAGATTTGTATTTATTTATTTTTAGACAGAGGGGAAGGGAGGGAGAAAGAGAGGGAGAGAAACATCAATGTGTGGTTGCCTCTTGCGCACCCCGAACTGGGGACCTGGCCTGCAATCCAGCCATGTGATCTGATTGGGAATCAAACCAGCAACCCTTTGGTTTGTAGGCCATTGTTCAATCCACCGAGCCATACCAACCAGGGCTGTAGTGTGTCATTTAATGCTATTGTTTTCTTGTTGATTTTATGTCTGGAAGGTCTATCCATTGATGCTAATGGCATGTTAAAATTCCCTACTATAACTGTATTACTATTGATATCTCCCTTTATATCCACCAATATTTCTTTATATATTTAGATGCTCCTATGTTGGGTGCAGAAATGTTTAAAAGAGTTATATACTGTTGTTGGATTGATCCCTTTGTTATTTTTTGATTTAATCTTTATTGTTTTTCCTATTACCATTTAGTCCCCTTATACCCCAGATTCTCAATCCCTTGTTCAGTCTCTTCTCCTTCTGGTGTTCCCATGGTGCGGGTGTTGTTACACTTCATGTTGTCCAAAATATTTCTTATGCTTTCCTCATTTTTTAATTGCTTTTTCATTTTGCTGCTCTTCCCTGGTGTTTTTTCCTACCTTGTATTCCAAATCACTGATTTGATCCTCTGCCTCATTTAACCTATTCCTTCCAGTATATTATTTATTTCAGATATTGCATTCTTTATTTCTGAATGGTCCTTGTTTATGATTTCTATGTCTTTTTCTCATGCTGCTGAATATCATTAAAATCATTACTCTGAACTTTATCTGATAAATTGCTTGCCTCTGTTTCATGAAGCTCTTCTTCTGGAGAACTCTCTTGTTCTTTCTTTTGGGGTCTGTTTCTTTGTCTTCCAATTTTGGCTCCTTCTTTGTATTGTTTTTATGTGTTAAATAGATATGCAAAGACTCCAGCATAGGCCTTTGTCAGATGCTCCTTGTGACTGGCCATGGGCAACCTGTTTGGAGCTATCAGGGATCCACAGCATGTGGCTCCCTCTGCTGGTCCTATTTGTGTGCAGGAAATCCCTTTATTATTATATAGTGTCTTTTTTGTCTCTTATTATAGCCTTTGTTTGAAAACCTGTTTTGTTTGATATAACTATTGCTACCCCAGCTTTTTTAATCATTCCTATAGCATGAACTATATTTTCCATCTCTTAACTTTTAGTCTATGTGTGTCTTTCATTCTGAGCTGGGTCCCTTGAAAACAGCATATATATGGGTCTTGTTTTCTTATTCATTGAGCTACCTTAATTTTAAATTGATTTGAGAGAGAGAGAGGTAGGGGTGAGAGACAGACAGAGAGAGAGAGGGGGAGGTTTGTTTTTCCACTTATTTATGCATTCATTGGTTGATTTTTGTATATTTTGTATATGCCCTGACCAGGGAGCGAATTCACAGCTTTGGCCTATCTGAACAGTACTCTATATGGCCAGGGCCCCTGTGCCTTTAGGTTGGAGCATTTAAGCCATTTAAATTTACAGTGATTGTTGATAAGTATGTTATTTATTGGAATTTTATTCTTTATAACTATGTTAATTTTTTCTTAAAGAAGACCCTTTAACATTTCTTTTAATACTGGTTTGTTGGTAATGAACTCCTTTAGCATTTTCTTGTCTAGGAACCTCTTTATTTCTCCTTTAATTTTAAGCAATGAGTAAAGTAGTCTCAGCTGTAGATGTTTGCTTTTCATCACTTTGACTATTTCATGCCAATCCCTTGTGCCCTGAAATGTTTCTCTTGAGAAATCAGTTGACAGTCTTATGGTAGCTTCCCTGTAGGTAACTAAATGTCTTTCTTTTGTTGCTTTTAATATTCTCTCCAATTTAATTATGATGTGTCTTGGTGTGGACTCCTTTGGGATCATCTGGTTTGGGAGTCCGCTTCATGGACTGTGTGTCATTGGTCTTCATCTGGTTAGAGAAGGCTTCAGTCATTATTTCTTCAAATATATTCTCAATCCTTTGCCCTCTCTCTTATCTTTCTGGTACCCCTATGGTGCGGATATTATTGTGCTTTATGTTGTCCTGAAGGTCCTGTAAACTATGCTAATTTTTAAAAATTATTAATGTTTTAATGTTTTAATTTTAATTCTTTTTTTTCAGATTATTATTTCACAGTATTTTTTATTGTTGTCCATGTATAGTTGTCTCCATTTTCCCCTCACCATTCCCCGCTGTCCTACCCATCCCCATCTCCCACACTCGATCCTACCCTGCTTTGGCTTTGTCCATGAGTCCTTTATACATGTTCCTTGATGACCCTTATCCTATTCTCCCCCATTATCCCGCTCCCCTCCCCCCTATTGTTACTGTCAGTTTGTTCATTATATCAATGTCTCTGGTTATAGTTTGCTTGCTTGTTTGTTTTGTTGATTAGGTTCCACTATAAGCCAGGTGATTTTAAAAGACATATACTAATTTTTTAAAATTCTTTTTTCTTTTTGCTGCTCTGATTCAGTGTTTTCTGTTACCTTATCTTCCAAATTAATTATTTGACCCTTTGTTTAATCTAACCTAATGTTGATCTTTTTCTAGTGTAATTTTCATTTCAGATATTGTATTTTTCATTTCTGACTGATTCTTTTTTGTGGTTTCCATGTCCTTTTTCATGCTGTTGAAATTTTCACTGAGTTTCTTGAGGATTTTATAATCATCATTTTACTTTATTTTATTTTTTTAAAGATTTCATTTATTTATATTTAGAGAGAGGGGAAGAGAGAGAAAAAGAGAGGAAGAGAAACATCAACGTGTGGTTGCCTCTTGCATACCCCCTACTGGGGACCTAGCCTGCAACCCAGGCATATGCCCCGACTGGGAATCGAACCGGTGACCCTTTGGTTCTCATGCCTGCACTCAGTCCACTGAGCCACACCAGCCAGGGCTATAACCATTATTTTAAACTTTGCATCTGGTAGATTGCTTGCTTGCCTCTAATTTTTTGTTATCTGGGCGGGGGTGGTGGTCTCTCCTGTTCTTTCATTTGGAGAATGTTGTTTTGGCTCCTCATTTTGTTCTCCTGTGTTTGTTTTTGTGGAGTAGGTATATCTGCTATACCTTGATTTGGTGGCCACATGTAGTAGGTGTCTTGTGGAGCTCAGGGGCTCAATATCCCTGATTTACTGAGCTAGATGCCTCAGGAACGTCCCTTGTGTGGGTTACGTAAGCCCTCTTTTTGTAGTTGAATTTTGATTGCTGTTGGCATTTACATGTGTGGTGGCACCTCTTTGGCTGACTATGAGAATTGACCATGAGCACAATGTATGAGGTGTTGTGTGGTGGCTGCCTCTACAAAGTTGAATTCATCCTGACAGGGTTTAATGTCTGCTGAGACCTCCCTTTGTGTGTGCTGCTTGTGGAGCTAACTGGCTCATGCTCTGATGTAGTCTGAACCACTGAATGTGTTTGTTCTGGGGCCACTTGGTAAAGGTCCAGTGCAAGCTGATGTCAGCTACTGCCTGTGATTGGCCCTGGGCTACTTGTTAGAGCTAGAAATTGATCTACAGTTTGTCTGTCTCTGCTGGGCCTGGGTGTATGTGGGAGGGACTAGCTCTGCACCAAGGCTGGTTTCCTCCAGCAGTGGGCCCAGGAGATGGTCAGCAACAGGTCGAGGCTCCATAAGACCTGAGCTTACTTGTTAGCTGCCTCTTGTGCTTGATAACTTAAAAAGCCTCTGGTAGGATGCTGGTTATGTGAGGGAGGCTGTCAGTGAGTCGCCACGCAGGGATGAGTGGTGTTCAGTGCTTGATATACATGTAGATTTAAACTTTATGCCAGTGTTGGGTTTGGGGCCTATCAGCAACAGTCTCAGGGTACACCAAGGCCTGCCACTAACTGCTGTATAGCCACAAACCTTTGGGTGGGACAGGGTCTCAGGAATTTATCTGGCTGAGGCCTGCAGTGTTCACCAGGTGCAAACAGGCCAACATTTGGCCATGTGAATGGAAGGCTCTGCAAAGGAATGGTAATTTCCTTTCTGGAAACTACCTGGTCTGGTGTTTGGGGGCAAATGGCCCCATCCAAGAGCCATACAACTTTGTTTTCCAAGTCTGCCTGGATCTCCTGGAGAGTCTTTTGTACTTTGGGACCAGGCTGACTATAGCCAACTGACAATACAGTGGAGTATAAGCTCAGCAAGCCTGGGCCACAGATAGTCAGAAGAGTGGAACTAGTAGTTCACCCCTGGTGGGGCTAGTGGATATCTTATGGGTGTTGGGGCACCACTACTCTGGCACCTGGGTTACAGGTGTAGGTACTCAGACACTCCAGGCATGTGTGGTAGCTACTCTGGCGCATGAGGTTGGGAACTCTGGGCATGCCTGCCCAGCCTCTCTGGCCCCTGGATGATGGGAGGCAGCCTCTCTTGGTGCTTGGGCACATGAAACAGATACTCTGGCCCATGAAGAGCAGGGTGCTGCACATGGTATTGCTGTTCAAGTGTGCTGTGGAGTGTAGGGGAAATGGTCTCCTCCCCAGAGCCATACAACTCTGTCTCTGTTTCTCCCTGAGTTGGCTCTCAAGATTCCTTCAAGAAAGTACGTACCACAAGCTCAGTCAGCAGACTTTTCTGCAGGGTAGGGCAATAGAGGTCCAGGAGAGTGGAGCTTGTGCAGTCCCCCCAAGTTGGTGCAGTTTGGAGGGAAGCATTTCACCCAAGGAGACAGTGTCTGTGCAGTGTGGGGGATGGACTCAGCACAGGGACCCTGTTGGCTGTCCCTTCAGCTCTCTTCCCAGAACCACACAGCCCAGTCTGTCCTTGTAAGACTCCAGTCTGGATCCCAGGGTGAGTGGCTGCAAATGAGAATTTGTATGTTGGGCCTTTAATAGGACACCCAGGTTTATAGAAGACTTCCATCTCTCTGTGCAGACGGAATCTTTGCTAGATTTTTACACCAGATGTTATGTACATGCCTCTTCCTGCGTGTGTTGCTCCAGGCTGAGGAGCCTCACATCAGGTTGAGACCCCCCGTTTTTCGGGGGGAACTTTGTATTGAGATATTCCTTTGGGTTCTCAACTGCCCCATGTGGGTGCTGGATCAGTCTTGTTTGCATCTTCACCCTTCCTATCAGCTTTGAGGTGGCTTCTTCTTGAAATCCTTAGCTACAGGATTTCTGTTCAGCTAGTCTTCAGTTGGTTATTCAGGTTAAATGTTCAATAATTTGGTTTTAATTTCAGTTCAAGTCTGGGAGGAGATGAGTGTAACTTCTACTCCCAAACCAACATCTTCCAATAATCCCCTGAAAATTTTTGGTTTTGGCTTATTTTTTTCACTCAGCATAATTTCCTTAAGATTCATCCAAGTCATGTTTTTATTAATCATTTATTTATTTTATTGCTGAATAGCAGTCCATGGTATGAATGTGACATTTGTTTAAGTATTCACCTGTTGAAGGACATTTGGATTGTTTCCAGCTTTTTTTAATACAAATAAAGCTGATGTGAACATTTTTGAGCTGATTTTTGGGTAAAAAACAATTTTTATTTTTCTATGATAAATAGTCAGGGGTAGAGTTACTGGACTGTATGATAAGTGTATGTACAGTTTCGAAAGAAGATGCCCTACTCCTTTCCAGAGTGTTACTGTAACATTTTACATTCACACCAGAAGTGTATGAGTGATTCAGTTTCTCTGCATCATTCTCCAATGATCTCCAGGATTTGGTGCTATCACTATTATTTATTGTGGTCATTCTGATGTGGTTTTACGTCTCCCTGATAGCTAATAGTACTAAACATCTTTCCATGTGTTTATTAGTCTCCTGTATATTGACTTTTGATCATTTTGTAATTGGATTTTTTTATATTTCCTGTTTTTACTGGAATATGAGGTTTGCAAATATTTTCTCTAAGTCTATGGTTGTTTTTTTTTAAATTAAATGTGGTCTTTCACAGAAAAAAAATGTTTTTAATTTTGGTGAGGTCCAATTTATTAATTTTCCATTTTGTAGATATTGCTTTTGGTGTCAAGATGAGAAATTATTTACCAGGTCCACCATCCAAAAGACTTTTCTTTTAGGGTTTTTTACTGAGTTTTAAGGTTTTAAATTGAAATTTATTTTTGTGATTCACTTTGAATTAATTTTTTATAGCATATGAGACTACAGGTTAGGTTAGGCTTCCTATGGATGGCCAGGTGCTCCAGTACTATTTGTTGAAAAGGCTATTTTTTCCTATTTAATTGATTTTACACCTCCATCAAACATCAGTTGGTCTTACTTGTGTGGGTTTGTTTCTGGATTCTTTATTTGCATTGACTGGTGTTTCTATCTATGTAGTGATTGATATCACACTTTTCTGATTACCATAGCTATGTAATAATACTTCATTTTGGGTAGGGTGATTCCTCTTCATTTTTTTTCAAAATTGTTTTAGCTATTCCCAATGTTGTACCTTTACATATAAAATTTAGAATTAAGCTTATGCATGTCTACCAAAAAAAAAACAAAACTTCCTTGAATTTTGATAGGAATTGAATGAAATATAAATATGAATTTAAGAAGAACTGACATCTTTACTATACTGACTTTTTAATTCATGAACACAGTATGTCTCTCCATTTACTTAGGTCTTCTATGATTTCTTTTATCAGCATTTGGTAATTGTCAGCATATTTATTCTATAGAAGCTTTGTTAAGTTTATTTTCTTCAGAGAAATTGGAAACAGTTTACATTTTTTTATTTCAGTTTTCATATTTTCTTAGTGCACAGATATGTGATTACTTTTTATGTGTTTTATGTTGTATCCAACAACCTTAATGAACTCAATTATTTGTTCTAGAAGGTAGTTTTTGCAGATTATTTGGGATTTTTTTTACATAGACAATCATGTCATCTGCAGAAAAGGGAGAGAGTTATATTTCTTCCTTTATAACCCATATGCCTTTTATTTATTTTTGTTACTTTATAGTGGCTAGAACTAACAGTATTTTGTTGAATAAGAGTGATAAGAAGAGACACTTCTTGTCTAGTTTGTAATCTTAGGGAAAAGTATTTAGTCTTTTCCCATTAACTATAATGGTAGATGTTGGGGTTTGCGAATGCTCCTTTTTTTAATTCTCACCCAAGAATATGTTTATTGATTTTAAAGAAAGGAGTGGGGGGGGGAGAGAGAGAGAGAGAGAGAGAGAGAGAGAGTTGTGAGACAGAAACATTGACCCATTGCCTCCCATATGTGCCCTTAAAGGGGTGGAACTCACAACCGAGGCATGTACCCTGACTTGGAATTGAACCCACAAACTTTTGGTGTATAAGTCAATGCATCAACCATCTGAACTTTTTATTAAGTTAAGGAAATACACTCTATTCCTACTTTGCTGAGTTTATAAAAAAATACATGTTGGATTTTGTCTAATGCTTTTTTTCTATATTGATTGATATTATCACAAGGCTTTTTTAGTCTGTTGGTCTGATGGATTGAATTAATTTTCAAATGTTAAACCATCTTTGCATAACTGGAAAAAATCCCACTTGTTCATGGTATATACTTTCTTTTTAACACACTACTGGATTTGATTTGCTAATGTGTTGAGGACTGTCAGATGTAAGTTCATGAAATATATTGGTCCCTAGTTTCTTTCTGTGCACTATATTAATTCTTTTTTAAATGGTTAGTAGAATTCTCCAGTGAAATCATTTGGGCCTAGAAACTTCTTTTCTAGAAGATTTAAAAATTGAATTCAATTTCTTTAATGATTATAGAATATTTATAACTGTGAAAAATAGGTTTCTGTAGTTTAACCAGTCTGTGCTACTTTATGGTATCTGTAGCAAACTAATATAGGTTTTTATGGTACTTAGGGGTTTTCTCTGGGGTGAGCTTTTCTGTACACATACATGGCTGGGGTTTGTGTGGTCTGACCTTCCCATGGCACCAAAGGAGGTAGCACCCATACTTTCTTTTCAAATTTTCCAGATGTAGAGAAGAAGGGCAAGGAAAAGGAGTGAAGCTTAAATACTGTCAGCAGTTATTCACCAAAAAATAGAGTCACACTATATTATAGATTTTAGTTTTTAAGCTTTTATTAAAGTTTATTATATGGTCAACTTGGGTGAGTTTTACATGGGCACTTGAAAAAAACTATTCTTGCCCTGGCTGACGTGGCTCTGTGGATTGAGCACTGGATTGCAAAACAAAGGGTTGCCAGTTCGATTCCCAGTCAGGGCTCATGCCTGGATTGCAGGTCAGGTCCCCAGTAGGGGGTGTGTGAGAAGCAACCACACATTGATGTTTCTCTCCCTCTCTTTCTCCTTCCCTTTCCCTCTCTAAAATAAATAAATAAAATCTTTGAAAAAAAAGAAAAAGAAAATAATATTTTATTCAGTGGAATTATCCATGTATGCTAATAGCGCTACATTAGTTGAATTGAGTTCAGTTCTTCTATATCCTTGCTGATTTTCTGTCTAGGAAATCTATCAATTGCTGAGAATGGGATGTGGAAGTCTCCAACACTAATTCTGCATTTTTCCATTTCTCTAGTCAATGTTATCAGTTGTTGTTTCATGTAGCTGAAACTTTGTTTTTTCGTGTGTATACATCTAGGATTATGCATTTGTGTTGAATCAACTTTTCATTATTATGTTATTTCTCTTTTTATCTCTAGTAATTTGCTTTGCTTTGAAGTGTACTTTATCTAACATTAACATCATCACCTGCTTTTTCTAAGTGAGTATTTGTATGATATATCTTTTTACAATCTTTTATTTTCCACTTACCTTTGTTGTTAAATTTGAAATGGGTTTCTTATAGTCAACACATTTGTATCTCTCCTGCCAATCTCTGCCTCTGAAATGGTGAATTTAGACCACTTAAATTTAAGCAAATAGGGATACATTATAGCTTAAGAATACCATTATATTATTTGTGTTTATTTTCTCTGTTTCTTTTTTCTTGCCTTCCTGTGAGTTACTTAATATTTTCAAAATTCATTTTCATTTATTTATGAGTGTATCTTTTTATGTTGGTTTTTTTCTTTCCTTCCTTCCTTCCTTCCTTCCTTCCTTCCTTCCTCCCTTCCTCCCTTCCTCCCTTCCTCCCTTCCTTCCTTCCTTTTTCTTTTTTTTAATAATTTCTTTAGGTATTATATTATGCATATGTAACTTTTCACAGTCAACTGGTGTTATACATTTTATCAGGTCAAGTGAGATATAGAGCCCTGTTATTTCCACTACTCCATTTAAGACATTTTACTATTTCCTGTATGTAAAATGTGCATAATTGTTCTAAATATTTCCTCTGCATACATTGAATATCACATAAGATGTCATTAATACTTTTTGCTTCTATCATCAAATATGACTTAAAACTCATGACAAGAAGGATAGTCTATTAGATTTAACTCTGTTTTTACTAATTCTGATATCCTTTTCTTTCTGAAGCTCAAAGTCTTCTTATTTTATAATTTTCTTTCTGTTTAAATAATTTTCTTTAGCCATTTTAAGAAAAATCCTCACCCAAGGATATATCCATTGATTCCAGAGAGAGAGAAAGGGAGATAGAGAAACTGATGTGAGAGAGAAATATCAATCAGTTGCCTCCCAAATACGCCCCAACAGGGAACCAAACCTACAACTGAGGCATATGCCCTGATCAGGAATTTAACCCATGACCTTTCAGTTTACTGCAATGCTCCAACCAACTGAGCCACATTGGCCAGGGCTCTTTAGCCACTTTTTAAATGTAAGTTTGCTATCCACACATTCTTTTAGTTTTCTTTCATCTGAGAATGTCTTTACTTTCTTTTCATCCCTGAAAGGTATTTTTGGCCAGAAATAGAATTCACAGTTAATAGTTCTTTTTTTCCAGTAGTTTATAAAAGTGCTACTTCATTTTTTCCCCATAGTTTCTGATGAGAGCTCCTCTGTAATTTGAATTGTTTTCCCCTTATATTGATAGTAAAGTGCTATTCTTCTCTGACTGCTTTCATGATTTTTCCTTTGTCTTTGTGTTCATAAATTTAACTGTGATATGATTTGACATGGATTTCTATGGGTTTATCTAGTGTGGAGTTTGTCCAAATTTTTGCAACTGTGCATTAATGCCTTTCACCAAATTTGGAACTTTTTAAAATTATTTTATTCAAATACTTTTTCAAAAAGTCCAACTCTTTCTCTTTTTTCTTCTGAGACTCCAGTGATAGAAATGTTAACTCTTTTTTTATTATTCTGATTGTTTCTTCATTTTTAAAATTTTTGATCTATTCTCTCTCTCTTTTGTTAGATTGGTAAATTCTATTGATTTGTTCTCAATTGCACTGACTTTATTCTCTGTCATCTTCACTCTGCTCTTGAGCTCATCAGAAAGTTTTTTTGTTGCTATCATATTTTTCATGTCTACAATTTTTGCTTCTTTATAATATTTTTATTTTTTGCTGAGATTTTATATTTTTATTTGTTTCAAGAGAATCCATGATTACTTATGAATCACTTTTTGATGTCTTTTTTATAATCTGTGTCAGATAATTCTACATCTGATTTAACTTGACATTGGCATTCGTTGATTTGAATGAGATGAAATGTCTGTCATTCAGTTTATGTGATTTTCCTGATTTTTGTTATATTAAGTAATTTTTCATTGCATTCAGGACATTTTTGACATCATATTCTGAGATTCTGTATCCTATTCAATCTTCCTTTTCCTAAGCAGGCAATCCCCCTGTTGAGGTGTAGCATGAAGGCCAGGAAGGTATGTATGGACAACTTTCCTGTGACTCTCCTACCCCACTTACCCTCATTGCTGGATTTCTATGGCATTCTCCTGGTAGCATAATTAGAATACCATTTCCTCCATTGGATGGGGAATGAGAGATTTGCTCACCCTTGGTCCTGAGCCCAAAGGTCTGGGAAATCAGAGTGCTGCTGCCTGCTTTTGTGGGATTGAGGTGGGGACCTGAGGGTAGAAGATAAGTTCTAAGTTTGGCTCCACTGGAATCATCAGGCAGTGGTGGTAGAGGAGTCTCCACCATTCGTGCTTGCCAGAGTACGGTAGATATTGACAAAAAGTTCTGGGGTTCCATTAGGCCACCCTTTATATAGTTTTTGACTAGAAGGAACAAGTGTTTTTTGGCATCTGTTTTGTCTTTCCCTGTTGGGTTGGAGACTTCTGTAGTACCCTGTCCAAGATGTATGGGAGACTACAAGGAAACCCAAAAAACTCTTCTCAGTGTTATTCCTCAAGTCTCAAGATTTCTTGGCAGTCACCTTCTCTTTTCTACTTTTCAGAAATCTTCCTATGCTTTTTATTGCCTCTGTACAGAGTTTTTTAGTTGCAAGAGGGAGGACTTGGGAAGAATGGGACATTCTATTTTGCCCAAAACTAGAAATTCAAGGTATTGCTTTTTATGCAATGCTTTTTAAAGGTTTCATCATCCATTTTCTAATGTTAAAATAGCATCTCTCTGGAAAGATTTATGACTAGAACCTAAGCATGAGTTTGAATCATTGCTAGTTATCATGAAACATAAACTCAATTCTTATTGTCCATGCACCTTAGACCCTGCAGTGTTAGTTACAATAAGAATAAGAACCAACATTTCACAAGCATTTAATATGTGTTGCGTCATGGGTTAAGTACTTGGCAGGCATTTTCTCATTTAATCTTCCAAACGAGCCTATGAACCAGAAATTGTTAGCACCCTCATGTTGTAGATGAGGGCATGAGGCAAAGAGAGCTTATGTCATTTGCCCTCATCTGCATGACATTTCCCAGTTTAGTGATTCATGAACCTTCTGACACGTTCTTTCAAAGTCATTTAAAAAAAACCCTACTCCCAAAGATTCTGATTAATAGACATAAGACCAGGAACAACAATATGCTTTTTTGACTTGACAAATTGCAAAATTGAGGTAGAAAATCCTTTATTCACATTTTCACAACCAACCAAGGCACTGAGGCATCTACCTGTATTGTCTTTGGTTAACATGGCTCTCAACAATAAATAGGGGAGAAAGAAAGCAAACCTCTTCTTTTTAAAGATGAATTTGGGTATGCTTACCTCTTCTGGGTTTTGCCCAAGTTATACCCAGTCATGGTATGTGAGGTTTACTGCACATTTATTGCCATGCCACTGGGCTGGGCAATTGGACACACTCCAGAGTAGCCACTGGATGTTTCTTGAGTGTCCTGTTTCATAGGAAACAAAATTGTGGTTATCTTTATAATATGTATTAAGCATTTGGGTATTTTTGACTTTATAGTACTTTTTATAGTGTGACAACCCCAAATCCTTTATAATGTACAAAAATAATAATTTTCCTCACATCAAATCTTTTATATCTCTTCATGTAATTTTAAGGTACAAAAACTTTCAGAGAAAAAAATAACCCATGAAGGACTCTTAAACTTGTAACCCATTATTGTTATAGTACTTAGAATTTTTCTTTAACGACATTCAAAATGCCATGTGAAAGCCATGTAAAGCTCATGAAAGGCTTTTTTACTCATCTACAAGCAATTGTTGGGAACTGGGTCTTCTGGTTTTATGGCCTTTATGAACCTAGAGACCTAAGAATATTTTAAATTTGATTCTCATTAATTTGGAATACCTAATCACATACTTAGATGATCATTTTGAGGTTTACCTTTCTGCTATGTTGTTTAAAAAACTTAATTATTAGCTTAATTATGATCACACAGGAAATGTTTACACTGATCCTAAATATAAGTGTGCTCAAACATAGAATAAGTGCCCTTTGTGGGAAATAATTAATTTACTAATTATAATCCACTTGTGTTTATTTTTAAGTAAGCTTTCCTATGATTTACAAGACATCTCTGACCTATTTAATTAATTTGTAATAAATGATATGTTTCATATTTTTCATTTACTTAAGTCAAATTGTTACTCAGAAAAAGGTAATGAAGTTCCATTGTGGAAGTGTCTTTCCACTCAGCATTGACTGAGGATATTCTACCCTACACTTAGCAGATGAAGAGAACCAAGTTTGTGTTCTTGGAAACTACAAAGAGCTCCATGCAGGAAGAGACTATTACTCACTCATTTAATTAATATATAAAAAATAAATGACCATTTTCAAATTTACAATGAACTGTGAAAATAAAAACAACACTTTAGATATTCAATAGTTACTAGCCCTTTTTACCTTGTTAAATAATTTTGAGTAATTCAAAAGACACTAGGAAAGAATAACCTCAAAATTAATGTGCAGGAGAGTCAGCAGGGCATTTTTTTAAGCAAAATTCTAAATAGATAATAAGGAGAATATGGGAAATGGAAGAAACAATAAATAAGAAAATGTTTGTGTACCACAACAGACATGTATAATTATGCAAAATTCACAACACCCACTAGCAAAGAGAAACATAGGAAACAAGATTAAATTAACATGCAATTATAAAAATTATGATTTATATAAATAAAAAAGACATGTTTTCCCAGTAGAAAAAATACTCATTAAAATTTAGAAGATATTATGTCCTTCTAAGAAGGAATAATAAACATTTCTAAAAATCTGACAATGTTTTCCTGAGCTATTTTACATTGTACAGAATCCTAAATATTATTATGATAATAAAAATTAATTTCATAACAAATTAAAGGTAACATTTGGTATCACTATACCAACACCAGGTGGTAAAATTTTTATTCATATAAATAGTAAAATTATCTTTTACTGCCTTATTTACTTCTAAAAGAAAGTCTTTCTCTTATTCATACATTTATTTGACAAATATGTATTGAGTATCACAATTTACTGGCTTCTGGACATACAGTGGACTCAAACTGGATATGATTCCTGCCCTCGTGGAGCTTAAACATTCTCCTGAACTCCTGTTTTTATCCAACGTATAAAGTGAATCTCTGTACTCAAAAATTTCATCCAGCTGCTGGAATATCACATCTTTGGAATGTCACAGGTGTCTCTCCTCATGGGTAACATAAGTGGAAGATGCACAACTGGATAAAGCAGATGCATTGAGAACAAACACATTCCATTGAACATTTTCTGTTCACGAGTCACTTTTTTGGTTAATAGTCAATAACAGTATTTCACCTTGCTTTCAATATTTCACCTTGTTTGAAAAGATTCATTTTGCTAGAATAATGAAACCTGAGAACATGAATATTTTGAGTTTTATTGTTTCTGAAGCCTGAGAACTAAATTCAAAGCTTAGTTAAGCTAATTTCCTTTCTCTTTCTTTAGGTGAGCTTAGTTGAGCAGTTTCCTTCCCTTCCTCCCTCCCTCCCTTCCTCCCTCCCTCCCTTCCTTCCTTCCTTCCTTCCTTCCTTCCTTCCTTCCTTCCTTCCTTCCTTCCCTGCTTCCTTCTTTCCTTTTTCTTTCATTCATTATATATTTAGCAAATTTTGTTGAGGAAAAGAGACAACTTCCTGCCACTGCAAATCTTATGTTCTAGCAGAGGGAGACAAAAAATGGTAGATGTATATCAAAAATATGGAAGAAAGAGAAAGTACAGCAGAGTAAGGGAGATTGGAAGTGACAGGGTCAGAATGGCAAACTGCAATGTTAAATGTGGTAGGTAGTTAGTGGAGGCCTCATTGAACAAAGATTTGAAGTATTTGAAGGAATAAGTGTAGACATCAAATGGAAGAGTGTCCTAAGCAGGGAGAAGAGCTGGAGCAAAGCCTCTGAGGTTGAGTGTGCCTGGTGAGGAAAAAGAAGGCCAGCATGGCTGGAACAAAGTTAGTAAGGGAGAAAGGCAGTAGGGGAGCTCACATGGACAATCACTTAGTGGGAAGTTTGGTGAATTATGTAGAATTTCAGAACCCACCATCAAGAGTAAAACAGGGAAAGTTTTGCAGAATTCTGAGCATAGAAGTATTATAATCTGACTTAAGTTTATAACTTCAGCTACCTTTTTGAGAATATATTGCAAGAAAACATGTAAGAAAGGAAATGTAGTAGGAGGCTCTCACAGAAATCCAGGCAAGAGGTGATGTTGGCTAAGAGAAGTCTGGTTGTAAAAACTGACTGGATTATGGGAAGAAGATGTTGGTCAAGTAGGTGGAAGCTGAGTCTACTTGTTCTAGAGTCAACTTGGATTCTGGGCTGATCTTCTGACAACCTGAAAAATCAACAGATTCTTAGCTTATATGAAGATTTGGGCCAAGGAGTACAGAAGATGCTTTACAGCAAGTGCATTAGACATAGTGGGGGTTGTAACTCCCAATCAGCCAGTTGGAGGAAAGAACCTATCAAATGAGTTATCAATAATCAAAGCCCAAGTACAACAAGAGAGCCCACATAAACTGAATAAAGGGCATGTCTAGAGCACCCAGATCAGAAGATCTAAGAGACTGCACCACTGAGTCTCTCAGAGCTCCTACTACAGAATTCCACCCCATGAAGACAGGCAGTCAAAGCAGAATAATCTGAGCTACAGAAACAAACAAGGAGAGTTTCCTAAACTGGGGAGGCAAAGAAATAAACCCTAATCAAAATGAAAAGAGGTATCCCCAGAAAAAGAGCTAAATGAAGTTGAGACAAGCAATCAGACACAGAATTCAAGACAATAGGATGTTCGAGAAACTCAGTGATAACTACAAGAAACTTTATGGGAACTACAAGGAACTCAGTGGGAACAACAGCAGCGTGAAAAAGGACATAGTGACTGTGAATAAGAACCAGGAGGAAATAAAGATTTCAATATCTAAAATGGAGAATACACTAGAAGGAATCAAAATTAGGCTGGATGAAGCATAAGACCAAAGGAGTGAGCTGGAAGACAAGGTAGGAAAGAAACCAAGCCAGAGCAACAAAACAAACGAACAAAAAAAGACTCAGAAAGAATGAGGATAGTTTAAGAGACCTTCAGGACAACATAATATGTTACAACATTCTCATCATAGGAATATCAGGAGAAGAAGAGAAGCAAGAGATAGCAAACCTGTTTGAAAAAATAATGACAGAAAACTTCCCTAACTTAGTGAGGGAAAAAGTTGTACAAATTCAGGGACACAGGGAGTCCCAATAAAGGTGAACCCAAGGAGGCTTACTTCTAGACAATCATAATTAAAATGGCAAAATTTTAAGATAAAGAGAGAATCTTAAAGGCAGTAAGGGAGAAACAGCAAGTAACCTGCAAGGGAGCTCTTATAAGGCTATCAGCTGACTTCTAGACAAACAGTATAGCCAGAAGGGACTGGCAGAAAAGCAAGGACCTGAAACCAAGACTACTCTATCCAGCAAGGCTCTAATTTAAAAAAGAAAGTGAAATAAAGAGCTTCCCAAAACAAAAGGAGGCTAAAAGAGTACATCTCCACCATGCCAGCAATGCAGCAGATGCTAAAGTGACTGCTATAAAGAGGAGTGAGAGAGAGTGGTAGGGGGAGAGATAGAGAGAGAAACACAGGTATGGAAAAATGACAATGAATAAGTATCTATCAATAATAACCTTAAATATCAACAGATTAGGTGCTCCAATAAAAAGATATAGGGTACCTGAGTGGATAGAGAAAACATGATCTGCACATATGCTATCTACAAGAGACCCACCACAGAACAAAAGACCTACACAGCAAAGTGAAGGGATGGAAAAACATATTCCAAGCAAATGGACATAAAAAAAGTGAGTGTAGCAATATTTATATCAGACAAAATAGACTTCTAAACAAAGGCCATAAAAGAGACAAACAAGGTCACTACACAGTACTTAACGGGGTGGTCTAAAAGGAAAATATAACCCTTATAAACATATATGCAGCCAACATAGGAGCACCCAAATATATAAGAAAAATCTTGGAGGACTTCAAGAAAGTATTGACAGAAACACAGATCTCTGTGGGATTTTAACACCCCACGGTCAACAATGGATAACTCTTCCAAACAAAGAATCAACAAGCATTTGTGGCATTGAATGGCACTCTAGATCAAATGGAATTAATTGATATATACAACCTTTCACTCCAAAGAAGCAAAATAGACATTCTTTTCAAATGCATATGGAACATATTCAAAGATAGACCACATGGTAAGACACAAAACAAGACTCAACAAATTCAAGAAAATTGAAATTATATCAAGCAGGTGCTCAGAACACAATGGGTTGAAATGAGAAACCAACCTCAAGGAAAAAACTCAAAAATATTCAAATACATGTAGACTGAATAACATATTATTAAATAATGAGTGAGTTGACAATGAGATCAAGGAAGAAATCAAAAAGCAACTGGAAACAAATGAAAACGAACACGCTACAACCCAAGACCTATGGGACACACTGAGACAGTCCTGAGAGGGAAGTTCATAGCAATACGGGCCTATCTAAAAAAGATAGAAAAATCTCAAATAAACAACCTAATGCTCCATCTACAAAAACTAGAGGAACAACAAAGCCCAGAGCAAGTAGAAGGAAGGAAATAATCAAGATCAGGGTAGGATTAAATGACATAGACTAGAAAAATGATTCAAAAGATCACTAAATTGGTTCTTTGAAAACAAACAAAATTGACAAATCTTTAACCAGACTCAACAAGGAAAAAAAACCAAGAGAGGGAGAGGACCCAAAAAATAAAATCAGAAATGAAAGAGAACTTACAACTGATACCAGAAAAATACAAAGGTTTGCAAGAAATTATTATGAGCAACTATATGCCAAGAAACTGGACAACCTGGGTGAAAAATATAAATTTCTAGACAAATACAATCTTCCAAAACTGAATGAAGAAGAAGCAGAAAACCTGAATAGACTGATAACAACGATTGATATTTTATTTGAAGCAGTAATCAAAAAACTCCCTGCACACAAAAGCCCTGGATTGGATGGCTTCACAGGTGAATTTTAGCAAACATTTAAAGAAGAACTAACTCCTCTCCTTCTCAAACTATTCCAGAAAATGTCAGGGAGAGGTAAAACTCCTAAACTCTTATTATTAGGCCAGTCTTATCCTGATTCCAAAACCAGGTAAAGACACAACAAAAAAGAAATCTACTGGTCAATATCATAGATGCTAAAATCCTCAACAAAGTATTGGTAAAAAGGATCCAGCAATACATTAAAAAGATCATACACCATGATCAAGTGGGATTCATCCCAGGCATGCAAAGGCAGTACAATGTTCACAAATCAATAAACATAATGCACCACATAAAGTAAATGAAGGACAAAAATCACATGATCATATCAATAGATGCTGGAAAAGCATTTCATAAAATCCCACACCCATTTATGACAAAAACACTCATTAAAGTGGGAGTAGAGGGAGCATGCCTTAATAAAGTCCGCATATGAGAAACCTACAACCAACATTATACTCAATGGGCAAAAATAAAGTTTTCCCCTTAAGATCAGGAACAAGACAAGGGTTTCTGCTTTCACAACTTTTATTCAACATAGTACTGGGAATTCTAACCACAACAATAGACAAGAAAAAAAAAAGTATCCAAATTGGAAAACGGAAGTAAAATGGTCATTATTCACAGATGACATGATATTGTACATAGAAACCCCTATCATCTTCACCAAAATATTACTCGACCTAATAAGTGAATTTGGCAAAATAATGGGATACAAAGTCAATAAGCTGAAATTGATGGCATTTTTGTACACCAACAATGAAATATCAGAAAGAAACTAGGGGAAAAATCCCATTTACTGTCACACAAGAAAAATAAAGTACCTAGAAATCAATTTAACCAAGGAGGTCAAAGTCCTACACTAGGAAAACTATACAACATTGAAGAAAGAAGTTGAGGAAGATACACATAAATGGAAGCATATACTGTGTGCATGGAATGATAGAATTAACATAATTAAAAATGTCCATATTACTCTAAGCAATCTATAGATTCAACTCAATTCCTATTAAAATCCCATGGCATATTTCACAGATATAGAACAAAAATTTCAAAAATTTATATGGAACAAAAAGACCTCTAATAGCTTCTGCAATTTTGAGAAAGAAGAACAACGTAGGAGGGATCACAATAGCCGATATCAAACTATACTATAAGGCCACTGTAATCAAAACAGTCTGATGCTGGCTTAAGAACAGATACTTAGATCAATGGAACAGAATAGTGAACTCAGAAATAAATCCATGTCTCTATGGTGAATTAACATTTGATAAAAGGGGCATTAGCATACAATGCAGTAAAAATAACCTCTTCAGTAAATGGTGTTGGGAGAACTGATCTGGTACATGCAAAAAAATAATGAAACGCAAACACCAACCTACACCATAAACCACAAAAAACTCAAAATGAATAAAATACTTAAATACAAGTCTTGACACCATAAAAGTCCTAGAGGAAAACATAGGCAGTAAAATATCAAATATCACACATAGCAATATTTTTGCCGATATATCTCCTAGGGCAAGGGAAATAAAGGAAGAAATAAGCAAACGGAACTACATCAAATTAAAAAGCTTCTGCACTGTGTAAGAAACCATCATCAGAATGAAAAAGGAACGGACCGTATGGGAGAACATATTTGCCAATGATACATTGGACAAGGGTTTAATCTCCAAAATATAACTCATATGACTCAATACCAGAAAGACAAACAATCCAATTAAAAAATGGGCAAAGGGCCTGAATCAACACTTCTCCAAGGAGAACATACAGATGGCCCATAGACATATGAAAAGATGTACAACATCACTAGCCATAAGAGAGATGGAAATTAAAACCACAATAAGATATCATCTCACACCAGTCAGAATGGTTGTCATTAATAAATCAACAAACAACAAGTGCTGGTGAGGATGTGTAGTAAATGGAACCCTAGTGCACTGTTGGTGGGAATGCAGGCTGGTGCATCTTCTCTGGAACAGTTTGGAATTTCCTCAAAAAACTAAAAATGGAACTGTCTTTTGACCTAGTAATTCCGCTCTTGGGAATATACCCTAAGAATTGTTAGGGTAAGTGCTGGAAACAGACTAAGCATCAAAGGGGTTGGGACACACTACCCTGCTCTTAGAAAGTGGAAACTGGAAATTTGATGGACAACACTGATGGCTGTCACAGGACCATAGATATAGTTGAAAATAGACTCTTACTTTATAGGTGGTGGCCCTTGAGGCACTCTTTACTGGGTTACAAAACAATGAATTAAAATTTGTTATATCAGGAGTTATAAATGGTGCTTCTGAACTGTGGGTAAGACCAGGGGATTACCCATTTAAGTCACCTTGGGTTTCTGGGATGCCTGACCACATAAGCAATCCAATAGATTAAGTGCTTCTGTTAGAGATGTTCAAAGCCACCTTTATTCTCTAAGGCCTTTCCCTATCATTCCATCCCAGTTTAAATGGCTTTATCTGTTTTTATCTCACATTTATCTCTGTTAGCCAAGTGCTGGAAACTGACTAAGTGACCATCAGTAAATGAGTGGATCAAAAAACTGCAGTACATTTACACAATGGAATACTACACAGCAGAAAGAAAGAGCTCTTACCCTTCGCGACAGCATGAATGGAACTGGAGAGCATTATGCTAAGTGAAATAAGCCAGGCAGTGAAAAGCAGATACCATGTCACCTCACCTGTAAATGGAACCTAATCAACAAAGTGAATGAGCAAGCAAAACATAACCAGCAACATTGAAATAAAAAAGAAGCTGACAGTAACCAGAGGGGATGAGGGAGGAGGATAACAGGGGAAAAGGAGGGGAAGGGTCATCAAAGAACATGCATAAAAACCCATCTACAAAGCCAAATGGGGGAAGGACTGAGGGTGAGAGATGGGGGTGGGTGGGGCTGGGGAATGTGGTGGTGGGAAAATGTTGACGTGGGGGTGATGGGATGGGGTACAGGACAGAGGGGATAAATGGGAGAAAAAAACGAGACAACTGTAATAGCATAATCAATTAAATATGCCCCCAAAAAGAATCTGATGAACAAAATAAACTAATGAACAAAATAGAACCACAGGTATGGAAACATAGAACAAACTGACAGTGACCAGAAGAATATAGGGGGATAATGGAGGAAAGAGGGGGAAGGTAGTCATGAACATATATGAATGACTCATGGGCATGGACAACAGTGTAGAAAGTGACTGTGGTGTGTGGGGTTGGATGGGTGGAGGAGGGCAAAAGGGGAAACATTGGGACAATAGAATACCAATAGAAATATTTTTAAAATTAAAAAATAAAAAGTGGCTAGGTTCTGATATATTTTTAAGTTAAAGTCAATAGGATTTGCCGATGTAATGAGGAAAGTCAAGATACACCATTTAGAAACTTGGTGCAATATATATTAATTTGCAAGCTTTAAATTCTCTTTACTATTTATTTCACATGTTTCTGCCTTATTTCTAATTCTTGGCATCTAGTTAGGTTTTTTTCTTTTTGTCTAATTTCTTCTGTCTAATAATTATTTATTAAATGCTTACAATGTGTAATTGATGTGGGAGATGCAAGATGAGCAAAACATTAATTCGGGTCTCAAAAAAAATCACAAGACACAAAACAATTAGCAATTGAGATTATACCATAGAGGAAATACCAATCAAATGTTATAGGCAGTCAGAGACTGGAGATATTCCTTTGCACTCTGAGAAAGAGGAAAGGCTTAACATCCAGTGAGCTTGAACAGAACTTTAAGAATAGTGCATGTTTAGGGATTGCTAAAATGATGTGCATTGTAGGTAGGCACAAGGACCCACATATGATCAGATCTGGAGGAGAATTAATGCAGTTTGCCTATAGGGAACATCTCGGGGAAAAGATTAAACAAACTGTCCTCCTATTTCAAGGTGCTTTGGGCCAAGGAGGTAGTAGAAAAGATCAGAAGTGTGGTTATGTGTCAAGCCGTTTCAGAGATAGGACTGTTGGGATAGCAAGGTATCAAAAGCAATGCTGAGGATTAAGGTGCTGTGATTGAGAGGAAGGTCATGCTAAAACAGCAATAGGGCCATCGAGGGAAAGGGCTTTCTCCTAAAATCTTTCCATCTGGACCACAGAGGCAACAGGAAAAGAAAAAAGGAAAAAAAAAACTACAATCAATTCTTGTGACAAATAACGTATCTCCATTTTCCCAGAAGCAATTTTGGGGACCTAATTTTCTTGATCCTCTATTTGCTTGGATTATAGTTGTGATTTCTATGACCTCAGAAACTCTTGGAAAAGAAAGAGTGGTAGAAATAAGGCGGACTCCTTTAAGATAGAGATTAAGAAGTGCAGAAAAATTTTATTAAATTACCAAAAGGCTCCAAAGGTTTTTAGAAATTCTCAAAGCTATTTGAGGTAAGAGCCACAAGTAACCACCTGCTCCAACTCTGTTCAGTTCCTCCTCTCTAAACTGAATCGAAATGCAATCTGGCATCTCTGACTGGAAATTTCTTCCGGTATTTTCCTTAATAGAGCATAGAGGCAGAGGAGGTGAGGAGAAGGTCACTACTTTGACAGTCTATGAAGCTTAAAATGTTCTGGCTACAGACTCCAGCTGAACCATTTTGTTTTCCATGGTGAAATCTAACCAAATAAAATTTTGGGAATGCACCCAAGTAGCCTGTATCAAATATTTCAATTTTAGAAGGCAAAGAAGTGGGATAATTGGTTATTTTTCAAAGAGTACATTGTCAGCAAGGTGTTTCTTCACCCTTCCTAGTATTTTCAGAAGTGTTAAAAATAATTAGAAACAAACACAAATATTGGAAAAAAAACATTCAAGTGAGAGTTCCTTCCAGCCCAACATGTTTTGGAGACCTCAGCTGAAAGTTTAGGTAGCACATTTTGAGGGGAAATGGTGTGTTTGCTAATGAATATGAATAGCATTTCCTTATGGGCCCTATATTTTTCTAGCAGGAAATGGATAACCTACTATGACATTTCAATGGGTTGGAACAAGACAGATAAATCAAATACTAGTTACCCTGTTTTTTTTAATGAAAGATAAATGCTTCAATGGACTAGCAATCATAAAATATATAAGTATTTATAATACAGTACTGCTTTATAACACCATCTGCCAAAGAATGGTATTTATTCAGCCACTGATATGAGAACAGATTTTCTTCCACATTATGCAGGGAGGAAATACATCCTAGTGTTAATGAGCATGCACTTTGTATTTAGCCAGCCTAAGTTCTAACAAAATTTTTAGTTGACTGACTGTATAATTTTGATGGTGTTACTTAACCCCACTTTCTCTGTTGATAAAATGGTGTAATAATAATCCTGCATTTTAAAGTCTTATAGTCTATCAAACAAGGTAATATATGGAAAGCATTCTACCAAATGCCTAACACATGTAAGTACTCAATAAATAATAGCTGTTATCTTCATTCCACTGGTCAAAATTGGCAGCATACAAAAATGAGAGTTTCAAAGTATTTGGAACATTTGAACTGAATGCTTTTTAAAGGAATGCTAAGGGACTAGATTAATGAGTCCCTCTTCTGGTCCAGACAAATAGGACTCTGTATTAAAATTGAGGCATATAATCAGTCTCCATAGGCTAGGTTATACTATAGTAACAAACAATTCCTGAATTACATTGGCTTAAAAACAACACAGATGTATTACATGCTCACACTACAGGTCCATCATGGGTTGAAAGAGGCCTAGGATGATGGAGCACTCACCATCTCACACACTGCCAAGCTGTCAGAGAGAGAGGCATTCTTAAATCAGCAAGTGAGTGTTCTGACCTCACTTGTCAGATAAGGAGGTAGCATACATATCCTTTCCATTTACAATTTTTTGGCCAGTCACAGGGGCTCACCCAGCATCAAAGGGGTTGGGACACACTACCCTGCTCTTAGACAGTGGAAACTGGAAATTTGATGGACAACACTGATGGCTGTCACAGGACCATAGTTATAGTTGAAAATAGACTCTTACTTTATAGGTGGTGGCCCTTGAGGCACCACCTATAAAGTAAGGCACTTTATTGGGTTATAAAACAATGAATTAAAATTTGTTATATCAGGAGTTATAAATGGTGCTTCTGAACTGTGGGTAAGACCAGGGGATTACCCATTTAAGTCACCTTGAGTTTCTGGGATGCCTGACCACATAAGCAATCCAATAGATTAAGTGCTTCTGTTAGAGATGTCCTAAACCACCTTTATTCTCTAAGGCCTTTTCCTATCATTCCATCCCAGTTTAAATGGCTTTATCTGTTTTTATCTCACATCTAATGGGTTTAATGTGTTCTAACTATATGGGTCCATTTGGCACCTTGGATGCTATGGCTGAGAGGTGCAATATAAAAAATATTGTTATTGTTATGATGATGAGTTCAAGCACTGGAGGGAAAATTGTGAAATAACTTGGTACTGGATCTATCATTATTTCCAGCAAAATAAAGTTTGTCCTCTTACAACTCTAGTAAGCCTTGAAGATTAAATAGTATCTACAGCATGTATCATAGCAATAGTCTTAAAAAGTCAAAATAAAAATGTTTAAGTAGCATTTCATATATTATAAAACAGATGTTTGCTTTTAAGTATTCTTGATATTTTTAAATGTTGACACTCATATCTTCCATTAAAAAAACAACAAATGAAAAGACCCAGAAATCTACCTTTAACTTGATTTATGGCTGCTTCCATTATGATTGGATAAACCAGCTTGTTAATCAGTTTAACCCTTGATCATTTGCCAATGTGCTATGAGGTTGAGCAATAGGTTGTTTCATTGCTTTAAAAATGCGTCATCAAGATGGGAGGTGCACAGAGTCCTGGAAAAAAGGACTGTTTAGGTTCTTTCCCTGATGATGTGATATTATATTCCCATTACTTGAATATTCATTATGGTTTCCCACATGTTTTTTGGCTACTCTTGTTTCCTGCAACTGTTTACATTATTAAGTTGGTCTGGATTATAAAATGTAGCTTGAACTCTGTGTATAGTTAGTGTAGCTTGGGATGTTTTCATAGATTGGGTTGATTCCCTTTTCATCCTACAAGAATCATGGAAGGTTTCTAAAAGGAGATGAAATGAAATAGTCAGGGTCTTGTTACTGAAGGGCCTCAAACCACATATGGAAAACACTACAGGGCTAGTCTGAGGAATTCTCTGACACACCAGAAACTGGGTCCTCCCTGTGGCTTAAACCAGTAACTTTCTGCAAAAAGCACAATAGAGGCATTATTCCTTTTGTGGCAGGGAGAGGAAGGCTTTGGAGAACACTGCCTAGCTCAGAAATTTGAAAAATCAAAATCTATTGCTGGTGCTGTAATTTGAGGACTTTGTGCAAGGACATAGGTGGCATATGACAAACTAATTTGAAAAGATGAGTTAGTAGTATTTACATTATCACATAAGACATGTAGCAGAGCTGTAATCTGGAAAGATGGAGAGAATAGCCTAGTCAGAACATGGAACCTGAAGCTGTTCTTGGTATGTTCTACTCCAAGGCCTTTCGGTTCAGTTTCAAACTTAGATAATTCTCTCTTCTTTTGCTCTTTCCCTTTTACCAGGAAGCAGTGTGGAAAGCACCCAGCCACAGGCCTAATATACAGTTAAGCACTTACTAAGTAGCGATTTCCAGTGTGATTCTATACGATTTAGGGATGGGGACAGGATTCCTCCTGAGCTACCTTTGTATTTTGTTAACCTCAACCTGTTGAAATCTAGGTTTGTGAAGTTTATTGGTTCAGTTGCCCTTGATAGACATATGCAGACATTGAAACAAAGGCATTGTCATGTTTTTAGAATTACACGGAATATCCTCAGGGGGACCACAGGCAGATTACACACAGTCCTCACTTAGAGATCGCTGTAGTCTATAAACCAAGCCATGCAATTCCCTTCTTCAATTTTAAATTCATTCTTAATTTTTTTCAGTTACAATTTACATTCAGTATTATTTTATACTAGTTTCAGGTGTATAGCATAGCAGTTGGACAATCATATACTTTACAAAACGTTCCCCTGGATTTTCCAGGACTCACCTGGCACTATACATAGTTAATATAATATTATTTATTATACTTCTTATGATATGCTTTATAGCCCTATAACTATTTTGTAACAACCAAGTTGTACTTCTTAATCTCTTCACCTTTTTTTAACTCAGCCCCCCAAGACCCCTCCCCTCTAGCAACCATCAGTCTGTTCTCTTTATGAGTCTGTTTCTGTTTTGTTCATTTACATTATTGTTTATATTCCACATATAAGTGAAATCATATGGTATTTGTCATTCTCTGACATTCATTTAACATAATACCCTCTGCCATCCATGCTGTGCAGATGGTAAGATTTCATTCTTTGTTATGGCCAATTAATATTTAATTGTACATATATATGCTGTTACATTCTTATCCACTTGTCTATTGATGGGCACTTGCATTACTTCCATAGACTGGCTATTGTAAATGTTGCAGCAATGAACATAGGGATGCGTATGTCCTTTAGAATCTATGTTTTGGGTTTCTTCAGATAAATCCCCAGTAGTGGAATCACTGGATTATAAAACAATTCTATTTTAAATATTTTCAGGACCTCCATGCTATTTTCCATAGTAGCTGCACCAATTTGCTTCCCCACCAACAGTGCATGAGGGTTTCTGTTTCTCCACTTCTCGGCCCATACTTGTTATTTCTTTTGATTTACTGATGATAGCCATTCTGACAGGTGTGAGATGGTAAGTCATTGTGGTTTTAATTCACATTTCTCTGATGATTAGTGAAGTTGAGCATCTTTCCATATGTCTGTTGAATGCCTATTCACCATCCATATGTCCTCTTTAAGGAAGTGTCTATTCAGGTCCTTTGCCTATTTTTTAATTTTTTTTTTTTTTTGTACTGAGTAGTAAGTTACTTATAAGTTTTGGGTGTTAACCTATTATCAGATGTATCATTGGCAAATATATTCCCCCATTCAGTAGGCTGTGATTTTATTTTTTGTTGATGGTTTTCTTTTGTTGTGCAAAGTCTTTTTAGTTTGATGCAATTCATTTACTATTTTTTTCCTTTGTTTCCCTTGCCTGAGGAGATATATCAGAAAAAATATTACTAAGAGAAATGTCTGAGATACTACTGACTGAGTTTTCTTCTATGAGTTTTATGGTTTGGAGTCTAACATTTAAGTATTTAATCCATTTTGAGTTTATCATTGTATATAATATAAAAAGATGGATTCGTTTTATTTTTAGCATGTATCTGTTCTGTTTTTCCAACACTATTTATTGAATAGACTCTATTTACCCCATTGTATGTTCTTGCCTCCTTTGTCAAATATTAATAGACCAGATAGGTGTGGGTTTATTTCTGGGTTCTCTATTCTGTTTCATTGATCTATATGCTCATTTATATGCCAGTACTATGCTGTTTTGATTACTATAGCCTTGTAGTATAGTTAGACATCAGATAGCATGATATCTCCTACATTGTTCTTCTTTCTCAAGATTGCCATGCCTATTTGGGGTCTTTGTGGTCCCCTATACACTTTTCGATTATTAGTTTTAGTTCTGTAAAAAAACACAATTGGTATTTTGATAGAAATTTTGTTGAATCTATAGATTGCTTTGGGTAATATGGGCATTTTAATAATGTTCATTATTCCTATCCATAAGTGTGGTATATATTTCCATTTCTTTGTATCTTCTTCAGTTTCTTTCTTCAGTGTTTTATAATAATCTAAGAACAGGTGTTTTACTTCACTGGGCAAATTTATTTCAAGGTATTTTATTTATTTTTAATAAAATTGTAAATGGGGTTGTTCTCTTGGTTTCCCTTTCTGATAGCACATTGTCAGTGTATAAAAATGCAACCAGTTCTGAATATTTTGTATCTTGCTACTTTACTAAATTGGTTTATTAGTTCTAGTAGTTTTTTCTGGTGTAGTCTTTAGGTAGAGTTCTCTACATATAGTATCATATCATCTACAAATAATGATAGCTTTACTTCTCCCTTTACAATTTTAATGCATTTTATTTCCCCTTCTTGTCTGGTTGCTATGGCTAGGACTTCCAGTAACAAAAGTGGTTAGAGTGGAATTCTCTGTCTTGTTCCTGATCCTAAGGAAAATGCTTGTTTGTTTTTTTCCATTGAGTGTATTAGTAATGGGTTTGTCACTTATGCCCTTATTATGTTTATATATCTTCTCTCTAGTCCCACTTTGTTGGAATTTTTTATCATAAGTGGGTGTTGGATTTCATCAAATACTTTTTCTGCATCTATTGATATGCTCTTATGATTTTTATCCTCATTTTGTTTATGTGGTGTATCACATTAAATGATTTGCAGATATTGTCCCAAACTTGCACTGAAGGAATAAATTCTACTAGATTTTCATGTATGACCTTTTTTAATGTACTGATGAATTCTATTTACTAATGTTTTGGGGGGTATTTTTGCATCTATGTTCATCAAGGATATTGGCCTGTAATTTTTTTTTGTTGGAGTGTCTTTATGTGGTTTTGAAATTAAGATAATCCTCACCTCATGAAATGACCTGGGAAGTCTTCCTACTTCTTGAATGTTTTGAAATAGTTTGAGGATAGGTGTTAGTTCTTAAAATGTTTGGTAAAATTTACCTGTGAAGTTATTTGGTCCAGGAATTTGCTTGTTGAAAGTGTTTTGATTGCTGCTTCTATTTCATTAGTTGTAATTGTTCTATTAATGTTTTCTTTCTTGTTGATTCAGTTATGAAAGATTGTATGTTTCTCAGAATTTTTCCATTTTTTCAAGATTGTCCAATTTGTTATCATTTCATTGTTCATAATATGTTCTTACAATCCTTTTTTTATTTCTGCGATATCAGTTGTTACTTCTCTTTCATTTCTGATTTTATTTATTTAGATACCCTCTCTTTTTACATTATTATTCTGGTTAAAGCTTTGTTAATCTTATCTTTTTGAAGAATCAGCTCTTGGTTTCATTGATCTTTTGTATTATTTTTTAGATTCTATTTCACTTATTTTTGCTCTGATCATTATTATTTTCTTTCTTTTACTCACTTTGGGCTTTGTTTGTTGTTCTTTTCCTAGCCCTTTCAGTGTACGGTTGATTGTTTATTTTGGATTGTTCTTGCTTTTTGAGGTAGGCCTATATTGCTATGAATTTCCCTCTTAGGACTGCTTTGCTGTGTCCCATAGATTTGGGATTGTTGTGTTTTCATTTTCATTTGTCTCAAGTTATCTTTTGATTTATTCCTTGATGTCATTATTAATCATTCATTGTTTAGTAACATATTTATCCTCCATGTGTTTGTATTCTTTTAGTTTTTTTTTCATGTAATTTATTTCTAGTTTCATACCATTGTGGTCTGATATAATTTCAGAGTTCTCAAATTTATTGAGACTTGTTTTGTGTCTTAATGTGGTCTATCGTAGAAAATGTTTCATGTGCACTTTAAAATAATATATATTCTACTTCTGTAGGGTAAAATACTCTGAAGATATCTATTGAGTCCATCTGACCTAGTGTGCCATTTAAGACCATTGTTTTGTTGTTGATTTTCTGTCTGGAATATCTATTCAATGATGCCCATGAGATATTAAAATTCCCTACTATGACTGTATTACTGTCAATCTCTCTGTTTATGTCCATTAGATTTGCTTTATATATTTAAGTGTTCCTATGTTTAGTGCATAAATGTTTAAAATGGGTTATATACCATTGTTAGATTGATCCCTTTATCATTATGTACTGCCCTTTGTCTTCTATTACAGCCTTTGTTTTACAGTGTATTTTGTCTGATGTAAGTAATGCGACCCTAGCTTTTTTAATTTCCATTTTCATGAAATGTATTTTTTCCATTTTTTAATTGTTGGTCTGTGTGTTTCATTCTGAGGTAGGTCTGTTGTAGACAGCATATATGTATAGGGCCTATTTTCTAATCCATTCAGCTACCCTATGTCTTTTGTTTGGAGCATTTAAGCTATTTACATTAAAAGTAATTATTGATAAGTGTATATTTATTGCCATTTTATTTTTTCGTAACTTCTTTTTTCCTCCTCCTCCTCCTTCTCTTACTCCTCCTTCTCCTTCCTTTTTTTTCTTTTTAAAGAAGACCCTTTTACATTTCTCGTAACACTGGTTTAGTGGTAATAATCCTTTTAGTTTTTTCTTGTCTGGGAAGTTCTTTATTTTTCCTTCGATTTTAAATGATAGTCTTGGTTGCATGTCTTTGGTTTTCATCACTTTGAATATTTTGTGCCAATACCTTCTGGACTGAAATATTTATGTTGAGAAATCAGCTCACAGTCTAATGGGAGCTCCCTTATAGGTAACTAACTGTTTCTCTTGGGCTTTTAAGGGTTATCTTTTTGTCTTATTCTTTGCCATTTCAATTATGATGTGTGTTGATGTGGGCCTCTTTGGATTCATCTAGTTTGGGACTCTCTGTGCTTCCTGGACTTGTGTGTCATTTTCCTTTGCTGGGTTAGGGAATTTTCATTCATTACTTTTTCAAATATGTTATCAATCCCTTGCTCTTTCTCTTCTCTTCTGGTACCCCTATGATGTGGATGTCACTACACTTTATGTTGTCCTGAATGTCACTTAAATTATAATCATTTTTTAAAGTTCTTTTTTCTTTTCACTCCGATTGGGTGTTTTCTGTTACTTTGTCTTCTAAATCGCTGATTCAGTTCTCTGCATCATCTATATTATTTTTTATTCCTTGCAGTATATTCTTCATTTCAGACATTATACTTATTATTTATGGCTTCATTTGTGTTCTATTTTATGATTTCTCTGTCCTTTTTCATGTTTTTGAAGTTCTCACTAAGTTCCTTGAGCATCCTTATGATTGTTGTTTTAAACTCTTAATCTGGTAGTTTGGTTCTGTCCATTTCATTCAGTTCTTTTTTAGGAGATTTCTCCTGTTCTTTCATTTTAGGCATGTTTCTTTGTTTCCCAATTTGACTGACTTTGTTTGTTTCTGTGTATTAGGTAGATTAGCTATGTCTCTTGGTCTTTGTAGTGTGTTCTTTCACAGTAGATATTCTCTTGGGTCTAGCAGCAGTCTCCTTAATCACCTGAGCTGGGTTCTTCAGAAATATCCCTTGTGTGGGTTATGTGAGCTCTCTTATTGTGATTGAGTTTCAATTACCATTGGCTTGCCCAGGGGTAGGTCAACTTCAGGCTGCTGACTGTGAAGATATAGCTGGAACACTGTGTATGAGCTGCTCTGAGGGTGCTGACCACATGAAGAAGAATTTGCCTCATTGGTATCTGGTTCCTGAAAAGATCTTCCTTTGAATGTGAATCTTGTGGAGCTAATTTGTTCCGGATATAATATTGCCTAGAGCCTGTCTCTGGGTTTATTGGGTCTCAGTCCTCTTGGGAAGGATTCTGGTACAGGTAAATGTCAGATGTTTCCTGTGACTGGCACTGGACAACCTATATTGAACTACAAATCAATCTGCAGTTTGTGGTTGCCTCTGCTGGGCCTGGGTGTGTGTGAGAAGGGCCTAGCTGCACACCAAGGCCCATTTCCACTAGCATCAAATTCAAGAGTAGGTCAGCAAAGGGATTAAGGCCCTCTAGATCTGCCTCTGCCCACCTCTGTCTGCTGGTTGCCTGTTAGGCCCAGTCACTTTGGCAGAACATGAGTTGCATGAGTCAGGTTCTCAGTAAATCACCAGGTGTTTTCCAGATTGGTAGAGATTCAAATTTGGTGCCAGTGCTGGGCCTGAGGTCACTCAGCAAAAGTACCAATGTATATCAAAGTTAACTGCCAGTTCCCAGATACCTACAGACCTTTATGGTGGGGCAGGGTCTCAGGAAGTCATCGGAGAGCCAGTAGAGTTTATTAAGCCCAAACCAACCAAGATTTGGTCTTGTGAAGGGAGGGATCTGCACACATTTTGTGTGAGGGAAAAAATGGCCTATGTCCTAGAGCCATACAACTCAGTCTATTCCATATTTTTGTTGGACCTCCTGGAGAGCCTGGCCTTAGCAAGGTGGGGTGACAAGGAGTCAGTAGCATGGGGCTATTGTTTTGCCCCAGGCTGATGTAGCATGGAGGGTAGGGCTTGACCAAGGAAAGATTGCATCTGTGGGCAATGGGGGAGAGGGATTCAGGACAGGGACCCTGGTAGCTGCCTGTTCAACTTTCTCCTGAGCCACACAACCCATCTCTTCTGGCATGATTGTAGTTTGCTCCAAGCCAAGCCACCCACCCACTGTTGGAGCTTAGGGTGTGTGGTTGAGAATGAGAATTTGTGTTTTACCCCTTTAAGAGGGGGCCTAGATTTCTAGCAGACTTTTTTCTCTCCTTGGCAGACATAATCTCCACTGATTTTTACAGCCAGATCTTATGTGGGCTTCTTTTTCCAGCTCTGATGCCCTAGGCCGGGGAGCCTGGTGTGGGGCTGAGACCACATACTCATCAGGGGGGGACCTTTGCAACTGAGATATCCCTTTGGATTCTGAGCTGCCACATGTGGTACAGTCCAGTCCTTCTCACCTCTCTGCCCTTTCTGCCCTTATCAGTGTGGCTTATTCTGCAAATCCTTGGTTGTAAGATTTCTGTACAGCTAGCTTTTAGTTTGTTATTCAGGTTTATTATTGTATAATGTAGTTGTAATTCCAGTTTTGCCCTGGGAAAAGGTGAGTGCAACTTCCAGCTACTCCACTGCCATTTTGGGCCCCACAAGTCCTTTTTTTGTGAGAAATGTAAAGAGACCCAGGGCTTTGACTACCAATCATTGGACTAACTAGACCCCTCACCAGGGCAGTGCTTGGGTTTTCAGTTGATGTGCTGGAAATTGTTTTGGTGTGCATTTACTTCAGTGTTTTTCAGTTTGATTGCTTTTGTTAAGGTAGAGGAAAAACACTCCACCTTCATTTATCCCTAAGTGTCTCTGACTCAGTAGCAGAGAACTCTGAGCTTCTTTCTCTGCTTCTGTTGTGGGACACAAAGCCCACAGTTCCATCCAACATAAAACTGTCCTAATTTCTACCCTCAAGTCAATAGCGGTTTGTCTGTTTAAGATCAAGAAAATGGAATCTATTTTAAAGAAATGCATTTATCTACAAAATTATGAGTTATAGAGATTAATTTTTTATTCATTTAACTTGCTTCCTCTGGACACTAAACATGCTTGATGCAATAGATTTAGGATAGAGCTTAGATAGTAGAGAAAAGCCTAATGACTTATGTAAGACCTCAGCAACAGGGGTATTGGAATAAATGCAGTTGCCTTGGATGTATATTGCTGTGTAACAGGAACATTTAGATGGTAAATGGCTTTTAAATTTATATGCCCAAATTTATATAAAAGTCTTCCCTGAATTCCAGACTCAGACTTGCATAAGTAAATGCCCACTGACATCTCTCTAGAGATACCTCATAAGCACCTCAAACAACATGTCCAAAATAATTGATATACATACCACATCTTCTTTATTCAATCATCTATTGAAGGATATTTTAGCCATTTCCATGTCTTAGCCATCGTGAATGATGCTACAATGAACGTAAGGGTACACGTATCTTTGTGAACAAATGTTTTCAAATTTTCAGGTAGCCAGAAGAGGTGTTTCTGGATCATATGGTAACTCTATTCTTAGTTTTTTGAGGGCCCTCCATACTGTCTTCCATAATGGCTGTATAGAATGGAATATTACTCAGCCATAAGAAAGATGAAATGATGTCATTTGTGACAACATGGATGGATCTTGAGAATATCGTGCTAAGCTAAATAAGTCAGACAGAAGTCAGGAACCATTTGATTTTACTCATATGTGGGATATAAAACTGAAAGCAACAAATAAACAGGAAAAACAAACAAACAAAACTGTATAGACACAGACAACATATTGTGGTTACCAAGTGAAGCAGGAGGTTAGGTAGTAAAAGGCAAAGGAGGTCAAATATATGATGACAAAAGATGACTTGACTTTAGGTGGTTAGTATACAATGCAATATACAGATAATGCATCATAGAATTGCACCCTTGGAACCTATATAATTTTATTACCAATTTAATAGAAAATTTAATAGAAGTTTAATAGAAAAAAAAAGGATTTGATTACTGCTTTCACACAAACTTGCCCATGCAATCCATTCAGTCTTCCTCATCTGGTAAATGGCCCCACCAGCTGTTCAACCCAGAAATGTAGGAGTCTTCAACCTCTAAATCCCTGTGCCTTCTCTTGTTTGCCTCTCTTTCCGATTTCATCTAAAAACCTCTCCTCTTCTACTAAATTATGTTCTAAACATACTGGATCCTTTTATAGTTCCTTGAACATCCAAGCCTGTTCACACTGTCTGGAACATTCTTTCCTCCATTAGTTGTATTGATAACTCAGTTAAGACTCAGCTTAAAGATCATCTAATCTGTTTGGCCTTAATATACATCCCACTTAGAATAGTCTTTTATTATCACAGTGGCCCCTCCTTACTCCACCTACAATATTCTCCTCTTTTCAGTAGCTTTTTTAAACAATTTTAAAATTTCCATTAAATTTAACTATTTATTTATTTGATTGCTTGTTTATTGTCTGTCTCCAAAATTAGAGTATAAATTTCATGACAGTAGGGTCCAGGGTTTGCTAATATATGTCTAGATCGTATAGGCAAGACCTTGACACAGGGATAGATACTCAAAAATTATATGTAGAATAAATTTGTGGATAATGAATTAATTAAAATGACATAAAAAGTAGTTATTCAAATATCTTAATACCAATAATCATTAGTTTAATAACATATTTGTATTGAATGACAGAGCATAGACCATCAATTCTGAAATATAGGAGATATTGTCCAGGTTCTTCCAATTATTTAGCTGGGTAACCTTAGACAAACTAATCATATAAAGGGCCAAAGTATTCTGATCTATAAAATGAGAGCTATAATGATCTCTATTTTATAAATTGAAAAGCCTCATAGATAGTGCTGTAAAAAGCACAATTTATATCATTACAGGTGTTTAAGAAAGGATGCTTGCCATTATCTTTATTTTGTAGGACAGTGAAAGGCATTGCGGACCCAGTAGCAAACCTAGCTGGCATTTCTCTGTCCTCACTGAGGATAGAAAACTAAACAGACAATTTAATGCACTATGTTTAGTGCTGTTATAGAAGATTTACAAGTAATATGTGCTGCTCAAATGTTCTTGACATCAAGGTCAAGTGGATTTTCTTTCTTTATATTTCATCAGTTACTTAAATCTTGCCACATTGTAATTTGCTTCATATTTTTGGATTATGACTTTCTTATGGAAAGTCTGTTTTTCTAAATAGTTTTCTTGCATAAAGTAATTTTATCTTATTATATATTTCCAATATTTCAGTTATAAAGACTTTAAAACCTTTCAGTTGTACTAGTTATATAATGAAGACTTTTAAGGTCTTATTAGTCTCCCTTTCTGAAGGCCTCTGTCTTCTGCCATCTCTATCTTATTGACTCTCCAAGTCTGAGCTATCATCCTGGGATCTTCGTTTCCCATCACTTCTTAGCTACTTCTCATTGTGTACCAAAATTTTCTCTCATTTACTCCCATATTTCACTGGAGTCTGCATCAGAGACTTTCTTTGTAAACTTCCTTAATTTTTGTAAGTTGGAAAATGTATTTATATTGGATTAATAATGTAACTAGATAGAAAATTCTATATTTAATATGATTTTAGTTAGAACTTTGAAAGCAAGCCTTACTTTTTTCTATTTTTAGAACAAACTAGTCAGATTAGTCTATATTGAGATATTGAATCTGCTTTCAGACCTACTTCTATTCTAAGACATATCTCCCCAAAACTACTGATTTTAAGTTTATATGCTTTTAGGAAGTTGAACCCACTTCCTCTCAGTCTCAGAATATTCTGGGCTTCAGCTTTCTCTACCTCTTTAACCCATCAACATGATCCCATCCATGACATTCTTAAATTGGTTGAAATATCTCATTTACTAGTGATGCATCCTTTCATTATCTTCACTTACAAGAAGTTTTATGTTTGCTTGTTGAACTTCTATACTTCCATTTCAGTGGTATTTCAGGAGAGGGTGAAGGTAACATCTATATTCAAAGCCCCCCAAAGTGCAATTTGAAATTCCTGTACAGCTTGCCATCAGTTAGATGCACTGTAATGTATTTAACCAATGCCCACAATTGGGACATATTTTACTTTTTTTCCAGTATTATAACCATTGGACTTCTTTATCTGGAAGGAAGAAGTTAGAGATTGGCTTAAAGGGGTAGTACATGAAAGAAGGAAGAGATAAATACCTGGTCCTAATAAAAGTAACCTTGGGAAGCAATCAGCAAATGGAAAGTAAAAGAGGGCAGAAGGGTATAAGGGGACTAAAGGTAACAGAAAAAATACAATAAAAAAAAGAAAAACAACTAAATAAGAAAAAGAAAGGTAGGACATACCTGGGCACTGGAGTCCTTCACAACATTTATGAAATGAGAACCTATCTTCTCCTAGACCCCTGAGGGTAAAGAGAAAAATCGCATTTAGGAAGTCAAAACCCATGACTCCAGATAATGAAACAAAATGCTTAGGATAAAATTATCAGGTCATATTTAATAAGTCAATATAGATTCATCAGTTGTAACAAAATACCACTTGGTGGGGGGGATTTGTTAGTGGGGGAGGCATGTGTGGGACAAGAGATGAGTGGGAAATCTCTACAACTTCCTCTCATTTAGCTGTGAACCTAAAACTGCTCTAAAAATATCTTTAAAAAAAAAACATATATCAACTTTAAAAGACACTAAACTTTCTCAAATTTTAAGTCATTATCAGTTATTTGGCTACATGACCAGAATGGTGAAAGCCAAAAGCTAAAAACACTGAGAAAACCCAATAAGCCTCCTGTAGAATTGAGTCTGCATAAAACTACTCCGTCAACCCTTTAATCTCAACCCTTTAATCTCATCCTAGCCAAAAATCCAAATAAGAATAAACATATCATTAATCCATTTCACATGCTAGATAGGTAGTTTTTTTGTATTTTAATCATGGAAATGCTAAGGTACTTCCTTAAGTAAAAACTTATATTAAATTAAAAAGGGAAGGAAGGAAGGAAGGAAGGAAGGAAGGAAGGAAGGAAGGAAGGAAGGAAGGAGGGAGGGAGGGAGGGAGGGAGGGAGGGAAGGAAGGAAGGAAGGAAGGAAGGAAGGAAAGAACGAAGGAAACATACATTGGGGTGCATAGGTTCTTTTGAATTGGTGTTTCAGGATTCTTAGGGTATAATCCCAGCAGTGGAATTGCCAGATGAAAGCAGCACAATTTACAATAGCCAAGTGATGGAAGCAACCTAAGTGCCTATCAGTAAATGAGTGGACCAAAAAACTGTGGTACATTTACACAATGGAATACTATGCAGCAGAAAGAAAGAAGGAGCTACTACCCTTCATGACAACATGGATGGAACTGGAGACCATTATGCTAAGTGAAATAAGCCAGGTGGTGAATAACAAATAGAATATGATCTCACCTATAAGTGGAACCTCATGAACAAAACAAACAAGCAAGCAAAATATAACCAGAGACATTGAAATAAAGAACAAGCTGACAGTAACCAGATGCTAGCAGGTAGGGAGATAATGGGAAAAAAGCAGAGATGTCATCAAGGAACATGTATAAAGGACACATGGACAAAGCCAAAGGGTGGTAGGATTGAAGGTGGGAGGTCAGGATGGGTGGGGCAGGGGGAAGTGGTTGGGGGAAAATGGAGACAACTGTACTTGAACAACTAAAAAAAACTCCTCAATAGTAAAAAAAAAGTACAGAATCCCATAAAAAGAACCCTCACAGGCTGTAGGTTAGAAAGCTATATAAGAAGGATAGAGCCAAAAGTACTGAGTGGATTTAGACATTTGTATAGCTTCTTGCCTCTAAAATTTGTCAACATTTCTTATTACATCCATAATTTTTTAAAATTTTTTAAAAATGGTTTTACTTTTTTCCATCACCATATATCCCCCCATACTCTCTTCTACCTCCACTCACCCCATTCCCCCTGCAGTTATCACACTGTTGTCCATGTCCATGAGTTCTTTCCCTTTTTAATTTTTTCCTTTTTTTTTCTGGATCCCTCCACCCCTCTGCCCTCCTGAGAGCTGTCAGCCTGCTTTCTACCTCTGAGTCTGTCACTTTTGCATTTTTTAAATCAAGATTGTCCTTTCAATTGTGTGAACACCTTTAAAACTCTTAATATTTAGTTGACAAATTTCCCTCCAGAAGACTGCACAGATTTACACTCCTACCAATTATCAACCTTTTAAAAACATTAAAACATATCCACAAGACTTGATAATTTTATAAACAAAGTTATATCTTATTATCTTCATGCAAATTTCTTTGATTATTATTGATACTGAATATTACCCATATTAAATTACTCAAATGATCAAAACAATCCTCAAGCGGTATTGTTAGCCTCATTTTAGAAATGTGTAGACTGAAGCTCAGAGACTGTAAAAATCCTCAAGATCACACAGCTCTCAAGTGTTTGAAAGCATACATGAACATAGATTTTACTTTGCCAAAGTTAATTTAAGAACTTGTGACTTATCTGCTCACCTTTGTTTAATGAAAGATCATTTTAATTTCTCTTTCCGGACCTTAGATGTATATAATTATACCAAACATTTTCTACTCCCCGAAACAAGTATATTTTAAAAACCTTTTATTCTCTTCGTGCAGAGCTTAGACTGAGAGGGACGTCCCTGACACACTCGGCTGTTGTACAGGGTGGCACAGACAGGAGCTTAATGAGCGTTTATTTTACTCTGGGATCTGAAAGTCACTTTACTTACTTCATTGCATATATATATGTCTTCATCCAAGTAAGCGTAAAAATTTACCTAGTCATACTAAACTAACAAACTAAATTATTTAAGATTTTTTAATGCAAAGGGTTAAATACCTTTAATCCTAAACTGGTGACATAGTATTCAGTATTACTCTGGAAGCTACCAGAAAAGTATGGCATATAGAGGGAGTGACCTAAGTTGAAATTGCCTTTAGTGCGGCTGGACCTGAAGAGCTTCCTTAATACCATCATTGCACGGAGGTTAAACATCCAGGTTCTTAGTGCTGATGTGCACTGTAATGTGGACGAAATCGCCAAACTTGATGCTGAGTGAAAGAAGAAAGGCACAAAAGGTCACCTGTTATATGATTTCATTTATATGGAGTATCCAGCATAGATACAGCCATAAAGACAAAAAGGAAGTCAGTAGTTGCCAGGGGAAGGAAGGAACAGGAGTTGAGTGAAGCTGTCTAAAGGACAGAGGGTTTTACATTGAGTGATGGGAATGTTTTGGAACTAGATAGAGGTGGTTGTTGTATAGCATTGCTAATGTGCTCAATGCTGCTGAATCGCTCACTTTAAAATGGTTAATTTTATGTAATGTGAATTTCATCTAAAGAAATTACTTTTTTAAATTCCAAGTTCTTCAACCCAACAGATCTCAATTTGGAAGCCAGCTCTGTCCCTTCCTAGCTGAGTGACAATGGGCAAGTAATTTTAACTTCCCAACCTAAGCCCTAACCCTGACCTTTTTACCTTAAACCCTCTTTACCTTCACTGCCCATAAAAGATTGTTGTGAGGATTATAGGAGATCATCTATATACCACCTTTGGCACAGCGGCTGGTGTATCAGCAATTCTTAGGAAGTGGCAGCTGTTACCACTTACTACTGTCACCAGCAGTGATGGCAGCAATAACAGCAGTAGGTTGTGTTCCAATCCAGGTGCTTGGTATAGTCAAGTGACTACTTTCCAGTCATAAGTCTCATTTCAGGTTATTAATTTAGGAAAAATTCACATGACATTAACTTTAAAAATGTATTCCCTCAGTGGAGATCTTCTTTTGAAACACAAGTTTTAGATTAAAACTGTTGTTAATTAATGTCAAAATAGAAGCAGATCTGTGCAAGCAATGAGTAAGAATCACATCCCTAAAACATCAGATTATCACCTTTCTTGGGAGAGTAGCACACTGCCTCCCCATGTGTGCTCCTCTACTGAAAATGGACCAACCCATGAAAAAAGTTATTCCCTGGGGCATTTAAAAGGAAATGTGAGAAGAAAAACAGGGATTCACTGGGCTTCAGATGAGGAGAACTTTGGCCGTCAGTTGAAAGTTCCCATTTATCGGTAGTGGGTGGCCTGTGTTACTCAGAGAGGTGGCTTGATGGCCTGTGTTCCTCTAGCTCAATCAAAAATGATTTCTACAATGGTACTTTTTATTAATGGGATTCTCCAAAGAGCTAGAAGTACCTTTGCTGCTTTCCTGGCTGACAGTTTGTTTCCCACATATCTTGGTTTTATTTGTTCTTCCTATGGGTTTCCCAAATCAGGAGGAAGCTGAAAAAATTTTATGAGAAGGAAATGCAGTTTTGTAGTCTTCTTGTAACTGTGTAATTTGTTTCCCTGAAGGCTACTAGAATAAGATATAAAGGACAGCAACATCAATACCACTTATTGAAAGAGGCAGTAAAGGTAAAGTTTGTTCCCCAGTATCAGTTCAGCTTTCCCATAGTAGAGTGTGCAGTAAAAAGAGGCTGCTAAGGCTGTGGAAACTGATGGCCTTCAATTGGAGACAATGCAAATGCACATGGCTTTGCACCCTGGTGTTATTAATTATTAGCCATGTGACCTAAAGTAAAACCTTAGCTTTTAGGGCTTTTCTGGCCTTATGTGAAGAATGGGGATATCTATTTCCAACAGTTGTCAAAAGTATTGCTTTAATTACCTTGTTTACAGTGGTTCAGTGCTCAGCAAATAACTGGACATATATGTCTCTTCCCCTTGCACTGCAAGCTTCAAGAGGAATGCTGTGGCAGCTTTTGCCATCAGAGTAGCTAGTGGGTTTTGTGTGTTATTGTGGGCTTGGGAATGTTTGCTTGGTGCTTTCCATCCATTATCTCATTTAAATTCTTACATCAAGTTTATGTGGTAAACATCATACCAAGCTTACAGCTGTGGAACATGAGGCTCAGAGAAGTTAAATGATTTGTCCAAGATGGCTCTGCTAGCAATTATAAAAGCTCATCCAAACATCCAAACTCAGGTCTCCCTGACAATGGAGCTTGCTTATATAACTTCTACATCAAAAGGTTTCATACAGGGTTTAGCTGCTGTTTAATTGAACTGCTCTTTGTTGACTTAAATCTTGGAACTATACAGTAGACACTGAATAGTAAAATTGTGGGTTATCCTCACCCGGGGTCTGATTTTCAGCTCCAGAAAGACCTTATACATCCTGGTCATTATTCTCTTGGACCCAGGCAGCCCACTCAGTTGAGCGCCCTATCCCAGGAGCTCCTGTGACAGGACTGAAGGCTTCTGAACAGGCCTGACACATACCAGGCATGGTATGCAGCCTTTGCATAGTGGTTCACAGGTCAGATGACCTCTGTGCAGTTGGATGAAATGGAGTCAAGAAAAGGCACACGTGAAAATACATTGCTTTCCAAAGTGATGGTGCATCTGCAAGGGTATGACTGGCTGTGATATTCTTGGCTTTCATTGGAAACACCCCAGGCTGCTTGAGTAATTAATTTCCTAAGGTAGGTCATTAACAGGCTTCCTGCTTTCTTCCTCTTTTGACAGGCCCAGCTGTGAGATACAGTAAGTTCGAAATGTCAGAGGCGAGGCCACCTCCCTTGCTTGGGCAGCACACAACGCACATTCTGAAGGAGACCCTCAGATATGACGACAGGACCATCCGTGAGCTGCTCAGGACTGGAGTAGTGAGCCAACATGAAACCGAGTGACAAAGGAAAAATTCTTTCTCAACACCACAATCTGAATGCATTTTGCTAGCAAGGGCAGTACTCTTTCTGAACCCCTCTCCCCAAGTCTGGTGCCTGGCACTAGAAAGTAGAGTTAGATAAATTCCAGATTTCCTGCCTAGCTTTTGGCTCTGCTATCTGCTTTTTAAATGTACCCCACCTTATGCCCTGGAATAGAGAGTTTAAGGTATCCTGTCAACTGAAAGGTCACTGGTTCAGTTCCCTGTCAGGGCACATGCCTGAGTTGGTGGCCAGATCCCGAAGTGGGGGAGTATGAGAGACCACTTATTAATTTTTCTCTCACACATCTATGTTTTTCTCCCTCCTTTGCCCTCTCTCTAAAAATAAATAAATAAAAATTTTAAAAGATTTAAATGTACTCCACCTTTCATTTCTTACCAGTTTTTCCTCCATATAATAGACTAATTGTGGTTTTGTGAAGTTTTTTGGTAAAGATTTCCTTTTTCTAGAAAAATACGTTCCTCATTCTAATTACATTAATAGACTAAATGTTTTGCCTTTCCAACCCACGCTGGTCTGAAAAAGAACAGATCTCCTGACATTCTCTACTTGCACATAAAGTCCTCATTTAATCCTTTGTTAGGAAGTCAAAGCAATAAGCAGAATGACAGTCTCAGTGATTGATTTTAAACAGAATAACTTAATTTTGAGCTCATGAGCCCTTTGTTAATCTGTAATTTAGACCATGGACTTTGCCGATGGCCATTAGCTCCATTCTCTGCCACTGGAGTAAATGTTTGTTTTATGTTGTATTTCTCCGATAATTTCATGATACTGTAGGAGAAAAATCAATTTCTATCAATTCATTTTGAGGCATAGGTATCTACCTGCATCAGGGATTGAAGAGTGGTTCTTTAATCAATACCTTATTTTGAGCCAAGGTTTTAAATGAATGTCAGATGATTATTTAGGTATTAAATAATGTATAAATAATGACAAAAAGAAGAATGAAATGAAAACATTCATGGTAATCTGAAGAAGAATGTGTCTACTGTAGAAGAATGTATCATTCCTTATTATGAAATATTTGTATTTAAGCATTTAAGTATTTGTCAGTGAATTTAAAGTATAGAAAACATCTTCTGTCCAGAAGGTAGTAGCCGAATTGTACTTATGTTCCAAAATAAACTGTCACTCAGACTGACAATCACCCACACGCAGGTACAGTCCCAAGGAATCAGATGACCCCCATGATCAATATACTGATATAATCTCAATCCATGGGCAATTAGGAACACATGTTTGAAGGTCATGTCATTACATACAAAGTGGTAACAGAAAGTTAAATTTCACATTCATCTCTCAAACTGTGATTTAGAACTAATTTTCTTTTTGTGTTCTTTTTTATTGGAATGGTTTTAGTCATTTATGCATGCTGTAAACCCAATATGTGTCTGGAGTCAAGAATTCCAAATTTAAAAAAGAAATGTCTTCTTGCATGGCCTCTCAGGGCTTTTTAGAAAGAATGCCTACTAATTTTTGCAACAGTTATTGTCCTCCCTGTTTTTGTTCTCTGTGCACATCTTATTCTGAAGTACTCCTGCTGTTATTCCACTAGTTAGAATTTCATCATACAAGGGTAATTGATGCCTTATGTAGTACTTTTCCCCCAATGGCTATTTCATAGATATATACAGGGTCTGTCTTAAATAATGCCCCTTTTTATTACAAAATCTTTTATTACAAAATCATAAGCACATAATTCTGTAACATAACAATATCATACTCAAGCATACCATAGGACACTTTAGGTGCAATGTTCAAATTAAAACTATAAATTATTACACCCATATTATTACCCTACCAACCACACTTAAGCAGGCGTTACTCCTGCTAGACTCTGTATTGGACACAGTCACTCACTTCAAGCCAGACATCTAAATGAAATTCCTCCATGAATATACAATTAGTAATGAAAATGGTAAAAAGCTGAATGACAGACAATTGACAAAACCATATATCTTAAATGACAGACCCACTGTTACTTCTACTGATCCAAGTAGATATCTTGAAATGCAAATTACATGGTTACTGAGCAATGACCCTAAATATCTGGGTAGTCATATGCAGGAGGATACTGATCATTCAGAGAAGGTCACAAAATGCTTCTAAAGCCTTGAAATCAATTAAAACTGCAGTCTTCATACATGCATAACAAAGTAACCATCGGAGACTCTCTCCAGGGCAGTCATGTGTGTAGCTAACCAGATTACCACCTACACAACTGAAAATGATCCAGAACGTTGACCCTAGTCATTATCTAACAGAAAGCATTCACTTTACCTATTTAGTGACGGAAATAATTCAGAATAATTAGCGCTGAAGAAAACATTGTGCTAGCTAAAATTTTTAGCAAATGCCCCAGCTCAAGTTCTTCCTATAAACAAATGTACTGTTTTAATTATCAGGACCTATTATCTTACACATCCCTAAGCTGAACATACTAGTAAGCACCATATGCTCAAGGTCAGTATACATCAAGGCCTGCCTTCTGGCAGGCTTGTGTGTGAGGCTTGCCTAGTTTTTTGAAACTTAGTGGGTTAACCAATATGAAAATGAGGGTGTGTCCACAAGCATCTTGACTTCCTTGATTTTTTCTGAAACATTTTGCTGCCGTGTTTTCTGGTTAATCAAGCATGATACTTTCCAACATGCAGTCTGATATGCTGAATGTTTTCCTAGAAGGGGAGACATGAACATTGACCAACTTTGTGTGACTACCCCAGTTATATGATATTCTTTTGTCTTTGAGTCATTTACTAAGAGTTAGAAGTACAATCATGATTTAAGAAAAGCAGAAACAAAGGAGGTCCCATTTAGGCTATTTCATAGGCCATTCAGCTACTAACCCTGGATAGCCCCATGATGGGGTTTTACATGAAGACTTCATGACCCTGCTTTTAGCCTTCTTCATGGAAATTCACAACCACTCCCATCTCACCTAAATTTGACATTTCACTACTGACTCCTTTGTCTCATGACATTGGCATGCTGTCCACTTTAAGAGCTTTTAGTTGTGAGTTTTCCTTATCAGTTTCCCACATGGCTCAATTCTGCTTTCATCCATAGGACACATTCTCCAGATAATGGCCCGCAGGCACGGAGAAAGAATGCCCACTCAGGGCTGAACACGCTGTCAGACCTTTTGTCTCTCCTTGGACTACTTACCGTTGATTCTAAATTGGCAAATGAGGCAAGTGGGAAGAAAGGCACATTTCCTACCCTTTATACCCTGATCCTGGGCTATTCATTTTCAAATTCATTCTCTAAGAGTATGATATTCTTCCTACATTTGCTTCTGTTCATAGGAAACTATTCTTTGTAGTGAGCTTTTATCATTGATGAGATACTTGAGGCAGTGGGTCTGAAAAAAATAGCTGTTAACCTTGACTGTAGTATCAATGATCTGTAGGAGATGAGAATACCAAGTTCTCTTCCTTCTTGATTTTGTTGTACCAGTACTAATACAGTATTGTTTGAAAAGAATGAAAAGATTCAGAGAAAAGTACATAGTTCCCTTCCAAACAGCAATTGGGAAAACAAAAAAAACACATCACAGAGTCTCATTATCATCCATATTGAGGTGTAGAAATTTTCTCAGACTTCAGGATAAAGTTGTTTTTTATAGCAATACCAGGGTTAAATGTAAAAATTACTACTCTTATATGATGATTAGATTTTTAATGTAGACTTATCTTCTGAGTCTAAATGGCCTTGAACTTTTAAACCAGTCTGGTTACACACTGGACAGGTTTATGTGGTATAATTAGTAGGAATAAGCAACTTCAATAGACATGTTTTCCCAACACCCATTCAAAACCATGTCTGCTGCTGTCACTTTAGGAGCTTAAAGTATTAGAGACAAATGCATGCAAATTCTTTGCACTCACATTTAATTCCATGTACTGGGGGGATAACGTACAAAAAATGAGAGTTTTGAAGATATGAGAGTTAGAGTAGGGTAAATTTGAGAAGCAGGAAAGGAAAAGAGAGCATGGCCAGGTCAGGCAGACCCACGTGTGTATTCACTTAGGAGACTCTGGTGCCCACAGCAGCATGAGCCCGGCCTCTTGATGTTCAGGTGCCAGGAGGAGAAGGCAGACACTGGATGCAGCTCAAACGCCACCCAGGAAGCAGAGTTCACCCACTTCCAAATTATTTCCTATTTCTTAAGGCTTTAGGATTAAAGGCACTGCTCCAAATCCTACCCCTTTGCAACATTCTTAAAAAGAAACTGTTGCAGGCAGAATAATGGCTCAATAAAGTGCCCACACCCTAATTTTCAGAACCTGTGAATATGTTACCTTGAGCAAGAGGGAATTAAGGTTGCTAATTAGGCTACTTTAAAATGGAAAGATTATCCTGGATTATGCAGATAGACCCAATGTAAACACAGAGGTTTTTTAAGTGTAGAAGAATAAATGTCAGTTACGTGATATGAGAAAGACTATACTGATGGACCATTGCTGACTTTGAAAATGGAAGTGAACTAAAAGATGTAGGCAGGTAGAAGATGGAAGACAAGAAGAATGGACTCTCCCACACAGCCTCCAGAGGGGATGCGGATCTGCCTGATTTTAGGCTGGTAAAATTTTTTTGGACTTATTTTGAATTTCTAGAAGTTTAAGATAATAATTTTCATTGTTTGAAGCCACTAAATTAGTGATAGTTTGTTACAGCACCAATAGAAAACTAATACAGAAGCTTTTCTGCCTTTGCAAGTCTAAAGAAACAGGGAAACCACTACTTTGCAAAGTGACCAGGTGAGGCTTTCTTTCTTACGTCTTTCTCTATTTTTCTGCCTGCTTACTTCCCTGCCTTTCTTTTTTCCCATTCTTTGAAACCCTTCTTACTTTCTCACTGATAATAATTTCTCTCCCTCTCCTTTTATCTTTCTTCACCTCTTCCTTGTATCTCATCTTTCTCTCCCTTTTCTCTACATAAACACATGCAGAGTTATATTCATGTTACGCAAGCATGGATGCCAAAACCTACGACTGACCTTCAGAAAAATAGCACTTGCACAGTAATTTGGAAGATAACTCTTGGGCATTCTGGCCATGACTTCACTTCCACAAAAAATCTTGAAATAATCTCTGGGTGTGGCGGTTCTTAAACTGCTGGCTACCCAGCCTCCACTGAAACTCAGGGGAAGACATGAAGGAGCACTCCAAATGCCTCTCTGGGTCAAGGTAGAGCTCTCAGGCTTACTATCTCTCGGTAACATGTCCCCAGTTCTGAAGAAAAAGACTGTGATACAGAACAGAATCTAGACTCTGTGACAGGACCTTGCTGCTTTGGTTATTGGGCTTTCTTCTGAGAAAGGGAGGTGGGGATATGGAGACATGATTGGCCAATGGTTCTGCTCCAGCACTAGGCCTTGGCCTCTGTTTCTTGTTCTTGTCTTTTAGAGAAGGCAGGATTACTTGGCCTTCAGGTGGTGATTACTAGTTTGTCCCTAGCCATTTTATTCAAATGGCCTCCAGAAGGATGGTGCCTTCTTCTCTGCATTGGTTTTTCCATCTGTTAAAAAGAGTGACTGGATCCTCATAGCTCTCTATAATTTTTTTCTTTCAATAGGATAAAAAACACTTTAACACATCACTGATCCCCTTTTAATTTTCTTGCAAATTGACCACATGACAGTCTGTTCAACTGAGTTTGGTTTCTTTGGCTCCTGACCACATATATTGGAGGAAAAATGCTTTCCTGCCTCTTATCCTGTCACCTGCATGCTTTTCTCTTGCCCAAAATTTTGCACAAGTGCTCATCATGAAGCAAGACACTCAGCTTTAGAACATACAACTGAGATTGAAATTAATGTAAAACAGCCCCTTTACCTCTTTGTGAACCCTAAAGAAAAATTCGGACTTCCCTAACGTCTCTTGGTATGGGATGTGGCAACATGTGTAACACACATTTGCCCTGACACTATTGAATTTATGATTTTAGATTTTACAAAGAACTTTCTGGCTGTTCTTGACAGAAGCTTTGAAATGTACTACAAATGGACATTATTGTGCTCTTTCTTTGGAGACGTTCAAGAAAATTTTAGCATCTATGAAAATATTGGGGGGAGGGACTTAAAATCACTCTTTCTGAGGTTGGAAAAATGAACTACATTTTCCTATTTAGAATTGCCCTTACGTAAAGTCAAACATGCTTGCAGTGGCATTCGTGTAGTTGAGAAGGAAGGACAGAAATGGGATGACTTGAAGTTCACCTTGGGAAATGATACCCAGTGACTTAGGATCTTTTCTCCTTTTCTCAGGGTATTCTCAGATACTTTGAGAATCTTTTCAACCTGATCTGCCGAACCATGCAATGGGAAAAGCCTGAGGCAATAACAAACTAAATTTTCCTATTTTAAAAAACACAAAAACCTGGAACTATCCAATCACTACTGGGCTTCCACCTCTGGGTTCATGTTTTCCACCTTCTGAATCCCAAACACTTTGTCTGGTTCTCTATATTTGCTTTCTGGGAAAACCTAAGTGAAAGCATGTGGACCCAGTACTCAGCCAGAGGTGGTGCTCAGGACTTGCTAAGTGAATCAGTGAGCTGAACTCACTGACCTAACCACGGAGAGATGACAGTGATCCAAACTCAATGTTTCATACACCTATTGTCACATGACTCAGGCCAGATGAGGTCAAATGAGTAGCTTGGTGGGTCCCTGTGTGGATGTATTTCTGAGGGAAGTTTTACTAACTTAGTAGAAAGAGCACTGAGATCTAGAATAAGCTCAACTAGGGGAGAAAGAGAACTTTACAGAAGTCAGAGTTATAACCTTTAATTTCCTGTGCAAAATGGAAGTAGATTTACTCTGTTCATTCCCAAGATATAAAAACTCTTATTGTGTTCTTTTCTTCTCTGTGTTAGAACACATAATAGATAGAGTTTAGCCATGCTGGGTGATTTTTTCATGAGTTTTATGACTGGTGTTAAATTTGATGCTAAATAATAATACTTATTATAAGTAACGTCTATTGAGTCCATATATGTAAGCCATTTTTCTCAGTAGATTTATATGTACCAAATCACTTAATAAATGTGCCCAGAAAGGCTTGATGGATGTGCTTCTTGAAGAAGGCACTATGCCAGTGTGGAGAAATTGTGTGTTCTCCAGCCTGCCGTGTTCAATGCACCTGGTACCCTACCATTATTACCATGAATGCTACTTTCAGATTGTGTCCCTAAAACTCATGGCCCATGGGACTTTTGGTATCTTCAACAGGTAATGGAAAGGATACGTCGGGAGAGAATGAAAAACCCAAATCCAATCATTTCAGTCTTTGTACATGCTCTAGAAATAATAGTGTTTCCAGAAAACCCACCTGGGAAGTCTCAAACTGCCATCTCAGTGAGATATTACATTTTTTCATCTGTTACAAGTCCTAAGGAGATATATATATCTATATATATATTTCCTAAGTTATATATAACTTATATATAACTTTCCTTAGTTTATATATAAGTTATATATATAGTTTATATATATAACTTCCACAATAGAGGATCTTAACTCCAACAGGTTTTTCTGTGTGTAAATTTACAGATACAAATGGCCATTTCTGGTTCTTTTTAAAGGTTAAATAAAGCCATAGAGTAGCTGAATAAGTACTTCACAAACAACTCTCCCAAAGACCGTTGTCGAAGAAAATGAGAGAACCTAGGTCACTTGGATTTAGCCACTTTGGGCAACATCACTCAGTGCACAAAGAACACCTAGAACACTGTGGAGACCTAATGGACTATGAGAGAGGAACATTTCAGTGTAAATGAACCATAGCTTGTCAGAAGACTAAAAATTGTTGGAAAAGTAAGTGACACTATTTCCAATTAAATTTCAGATTCTCCTCAGGCAAATGAAAAAGTGTGAGAGATGTCCAGGATGATTTATATACTCCAGCAGGAATTAAAAAATTATATTAGTAGGAAAAAATTCATTTGCATAAAAGCATTTTTTATAAGCAAATCCAGTAAAAAATGTAATCTTCCCAAATGAGAAGATACAGGAGTGAAGCATACAGATAACTTCTTTCAGTTTGTTTGGAGCATTTTCAAAGCACTGGTATAAGAGAGGAGAGGGAAATTCATCTTGGCATCTGTCTGTTAACTCACGCATGAAGCTTTCTCTGATTTTCATGATTGGAAGCGACCTCTGTATCTTGTTTGCTCTCTGCATTTATCTGATCATAGCAGTTATGTGACATTGAGTTATAATCACTGGTCACCAATTGCTCTCTCCCATTAAATTTTAATATCCTCGTGGGTATCTTAATCACCATTGTATTTCCAGTGGTTATCATGATGCCACCTCCACAGAAGATACACAATAAATATCTTTTGAATAGACATTCTTTCATCCACCAGATTACATGTTCTATGAGAGAAGAATTGGTCATATTCACTTTTTATAACTCATGGTGCCTGTAATAGTCTTTGACGTTGGTTTTCATCAATTCTCTTCCTATATGCACATGCCTCTCTTCCCATCAACGGATGTGCTTTGTTCCTCTTCCCCTGAAATTTGGGCTGGCCTGACGACATGTTCATTTTTTATCTCTTTATTTTAAATAAATTTAGATTTTCAAAAAATTACAAAAATGGTATATAGAATTCCCATATGCTATTCACTCAGTTTCCACTAATATTAACATTTTATATAACTGACACAATTATCTAAGCCAGAAAACTAACATTGATATAATACTATTAATTAATCTACAAACATTGTCCAAATATTACTAGCTGTCTCACTTTGGTAGACAGAATTCTAAGATAGTCCCAGGATTCCCTGCTCCTGATGTATACATTCTTTCTCCTAATTCTTCAAACAAATACTAATCTAAGTACTGCTATGGAAGGATTTTGCAGCTGTAGTTAAGGTACTAAATATTATCTAGGTGGACCTTATCTAATCCCATGAGTACTTAAAAATCTGTGTCTAGAGATCAAAGATTTTAGTCCAAATATTTGAAGCACAAAGGAGAAAACTTTCCAAAAGAACATTCTCCCCGTATCCCCCCCAAAACAAGCAAACAAAAGAAAATGTCTCACTTTGACCAGTGGAATGTGGTAGAAATGACTGCATCAGTTCTGATCAAGGCTTGAAGAGGTTTATCATCTTTTTCATTTGCATTTTGAAATCAACCACCACCAAAGAAGTCTGGCTGCTGTCTTTGGAGAGAGAGGGGCCAGTTGGAGGAGCACAAAGACACCAGGCTTGTGAGTGCTTTCCCGGCCCTCCAGCTTACTTCTGTAACCACGTGAGTACGGTTGAGTCAGTTCTGCCAGATGGAGCAGAAGAACTGCCCAACTGAGCCTTGCCCAAACACTGATATATATAAATTAAAGTTCTAGTCCACTCTTTTAAGGTAGTTTGTTGTATAAGTAAATGTCTAACTCAGAGAAAGTTCTCAATAAATATTTAACAAATATAGTTTGATGAATAGTGTTCCTGAAATCTTGGCTGATGGAGGTAGGAAATAATATGCTGTGCTATGGCTTATTAATTATTTTTTCTATTGAAATAGGGCAATGAAAAACCTGCTTTTGTTGAAAGGTTTTTAAAAAAATAAACTGGCTTACCAGTGTCACATAACAAATGGAATATGTTTAATTATTTTGATGATGTGATGCCTCAGCATCCTCATTCTGACCAGGTGTAAATCCTTTCTCATCCTCAGATAAAACTGAAGATAATTGGCCAGAAACTGCCATGTTTTTCATCTGGAAAGAGGTTAGTATAGGAAAGGTTTAAGTTACTGAGGTGTTTCCATGGTTGGCAGCCCCTAAGATAGCCCCCAGAGGATCTTACCTGTGCTTCACACCTTTGTGCTATCCCTTCTCACATTGTACTAAGGTTGGTCTATGGAAACAACAACAGATAGCACAGGCAATAGTATGATTAGGTTTTGAAAAACTGAAGCTTCTGCTCTCTCTCTCTCTCTCTCTCTCTCTCTCTCTCTCTCTCTCTCTCTCTCATCACACATTCTGGGGAAGCCAATTGCCATGGGGCAAGCAGCCCTCTACAGAGACCCATATGACAAGAAACTGAAGCCTCTGGCTAATGGCCAGTGAGAAACCGAGGTCTGCTGACCTGTCAAGAACCACAAAGTGAGTTTGGAAACAGATTCCCTCAGTACAGCTTGGAGATGACTATAGGCCAGCCAATAGCTTACTGACATCTCAGAACCATACAACTAGGCCTCTCCCAGATTCCTGACCCTCAGAAACTGAAAAAAAATGTTGTTTCAATTTTATTTTCAACAAATTAGGTTATCTTTAGCTTGGGGGAACTTATTAAGGCAAAATACCATTTTTAATATGACTTATAGTTTTGACTTCCAATGTTATGATTTTTGTCAGTTATCACTACTCTTACTTAAGTGTAATACATCTGTACAGCCAACCATATGTGGAGGCATTATAAGAACAAGGACAGTGCTGCCTGCAGGGTAGAAATTACAACAGTAATGTACAGTTAGTGAGCGAGGGGAAAAGGGACACAAAAATTTTGAAGGGCCCCTCAGAATAACTTCCACCTTTACAGTATGTCGTAGAGCTAGTGGTTCTCAAGGGGAAGGGGAGTCACTTTCCCCTGATGGGACATTTGACAATGCCTGAATGTGACTTTGTTTCTCATAACTGGGGAAGAAGGGGGAGCAGTTTGCAGCTGGCATCCGGTATGTAGAGGCTGGGAATGCTGCTAAATAACAGCGATGCCCAGGCCGGCCCCACCACATGCACTCATTTAGTGCAGATATTAATAGAGCAGCAGCTGAGAAATGCTGTTCTATAGGAACAGAAGAACAGGTCCCTTATTGGTCATCACTACTTTGTTTGTTTGGTTGGTTGGTTTTTTTTGTTTTGTTTTTTTTTTTTTTTACTTTATATAACCTTAAGAGAGGAGGGAGATTGGCTTACTGAGGTATAATATGATCCCAAGAAAAAAGTCTACATCTTTTTTAATGGCAATATGAAATCCTTGGAAAACTTTTTGTGATTTGTATGTTTCTCAAGTGGAGGCAAGAAGGTTAATGGAGTGAACTCATTATTCTTCACAGTTGCAGTCACATTAAGGACAGAAATAAAATTTCAAGAAAAATCTTTGATTTTGATATAATCAGAGAACTGTAACATGCCCAAGGGACCTTAGCCTGGCTAGATCCCCCTCCTGGTCCATGGTTTACTCTGTGGAGTCAGGAGCTTTAACAAGATAATTTCTGGGATCCTGATTTCAAGTTATCCCATTCTGTGATTCTTTCATTTAGGGTTATGCTATGGATACACAGAGACTGCCATAGGTATAGACATAGCTGACAGACAAGTTCAAACAATAGTGTTAGAAGGAGAAACATACTTTAAATAAAGAATTAGGAGTACTCCTTCTGGATATTTGGTGATCCAGAACTGTAGGGAAGCAGAGTATTTACAAAATTAACAAATATGATGTGGCATAATACACATATTCCTTGGCAAAACTTTCTGTTCTTTGATGCGTGCTCTCTGCAGATGTCTACTCTGGGGAATAGTTGAGGTGTGATTGAGGCAAAGTGTTCACATATGAAGATCTCAGGTTATAGCCATAGCAGAACCGAGATGACCCCTTGATCAGTGCATGCTCAGTAACATCCCCCACACCCCTGAAATCCTGCAGATCTGGCAGTCTTAGGTTCTTCTCTACAAGCAGCTTTTGAGGGGCAGGTGAGGACATGAAAAGGAGAATAAGTATGTGTGCAAAACATTAATTAACATTTGCAGTTCTATCCAATTGTTCTGACAAGGTTAAAGTGAGGACCAAAAAACTCACCAACAAGCTTCCCATTGGAAAGAGTTACATCATGAAAGGAAACGATATTTCAAAGAATCAAATGGAAGAAGAGCATTTAAAGGTCATGTGATAGAACTTAAGCCTAGACAATGACTTTTTCTTGGCTGTAATTCTCAACTCTATGGACCTAAGCAAGTTACACCTAGAAGATATGCAAAGGGAAGGGCATCTGGCAAGCAGGCTTCTGCACCAGTGTGTTGATTTTACTCAACTATCAGAACATGGCAAAGCTCCCAGTTCCACCCATTCCTTCCCATGTCCACCATCACTGTTTTAACCTACGCCCTTCTTGCTTCCTCTCCTTCTTGCCCTCTGCCATCCCTGTCTTTCCTTCCAAACTCAGTCTAAAAATTCACCTGTCTAATAAAGTTTTCTAAAAATTCATTCTTATCCATTCTGATTATAACTGAGTGCTTCTTTACTCAATATTTATGTTTGAGTTCATTTTGCCATCACACAGGGTTGTTGGAGGTCTTGTGTTTGTTAATCTTTGGGCAGATAGAGGATGGGGACAAGATGCTTAACATCAAGAAACTGGACCTTGGACTGGGAAGGCGAGACAATTACATAAACTGGATGCAGAGTAACTCCTGGTGCTACATAAACAATGCAAGTGCTCTTGAAGTTCAGGAGGGAGAATAATCTCTGTAAGCTTATATGTTTATTAAAGTATGTAGCAAATAAAAACCTTCATCTTCAAAGAAAAGTGAGATTTAAATCAGTGGAGGCAGGTAGGGTAGGACATATGGAGGTGAGCAAGCCATGAAGCAGCTCTTGAGTGAACAAATTACGTTAAAAGGGAACACCTGAGCAGCGAAAGAGGGCCACTATGTTGACAATAGATTAGAAAATAGGAAAGGAGAAGATTTTAGAAGGTAGTTAAAGGCCTTGAAAGTCAAGAGGGTAATTTGTCTGTAGGTACTGAGATGCCATTGTAGATAGTCTAACAAGGAAGTGGCTTTCTCAATGCTGTACTTTGTGAAGATGACCCTGGTAGTTGCAACACAATACACTGGGGTGTAGGAGGACTGGAACCAAAGAGACTAACTGCCATAATCTGAATGTGAGTCAGTAAGGGCCTGGCCCAGAGCCAGCAGCCTTGCATGTGTGCTATACATTTTGTTCCTCATATGTATTAACTTAACCAGATTATAAATGCCTTGTAAATGAAGAATATTTTCTTCTGGTTTTACATCATGTCTCTTCTTGTCTATAAGGTGCTCAGGATTAAGTGTTTATTGATGAGTAAATGTTAGTTATAATCACTCAATAGATTTTTATAGGCTTAGACAAACACTTAGCATTGGTATGGGCAATCATGTAAGAATTTATGATATACAATATATTATCTATGTAATATATTCTCTAGGACCAAGGGTGCCAAGCCATGCAGATCAGATCAGCCATGTTCAAGCAATGAATCCTGAGGATTATGTTGGAAGGTGGAGGCTTGAGAAGACACTGACGTACTTTTAGAGCTCTAGCAACTAACCACCACATCAGGCTTCAAAATTCGTTCTTCTCTGGAAGAAGATGTATTTATACAAGGTCATGGTCATGGTTACAGTCAACACATGGGAGAAATTGATGCTAAGCCTGAAAAACTCTGAGGCCATCTGTCTGCCTGTTCCATGGAAAGTATCATTCCCTAGCACAGATTTAGGCTGAGCCCATATTCCGATCTGCAAAACAGCACTGCAGTTAATTATGGGATTCTCCCTGGTCAGTTTAGTCATGGCCAATTAAAATGGCTGTAGTGATTTCCTTGAGCTCTGAATTCTAGATTGACTTGTTCTACCACTGGGTTAGCCAAATAGTCTGTTTAGTTTTTTCCATAAAATAAAAGACACATTTTTCATATTCACCAATAACTGTATCGATTTGGATATTTTGGGTATGTCAGCTATCTCCTGCATGGCATAATGTTGATTTTTCTCAATTAATGTCTCGATTTGATCACTGGTGATTCTATTCTACTCGCAGTGGTAATTTTAAAATAAGCTCGTGATCCAGTTCTGGACAGTGGGATGAAAAGAGTTTGCAGGAAAGTTTCTGGAAAGTTTACCTTGCCCTTTCTTATTGAATATGAATAAGAAATAAAGTAGTCCTAGTTGCCATAGGAAGCCAAAATGTTACCAGGAGAGGAAACAGCTTTGTGATAAACCGATGCCAAGAATAGCATATGAGAGGGGGAGAGAACCTGGGTTTTTGACACTCTATCAAGTTGTCAATCATCTTATGCTGGAAGCCTGCTCTTCTGGATTTCAGCCTATGTGAAACACACATTTATTTCTCATTTTAGCCAGTTTGAGTTACTGTTTTTGTTGTTTGCAGCCGTAGTATCTCTGGGCAGGGGAATATCCTAACTTTACAGAGATTATCTCAATTAAATCCTCATAGAAACTCTGTAAGGTTGACACTGTCTTAATCCTTTTTTCTCAGGGCAGGGGCCTGAGAATTAGGTTTCATACATAACTTTCCTAGGGTCACAGAGCACTTATGCTTTGGAGTTGTCATTTGTACTTAGGAACCCACACTCTTAAATATTATGCTAGAGTCAAGCTGTCTAATTATTCCATGGAAAAAACAAGATGGATAACATACTAGGAAATGCATGGGCTTGGCATGTTGACATTTCTAGAAAGTATTTTTAACACATTAAAGGAAAAGGGATTATTTGTCTGTACCAAGTTAAAGGAGCTAATGCCACTCATGACTTAGAAGTCTATGTACAAAAAGTGTTTAATTTGGCTTCTTTCCATCTAGCAGGCTGGAGCTATATTTTACAAGGAAGGAAAGTTCAATCCACTGTAAATCAGAGGTTCCTCTACAAACTCCATATAGGTTGTCTCTGTCTCATGGAAGGTGGATTTGGCACTTTGAGATGCTAAAGTTCTTTGGGGTGGGTTACTGGATCACTGTGCTAAATGAATTTGTGCTTGTGCATCCCCTCCAAGGCTGCCACACTTAACAAATGCTGGTCAGATTCACAGTTCCCACTGTGCACAGACACTGTCTGTGTGACTGTTGCTCCAGGAGCAGCCTGCGCAGCCTGGAGCAATTCCAGGCTTCCACGTGGTCAGAGTTCTAATTTCCCCTGGGATCAAGCAACCTATTTTTTTAAATAATATCGTTCCCCGGAAATCATAGCATCCATGAAAGCTTTTCCCTTCTTCAATATATATGTGGACTTGCCCCATTTCTCACTTAGAGCCTGAATTAAGTTCAAAAACATTTAAATTTGAGGTCTACTTATGATTTTTTTGAAGGAGTATCTTCCTTGTATATTGATCTCTTTAACCCACGTGAAGCCTCCTTGGGCCAAAGGATGTTCAAGAATGGACAAATTTTCTTTTGAATTATGGCTTATAATCAAAACTGTACATGTTCTTTAGATAAAATGTAAAAAACAATTTAGCAAAAGATTCCTAAAATATCTTTCACGTTATACCCATATATGTGTCTGTGTCTGCCTACGTTTATTAAAAATTACATCCAATTTCAAGGTTGATCACTGAATTTCCTCCAAATCATTACCAAGTGGATTCAAAGCCTTTGCTAAGCATTTTTAGACATAGCCTGTGTGAAAGTAATTTTGACATATTTTGTGTATTTTTCAATAACGTGCTGCAGGCACTAGTGTATACTCATTGAGTGGGGTATGTGTGAGTAAAATTTTTCTCAATATGTGAACCTTTTTTATTTTTTTACAAAAATTTCAAACAACTCTCATCTGAAAACCATACGCCTCTAAAACTGAAATGGCAGGAACTTCTCCAGGCAATTGACTTCACTAGAAGAGAATTTTACATTTTTTTTTGAAACTTAATTGTTCTATGCTAAGTGCTGACAATTAATATAGAGACTAGATTTTGAGATTTTTAGTTCTAGAAAGAAAAGCCTGGCTGAGCTATTAGATACTTGAGGCTTTACTTCTTACGATGCTGAATCTTCATTCGTTTTCCATTTCTAAAATATACTCAGCTCCTTGAATTGGTTCTGCACACGTGTGTCATATATTCCGAAAAGTGCATGGTGGTAAAACCAGACGAAAATACTGAAGATCTTAACAAAGCTCTGATGTGTACCATTCTCCCAGAAAAATGGTTATTCCAGCCGCCTCCAGTTCAGTCAGTTTTGTTCCTCTTCTGTGGGCCTCTAATGCTTCTTTCTTTTTCCCAGTGACAGAAATTATTCTATTCCTCTTTATTTTTTTGGTGAGGCCTATATTATCTTCTTTTATCTTTCTTTTTTGTTTGGATGGGACAGAGCGTGAGTTGGGATTGAATTTTAATTTCTACAGTACTTTCTTATCTCTCATTTTTTCCTTTTTTATAGAATTCTATTCTTGTTTTTTTGAATGCCATCTTGTTTCAAAATCTCTCTGAGAATGTTAATCAAAAGGTTTTTTTTTTCTTTAAGAAAATCATCCCCTGATTCCTAATTATTCCTGTTTTTTTTTTTCTTGGTGTCATTTTCCTTCTGTGTTTATTTCTGTTATTGGGCAGATTTTTATAATTGTATGGTGACCCTGAGTAGTCTGTTCACATTTATAAATGGAGTGACGATGGCTTGCTTGTATTCTTCTTTCAGTAGGGCTAATTATCTGATAGGCTTCATTTTTATTTTAACATATGAGGAGCTGACCATTACATGACATTGGCTGCTTCTATGGTGCCTTCCTTGTGGGCATCAGTGCGCACGTTAGCTGTTTACATCAGACAGAATTTGTTTTATTTAAAAAGAAAGTAAACCTAATATTTTTTTCCTGGAAGGTGAACATTGGTAATCATTCCATGTTTAGGTGTGTGGATGGGTGGATGTTGTAAAGTCAACTGTTGCTTATACAGACTTTCAATTGTGTGCCTGGAGTCAGCTCTGTGCTATGCTCTGCTGAGCAGATCAAAAGCCTTTTAAAAACTCCCCACTCTCCATATCCTAACACATGCACACACACACACACACACACATACACACATACACTAATGAGGCTTTTTCATCTTTATTTTCTAAATTACCATTCATCCACAATTTACACCTTCCAGAAAGTTAGAATTTTTTTTTTGGTCAGTCAGTTATTTCCATCATGTTTTATTTGTCATTGTTTGTTAATGACTTTTATTTTATTTGTTATGATTGAAAAAGTATTTATAGGGAAAAATTCAAAATATACATTAAAAGTAGAGGTAATAATGTAATTATCCACTGTATGGTTACTGTCCAGCTTCAATAATTATCAGCATTTTATGAATATTTTGCCTATCTCCTACACATTTTTTTCTTATAACATTTAAAAGCAAACCTAGACATTTGACCCTAAAATACCTCAGTGTACATCTCTAACTGAGAAATATGTGCATATAGGATCATTTTCATATAAAAAATTAATAATTTCTTAATATTACATAATATACCTTTTTCAAATTGTTTCAATGTTCCCTAAAGTGACACTTTATACTTGAATTGTTTGAATCGAAATATAATCATGGCACAAAACATGTCCTTAATGATTAGATGTCTTACTTTTTTTTTCTATAACAGTTCTTCTTTTGTGCGTTTTTTAAGAAACATTAAATCAAGCAGCTTTTCTGTTGTAATAAATGACCTCCAAATCTCAATTGCTATAGGTGAAATGAAAAGGTTTTTGGTTTTTTTTTTTAATTTCTGGCTCACATTGTACTTTGTCTGCTATTTGGCAGTGGTTCAGCCTCTCTCCATGTGTCCTCTTACTCTGGGACCCAGACTATTTGTATTAGGATGTTCTTGCAGAAGTAAAAGGACTGCAAAACAGTGATGACATGATGAGAAAAGCTTTGCTTAGACATGTCTTGGTCTCTTTTTCTCACTTGCATTGGTTAAAGCAAGTCATGAAGCCCAGCCAACATCAGTGGGGTATGAACGTGTATAGTTCCTCTGAATGGTCAGACACAAGGCAGTAGGCACCAATGTATGATCTGCTTGCAAGTGTATAATCCTTACTCTTATGGGAAGGGAGAATGAATAATTGGGCAATAATAAAATCCACTGCACATACTTTGATCAGTTGAAGAAACTAGGTCATTTATTATGGAGACTGTCCCACATTGTGAATTTAGCAGGTCACTCCCTTATGGTATTGTTTGATTTATTGTTTTATGTCCTGGAAACTGATATTGAGCTATAGAGTATTGATTGGATTTTGGTTTGATATTTCTTAAGGTAAGAGTACTTTGTAGATACTCTTCATATGTACTTGCTATCTGAGGCTGCCATACAGGTGATTAACCTATTTTACTAATGCTAAGCTTGATCAATGGGCTCTGCTGATATCAGCCTGATCCTTCCACTCAAAATTCCTCATGGATGTCTCATCTTATGGTCTCAGCATCCATTTGTGATTATTATCTAGATCCCACGTTTCACTGGTGACTGCAAAATCATGATTTTTCTTAATTCAATCTATATTTATTAAGTAAAATTAATGAAAAGTATGATTAAACTGCCATTTTGATTCATAGCTACTCTATTTATTTTATATTTTGAAGTTTGAGTAAAATTTCCAGCTAAAAAATTTTATTAAAACAGTTTATAAACCATTGTGCCAGATGATCTCTTGAATACCTTCCAGCTGTAAAGGTTCACGCTTCACAACAGGACAAAGAAGTACAGCCGATAGAAAATTGTGCAAGGTAATCAGTTAGATTCTCCCTCTGGACTGGAGGATTGTGATGAAGCCATGGAGGGTCCCTTGGACCAACAGCTTCTAGTAAGGTGGAGGGAGAATGGTCCTCCAGCCTTCGGTCTTGAAAGCCATGACAAATAATTTTTCTGTCATGTTGTGCAAGTATATGTACCTCATGCCAATGTAAGATATAACACTGGGATTACAAAGCATAACAAAAATAATCTCTGCCTTTCTCTTCCCCAACCCTCTGCTATGGGACCTTTAGCTTCCTCTAAAGTGCCCTATGAATATCCTAATGATTTCACGAGATAACATGTTCTCCCCTGTTCTCAGAAATATGAAGTCACCTGTCACTAACCTCTTCTCATGACCCATCACCCAAAGCCTTGAAATTATAACCTGTCGCTATTGAAGAACACAACTCTGCTACATTCACTACATTCCTTGATATACTACTTTGATTTCCTTTCAAGTGGGAATAATTCCTCTCCTCCATATTTATGTTTCATTTCATTACATGAATAGAAAAGCAATATTCTTGATTTATAGAGATTTTAGTGAAACAACTCTATCAAGTTTAACCCACTGCATCCTCACTTGTGACTCAAGCATATGTTTATGGGGCTTAAGAGAACAGTCTTCTCAATGGCAACCAAACATGGCCCATCATATGTTCCTTTTCTTGCTTTGACTGGAACATGCAGGTGACCCCATGTCCTGATACAAGAAGAGATATTTTGGGACCCTTTCTTAATATGAGAGTAGCAATGACTCTCGTCATGCCACATAAAGCAACAGCTTAGAAGATGACTTCAGTTTCTTCTCCAGATCTTAAGTTCTGTGACACTTTTTTTCCCTGTAGAAGTTGACACTGGCTTCGACCACATAGGGTGGTCTGGAAAAAGTCAAGATGGAACATTTTTGGTAGGTTATATTTGTTCTGAGACTCTCACTCCCACCTTAGAGAAAGCAGAATGCAGAAGGAACAATAGGAAAATTGAATGGGAAGCCTTGGGAGGTGGCATAATCTAAGATATCATTAAGGACGTGTATACAAAAAAAATACACATGTAAAGTCAACAGAGGAAGAGGGTTACTTGGTTTGATAAGTAAACCAGCCCTGGCTCTAACTGCTATCTAAGCCCCTGGGAAATTTTCCTATTCTTACACCTTTGTTTGCTTCCAAGTTTCCTCTAAGACGAAGTCTTTGATGCTATAAAATGTCCTGGTAAGATGAAAACTCACTAGATCCCCCACAGATAAGAAGGTCTTTCATTGCCTCCAGGCATCAAAGAATAATCCACAAAGCTGACAACTATTTAGGGAAATTTTATTAATTTATGAAGGTTAGGAAGTATCAAACACTACAGTTTAAGTTCTTGAAGTCTAGCATTATAAAGAACTTCAGAGAAAAAAACTTTATTTACTCCTGTTCAGAAGCAGACAAAATAGCCTAGTTGCTTCATGGTACATGGGGCCTGGTTGTCTATGATCAACTGATTGGGTTTCTTCATGGTCGTTATAGAGAGGACCATCTTAACCACCTCAGACACTTTCTCTAGTACAAACTTATTCTCTTTACCCTTATGGAAGACAACACCCAATGCTCACTGTAGATATTATATGTATTTGTGTGTGTGAATGTATGTATCCATGTGTGTCTGTGTGAGCTCTCAAGATTCCTCGTGTCACTAACAGAACGTAGACATGCTCACTATTGAAACAATCAATAAGGCTCTTAAAGTGATGCTCACTCTAAGTGCATGTGAGGTCTGTTTTTCATGAATTTGTCTTAAAATTGACTTAAAAATAATAGAGATGCTAAAGGTGAACTTTGGACTTTTTGAAATTGTGTAAATGTAGTGGCTTAAACAGAAAAGTAAAGTAAAATATTAATTTCTTGGTTCAATTTTTAAAGTAAAGAGGAGAAAAGGGGATGAACAAAATTGGTAGTTTAATTAGGTAAAACCAGATTTACCTTATTTCATTTATTCTAGAATCAATAATTTGTCCTTGATGATTTCTTAGAATAATTCCCCATGGTTTGAGGCCTTAAAAATTGGACTCACATCTGTCTGTCCCTTTTCCACACCCCTATATATGTGGATCAGCTTAATCTTCTTTTTCATAATGCTCTTTTACTGTCCTAGACCTTCACTCTGTCAATAGAATGCTCAGTGTTTGATAGAAAATTCTCTTCCCAGTCCACTTTCCAATGCTTTTCCGTAATGCTCACTTGTCCTGCTTAACTGAAAGGAACTGATTATACTGACACAATCAGAACTTGGCATTCCTGACTTCAGTTTTTGTGTTTACCAAGCCTCACTATGCTTTCTTTTCAATACTACAACAGGTTAGTTAATTAGATATCAGTCCAGCTCATGAGGTGCAAGAGGTGAAGATGTTCTCCACAGGTGTTTGGAATCAAAAGTAGCATGCCGATGGTGGTTGAGGATGCTAGCCCTAGTAACTCAACTGCTATTTATTTCCTCAATCAACTCCAGGTGTGACTGTGATGGCCCTGAGTGTTGAAGGATGTGGGGCTTGGTTTCTTTAATCCACAGGTAGCATTGTATGGAAGTTAATAGCATGGGCTGTGGAGTCCAACAGCCTTAAGGGCATATCTTTGCTCTGACATATATTCTATGTGAACTTAGAAAAGTTTCTGAATCTCTCTGAACCTAGTTCATCTATACAATAGAAGTAATATGTCTATCTCATTGAATTGACATGAGAATTAAGTGAGATAGTACATGTAACATGCTTAAGACAGAGTAAATTGTCCTTATAAGTTAGCTACTAAAATTGTTATAAATAGTATAAGATTGGCCTTCTACAAGTTAAGGGTGGAGCTCTCCAGGACTGTTTCAAAATGCAACACTTTAAGTGAAGTTTTTACCATGAAGTTTGGTTTAATTTCCTGTACATTTTACTGGAAGCAGCTGATATAGTTCTACCTCAGCCCTGAAGGAACAGATGCAGCACATCCACCTTCTCCCAGGAGCAGCCCACTGAACTGACGCTGACTCTGAGAGCAGGATACACAACCACAGAGAGGGGTTCTTGTTAACTCAGCTTTCAGGCCCTTAAATAACAGAAAAGTTCTGCAATGACAAATTTGCTCCAGAAAGAGGAGTACCATGATCATGGCTCATCAAATCAGACTGAGCTTTCTTTTGATAGTCTCCATTTTGCAGCAGAAGTGAAACAAAATCTGACTGTCAAGGAGCCCCTGCCCTAGGCAAGATTTATGTTCAGCTTTGTTGACATTTGGTTGTTTTACTGGGATCGTTCCAAGACAATTGTGCTTGAAGAGCCCTCTGAAAAATTTTCCAAGCCAGTAATAGGAGACTACTACCTGGCCAGTCCTCTCAATTGCTGGCATAGGCAGAGAAAAAACCCAAGGACCTCAACAGACTGTTGACCTCCCTGTCAGCATCTGCACTGGCATTAACTCTTTGAGGTTCTGGATGGAAAATGATATCCTGGGCTTCCCGACATATCTGTGTTTCCCTTCCCTACTGCCTTCTTGTGGTGGAACAAATGCTTTGGGATCCCTGAAGAGATAGTTCTTCCCTATGGCTGTGTGCCCTACGCTTGGTGAATGGTTAAGCCTTAACTTGATTCAATCCTCACATATTAAGATTTAGCTCCCATCTCCTGCTGTGCTAGATGTTGGGGGGTTTTTGTGAAAGGAATTATTTTCCCTGAAATTTTCAAGCAGAATTCAAGGGACCTGCTGTAAATTAAAAAATGGCCTTGGAAATTTAGAACAGAAGAAACATGGCAATCACCTTATACTTGTTACAAATAAGCAAGTGAGTGATGGCCCCAAGGGAAAAGAAAGAGAATCAGTTATTCTAAGGAGTATGTGCAATGGAGCCCCTGAACATATGAATGAGCAGAAGCAGAGGTGTAGCTGGGGATGGAAGAGAAGGGTGGTAGGACTAGTCTTTGCTTTATGGGTTTTTGTTTGTTTGTCTGTTTGTTTGTCTGTTAATCTTAACTCTCTTTTCTGGCCCAAAAGGGAATCTTTCATCTGGCAAAGTGGTAGAGAGCATGGCCTTGGTTTAAGACACACTTGGGGGAGAATTTCATCTCTGCCACTCACAAGATATATACCTTGGTCAGGTTGCCTGAACTTTCTAAACCTTGGTTTCCTCATTATTAAAGATAATAACTCCTGTTCTATAAGTTAAATGAATAGTAAATATAAAACCCCTAGAATTGTACCTGTTGAATAATTAGATGGTATTAAAGGTTAGCTAGTGGTGGTGACGGTGGTGTTGGGAGAGGTGGTAATGATGGTGTAGAGGTGGGAGTACTGCTGTTAGCACGAGTGGAAAAAGAGACTTTAGCTTTTCACCATATGATTCAATGGTCTTCAAAGTATGCCATAGCAAATGCACTGGCTTGAAGAGAAACCAAAGATTTTTGGCCTCACCCCTCTACTGCCTTCTCCAAAGTACATTTTTTACCATTTTTGCCTGCTTTTGATTGAATCAGACTTACAAATGGAAAAAATAAGAAGGATCAATATTCCTGACACTTGCGTCACCTGAGCTCCTTAGAGACCTGGCAGTGAAGATTTCCTCAGAATCCTGGTTAGAGACTGGTTGAGCCTTCCTCTCTGGGTGCTCCTGTTCCCTTTCCTGCATCCCCAGCCAAAGAGGCCAGGTGGTTTTCCACACCATCAGACTGAGGTCAGGTTCGACCTCAGTTCTCTAAGGAAAAGGTACCATTTCCTTTGGCCAATTCCCTGGAGCCAACCTTCATCCTGTGATTGGCCTTTTCCCAGAGTGACTCATCAACCCCGAGTCTGGCCTTATTCTGACCCCTGACGTCTTTCTGAGACAGGGTGAGACCTGCTGTGAGGAAAGGCAATCATTATATCATCCCTTAGCTGAGGCCTACATAAACACTTCCTTTCTCTAATGAATGGGCTCCAAAGGGCAGGCTGACTTGTCTTGGTGTGGTCTCCCTAGGACAAGGGTGTGGATGAGAATTTCTGATGCTGGTGTTGGGAACATGCAGATATCAATTTTCCAACTTTTTATCATTGTAACAGAATGTTAATGCTGGTGCAGAAGGACTTCACCCTTTCTTTTTTTTCCTTTTAAAAAAAGTTACAGAAGCAGAATAAGAAACCACCCTATCAGCAGTGCATTGTCCAAAAAGTATCAGTATATCACATACTGTGAAGGCCTAGAATATATAAAGATGAGACGTAAGGGACAAGAAACAGACTGGCATGCTTGTGAATGAGGCAAAATAATGCAATAGCAAAAAATATGTATGATAAAGTCGGACAGAGATGGGCTTAAATTGTGACTGTGAACCTGCTACTGTTTTCAAAGCCTTGGTTTCCTCATAGATAACATGTTAAGTTGGTTAGATAAAGCTTAGTACTGCACCTGGTGCAGAAATGATGCTTAATCCATGGTAGTATGTGGTAGGGGCCATCAAAGCCCTGAGGAATGAACACTGAGCTCTGGTTGGAATGAGTATCTACCTGGGTTTAGGATATTTGAGAGCTAGGATTTGGTCTGGACATTGAAGCAAAGTGTGATTTTCTCAGTGACTTGAGGAAGTGTCATGGATAGAGAATGGACCCTGAGCTGCAAAGGGTAAATTTGTCAGACAATGGGGAGAATAGTGAATGGAAAAAAATAAGCTGACTTGATGGGCTTGACTAACATAGTCAGAAATTCTTTGAGAATGGGAAGCCTCCATCATGGTCCAATCTCCTAGTCCTGCTAACTAGCTAACTCCCAGAACTATTAATCCCAGGAGACAAGAGAATTCAGAGATACCAAAATTGGTATTCAGTGACCATCCCAACATATTACAGGGAACATTTAGAAAGTGGTGGGGAGGGCATCAGCCTGTGGCTTCCAGCTGGACTCAGCAGTTTGGAAGCATGTGGTTTGCAGTGCTGCTTGGGACAACCATCCCAACATGTTATGGGCATGTTTCCAACACTGGAATTCTGACCTACTGGTGGGTCTAAATTATTGGAAGAGTAGGCCCAGAGAAGTCTATTTATATGAGAAATTTGGAAGCTACCAGGGAAAATTACCTTTGAAGTAGTAGACTCTTGGTCAAAACCTTCAACCTGAGAGAGTAGGAGTAATTCTGAACCCATGGCATCTCTTACTTCAGTCTCCCATGGACCCACATTGGAGTTTTATGTTGAATAAAGGTCCTAAAGATAAGAAATGGGAAAAAGTTCTAAAACAATGGAATAGCACCTGCAAGGACCTTGAAGTGTGACAGGAGACCAGAATGATTGGAGCACAACCAGTGGCTGGGAGACTGAAATGAGATGAACTTGAAGAACTAGGTAAAAGCCAGATGATAGAGAACACCCCAAGTCCTGTAGAATGGTTTGAATTTAATTCTATGTATAACATGAAGTTACCAGGATGGATTAAATGGCCAAGCGACATGATCTAACTTCCAAGGTAGAAAGGCCACACCTGTTTGGAGGGTGTGTTAGGTGGGAGCAGGACTAACAGCTGAAAAACAGCTAAGGAGCTACTACAGTGGTTGGAGCAGGTGGTCGTGATGATCTAGACTGTTGCAAGGGTAGTAACGGGGGTCATGGAGACAAGGCTACATTCAAATTTACTTTAAATACAGAATCACAGAGTTCAATAATGGATTAGGAAAATCTGTTAAGTTTCTGGTCTCAACCACCAGGACAAGAATGGAACTATTGATTGAAATGAAATTAAAGGTATAGGACATTTCATTGGCAGCTAGGGTCAAGAGTTCTGTTTTTGAGAAATTCAGATGGAGTCTCAAGGAAGCATTTGTTTTTCCAAGACTTTTTGGTGTCCCAGGAGTGCTTAGGCTAGAGACACAAGAGTGGGAGGGCTGAGTTTCACAAGGAAGAGGAAAGGGGTAGGGCTCTAGGACTAATGCCCTGTGTCTCCAAAATTTAGTGTCTGAAAGGAGGAGGCAGAGTCCACAAAGGGCACTTAAAAGAAGTGACCAATGGTTTTGGATAAAAAGTGAGGGAGCATGGCATGTGGAAGTGGGGATTGGAGTGCGCTTTTTACCCATGCAGGCCTTGTTCAGCAGGGTCAGATGTCACTAAAGGCCACAGTATGGCAGGCATGGTGCTAAGCATTCTACACATAGCATTTGATCCCTGCAGTGGTAGAGCTGGTGTGGAAAAAGCTGATTGCAGATGCCATTCCTACCACAGTGCACTCCTTAGGCATCCTCATTTTGTAGATAAAGAACTGAGCATAAGGGGATGAGGCAGCTCCACAGCAGGCTTTCTCTCCCACTCTGTTCCCAACACCACTGAGAGCCTGGGAACATATGGAAATGGCTCTCCATGAAGACCTCACCTCAAAAGTAAAGATACACCCACCATCGGGATTTCAACGGTTTTTGAGGAATTCAAATTAGCTTGATTTGCCTAGGGAGCAACAACGAATGACATCCTTAGTCTTGTGCTTTAAAGCAGGGGCATAGGTTTTTTGATAACCATGTCACAGAACATCTAAGGCAAGGTGCATTTTGGGGGTGGCATCCAGGAACATCTAAGTAGGGACCCCCAGATGTGAGAGATGTACCTCCATAGTCAGAGACCTTGATAGGGAGAATGTACGGCTGATCAGAGGTAGGCACTGTTCATTGCCTCCGCTGAGTTCCCAGAGGGCCATGTGGGAGGGGAATGGCTGGGCGGGTCACAGCCAGTGCCACTAAGTGTAGACTGGAGTGGGGCTCAGCTGCAGTAGGGTGTGGCAGCATCAACTTCTGTTGCTGGAACCTCAGCGTGGCTGTGGCTGCTGCTCGGCGGCTGCTCTGCTGTTCTCCTCTCTGAGCTGTCAGAGTCACTTAAGCTGAGACAAACAGCCTGTGGCCTGATGCCCTGTGACTGTGTTTTATTTGACTAATTTTATTTTGGCACAAAGGCAACAGGAAAAGGCAGAAGCGCTGGAGCTTGACTGTGGCGAATGGAGCAGGGGGATCCAGGAGTTAAGCTGTGCCCTGAGGCAGGTGGCTGATATCCGCCATCAGAATCATGGGCCCTGGTGGTCTGTGGGTTGGCTGGTCCCTGGGGCTCCATGGGAACATTTAGAAAGTGGGGGGCATCAGCCTGTGGCTCCCAGCTGGGCTCAGCAGTTTGGAAGCATGTGGTCTGCAGGGCTGCTTGGGAGGACAGCTACTTTCAGGCCTTGAGGGTTGTGTGCTCTATGGGGCCGCCACCTTAATGGGAGGAGAGGTGACTTGCAGCATGGCTAACTTTGAGTGAGGCTGGAGCCCATGCCCGGGGAAGCTCACACCCGATCTCTGAGCAGCTGAATCCCAACAAGAATGGCTTCCAGGGGGGCTTTGCATTGTCTGACCGTGTACAGTTGCTGTCTTCAGTATCAGAAACAAAGCCTGTGGTCAGATTCTAACACCGCAGTTCCCTCCTTGAGGACCGTGGTGAAGTTTTGTCCTCACAGACCAAGATCCCTTGCTGTGCAATTCCACACGTACATAAAGTAGATTTCTCCAACACTAGTGTCTTCTCCAACCAAAATATAGGTGAACTAACCTCCTTTGACTATACTATTGCTACTAGCCACAGTCCTGTTTCAGTGGGCCTTTTTCCAGCAAAACTGCAGGAAAAGTCTGTCCCCTCATCACTCTCCCCACTCCCCTCCTCACTTCCCACTCCCTCCTGAACCCAAACTCATCTCATCTGAAATCACCAGTGGACAGGAAGGAAAATGAATGTGTGCTGTGGAGGTTCTTTGAGCCTCCCTCCTATGAAGTGGCGATTCCCTCCCCTTTGCGGTCATGCCTAGAGTCATGACTAGGCGGTCCCCTCCCCCACTTCCCCCATACCATTCTCCACACAGCCACTATGCAGGTCCTCTACAAATGGAATTAGGTCCCGCCCTCCAGTTGCTCCCATAGCTTTGCATTACAATCAAACCCTCCCTCCCTGGTTCTGACCTGCCAGATTTCCTGACTTCACTGTTTGTTCCTCTGCCCAGCCTGAAATGCTGCTTCCGCAATCCTGTCACAGAGGTTCGCCTTTCAGGCCTCTGCTCCAGGTTACCTGCCAAATAGTCCCAACCTTATGCATTATTTGGAGTAGCCCCACAACTCACTTGTTTCCTGCAAAATAACTGCGACCAACTGACCAACCGCAGTACTTGTGTTTACACTCCTTTTCCCTTGCAGAGTGCAAGCTCTGAGAGGGAGGGCAATCATTTTGGGTCTCTTATTGAGCATTGACAGCATGTCTGGCACATAATAATTGCTGGATAAATAGTTATCCAATCACTGAGGGAATAAAGGCTCCATGTGATTGCCATGTGAACAATGGGGAGGCAGAGGAGCAGCTGGAGAATAAGTCAGGCTCAGAATGTACAGTCCCTTGAGTGCTCTGTTAATATATTTTACTTTTATCTTCCAGGAGGTGGACAAACAACAGAAGAGCCTTAACCAGTTCAGGGACAGGATCCAAGCTGTGCTGTAGAATGGTCACTCCAGTGGCTGTGAAGAACAGGTTGTGTCTCCCAGGGGCAGTCAAGCTTTTTAGCTAAATGAAGAGATTTTCTTCAAACAAAATCATATTCAGAAATTCCCCAATAAATTAGATAAAAGTGGTTCTCACTGGGGCTGGGGAAGAGGTCCAGAACCAAGCCCTACCCCACTCACTCTCACTCCTGCTCCTCTCCAGCGAGCCCTCTGAGCCCCTCTTGCAGGACCCCAAAGATCTGAGGGGCATGTGATAACTTCTGATTGGGAGGAGTGAGAGTTTGAGCACCTTGGTGTGCCTTTCCTCTCTTCTTGCCTTGGCTGACATCTGCAGTGTGCCTCTGTCGGACTTCCCTCTGCAAACAGGCTGGCAGCCCTCTTCTGCAGCAACATGACTGGACAGAGGCCTCTACAGGGCTCACGTAGTGCCCCCAAACTGAAGGGCAGGGCCTGTCATTCACCTCTATCCCCTGTTTGGTACCTCTGTTGCTATAAATACACCTTGTGAAGGTAATTGCAAGATGGAACAGAAGTGGTTCCAAAGCCTGCTGGCTCCAGGCTACTGTGTCAGCAGCACACCTCTGGGGAAGCATATAAAAAGACAAGCGACTCAGGAGGTAGCACACATGCTCAAAAGTAAGAAAGAACCAAAGGGAAAAACACAACAAACAAAACTCATAAGACAACATTATGAGTGTTCCCAGGAGAATGAAAAAACTCCATAAAGGTAACCCCAGTCCCTTGAGCACACAATATGGTTTTTATAAACTTCCCTGGCTCTCTTCTATGTTTTTCCTTTACCATTTCACCCCCACAATACACTTTTTTCTTAAGAAAATTAAACACAAAACACTTACTGTATATTTAATTTAAAGAGGGGGAAAAAATAAACCCTCTCAATGTTGAAATGTCATTAAGGAGGTGACGCAAAGCTGAAAGGCAAGGAGTCTTTTTTTATTTTTTTAATTGATTTTTATAGAGACAGAGGAAGGGAAAAAGAGAGGGAGAGAGGGGGAGAGAGAGACAGAGAAAAAAAATTGATTTTTTGTCCCACTTATTTATGTATTCTTGGTTAATTCTTGTTTGTGTCCTGACTAGGGACCTAACCTGCAACCTTGGCAGATAATGCTGTAACCAACTGAGCTACTCTGCCAGAGCCTTTCCATTTTAAATTTGGGAAATTGAGCCTTTAACCTGACACTCTGTCCCTGACACACCATTGTGTGTACCAATACACATCACTGGGCTTCAAAGTAGAAGTAGAAATTCAGCTTGATTCTAAAGACAAAGGGAAGCCCAGTCAGGAAGGAGCTTCTGCATCACCAAGGCTGGAGCTAAGGCTGCCCCCAGGTCTACAGTTCACAGTTGCACAGGGACCCCAGCTTCTGCTATTGTGGGAGCTACAGTCAGGCCTCTAAAATGAGGTTATAGTCCGGCTATGAAAAAAGTCAGGCTATACATATAACTTTGTCCACGCAGGACAAATGGTGCTTTCCAGCTCTGGAAAGCTGGCTCTTGCTCCTTAAATATCTCTCATTTTGGCTTGTCTCAAACCTTGCTCTCTTTCAAGGTGGAGGACAAGTACCACATTCTCTGTGCAGCCACCTCCAAGCTCCAGCTTTTCCATCCTCTGGCCCCTCTCTGCCCCCATGTGGATTTATAGTTCAGATTTTGAATGCTGATTTTGTGACAATCTTTCACTGTGTTGAACAGATTACTAAGCCTTTTTATGTTTCCTTGCCAGTAAGATAAACTAATTGTGTGGAGTGAGATCATGTCCATTGAAACACTTCACATGGGGCTTGGCCCACGGTAAGTTTCAAACTGCATTACCTATTATTGTAACCAGTCAGATCAGCGAGGTGTTGAGGGGACAGAAACATTACCATAGTCAGGGGCTTACAGTCTCTTGCGGAGGCTGATCACTCATTTCTTTCATGGCACCAGTCACCTCTCCTCTTCATATTGTGATTGTATTTATCACTCCCCTCACTCCTTCAAAAAGGGCTGGGCTTATCGCCCCCATTTTGCAGGTAAGAAAAGTAAAGCCCTTGACAAGTTAAGTAGCTCGCAAACGTTCTCTCAGAGAGGAAAACGTGGAGCCTGGCTCACCCCAAGTCCATCTGTCTCCAAAGCCTCAGCTATTCTGTGTGTGGCCTGCTCTCCCTTTCTGTGATTTTCAGACTTAAATGTTTGGATCTGTGCACACATCAGGTGTTATAAGACTATGGATGAGTGTGTATTTAGTTAGCATCATATTTAAAATTAGAGTCAATAATACTACTTTGTGTTTTCATCGTTGCTGGGTTTCAGTAATGTGTTTTCATAGTAAAGAAAAGAGACTTTGGTGTTCATGAATAAAATATGTCCTAAGTTTTTCCATGTTTGGCCTTAGGTGTGCCATATTGGAGGTTAATGTGGACAGCTGTTTTGCTCATCTTGCAAATGTGAAGGGGAAGTGGCCAACCCAAGCTCACACTGGGCTTTGACAGCAGAGTCAGTGCCAGCACCAAGACTCCTCCTCAGCTCTGAGGCCCCAGGCTGGGTGTGCAGGGGTCCTCTTCCCAGGAGAACCAAACATTCCAGGCCACTTTTTATCCTTCGTTGTTGCTTGGAAAACCTGTATCAGAATCAGCTTGGCATCTTCTTAAACCTGAGGGCTCCTGGACCCAGCAAAGACCTTCCACATCAGGCCTCAGAGGGAGCTGGGAATCCCCACATTGAACTAGCCCCCAGTGGTCTGGGGCACCAGGAAGAACTCTGGCTTTCTTTGGGGAATGCAGCTTTTGGGAATCATGCTGTCCAGCCTCATGTGGGGTCTCACTTACCCCCATCTTCCTTGAAGACGTTCACTTTGCCATTCAACAACTATTCCTTAAACTATGACTGTGGGCAGAGCAGATGTAACATAAAACTAGGGTTTACCCCGGTTGATCTGCAGAGGTAGTTCCATAGATTTGGCTCATTAGAACAATAGTGCTTGTTTGGTTATCAAAGGTATGTCCCTGGCTCAGGCATTCTCCGGGTACCAGTGGACATGGAGAAGAATGCTGAAAAAATATGAAGGTCCTTGTCCACAAAGAACATAGGGTACTTTCAAGAAACTACCTGTGCTCAAGAAACCATGAGTCAGTATAGAGGCCATGAGTCCACAGGGAGCTAAAGGGACTCCAAACAGAGTGAGAAGTGCTGGGCTGGGGTGAGGGGTGCCTCACAAGAAAAATGGCACTTCATTTATTTTTTATTTATGAAGTTATTGATCTCCACACTATTGTTCCTTGAAGGATTATAGGTGTTTTCAAAAAGCACAAGCAATTTGAAATATAAAATAAATGAGAGTGTGTGTGTATATATATACACACATTGTGTGTGTGTGTGTGTGTGTGTGTACACATGAGAGTGTGGATATAGATATCTCTCCAGGGATTGTGTTTGGCTTGAGTGTAAAGAAATAAATCATGTTGGCTGGATACATGTGTGTCGCAGGGGTGTGGGTGTGGGTGTGGGAGGGTGTCCTGATTCTGAGCTTGAGATTTTAGGTGTTTCCTCTTATGATGTATACTCTGTTTGGCTTCAGTGAGCTTTAAGTCCATTACAGAGTGGACATTCCAGATGACTTCCAGCTCTTACATGGATTTTGAAAGAACTTTGTTACAAAGTATTAGGAGAGTCACCCAGGGACCTTAGTGACAAATAGCTGGGAAAGCGACTAGTGAGAAGGACGGCAATGACTCTCTTAGCTCGTCCTAAGTCTCCTGCTTCCTCATCAAGATCCTTTGGTTGCCTCTTTGACCAGGAAAAACTGTCCTTACTGTTTGTTTCAACTTATTAGTAATTTCCCAGAAGCGTGGCATCTGTGTCTCCATCTCATGAGGAAAACTGGCTAATTCTATGAAATTTGCAACACACTGTTAAGCAGCCATTGCCTTAGAACACTAGACAGTGCAGTTGGTGTCCGTTTATGTAGAAGGTCACTCCCGAGATGCTCTGAAAACTCAGGCCCTGCTGAATGGGGTTTCCAATCTGTCTTGATTTGTGTCCATCTTCGGACAGAGGCTCACAGAGCCCTCTGCATGCCCCAGTTAACAGTGTGGCTTTCTTGGCACATATATATCAGAGAAAAGGAAACCAGGCAATAAATCAGGGAGCAGAACTGAAAAACAAGCACAAAGTGAAACAAGAAACTAAAGAAAATATCTGATGAAAATAAGTTGGATTATAGTCTTTAAAATCCCTTAAAATAGTGCAAATACTAAGCGTGAAAGGAGTTGTTGCATTTTAAAAATTAAAACAGTATTTAGGGCTGTTTAGGATCACAGCAAAATTGAGAAGAGGTACAGGGATTTCCCATAGTTCGCCTGCCCCTACACATGCATAGCCTCCCCTGCTATCAACATCACTCACCGGAATGAAACATTTGTTAAAACTGATGAACCTACACTGGCACATCATAATTGCTCAAAGTTCATAAGTTTACACTAGGGTTCACTCTTGGTGTCGTACGTTCCATGGGTTTGTACAAATGTATAATGACATGTCATATATATGTCATTATGAGATTATACAAAGTATTTTCACTTCCCCCAAATTCTCTGTACTCTCTTCATATCTTCCCCTGCCTTTCCAGCCCCTGGCAATGGCTGAGCTTTACTGTCACAGCTTTGCTGTTTCCACAGTGTCCTAGTGTTGCAGGCAAACAGTACGCAGACTCATAGTGGTTTCTTTCACTTAGTCATATGCATTTAAGTTTTCTCCACATCATTTCATGGCTTGATAGTTTATGTCTTTTTAGCACTGAAACATATTTCATTGTCTGCATGTACCACAGTTTATTTATCCATTCACCTACTGAAGGAAGACATCCTGGTTGTTTCCAAGTTTTGGCAATTATGAAGAAAATGTTGGTTATCTTTAAAGTTACAGAATCTCAGAACCAAGTCATGAGGCAGTAGGGATTCACTGGTCATTTTGTACGGTGGTGCCAGAAATAAGGAGAATGGTAATGTTTTCAAGCAAACCCCAGGCAGATGATAGCTGAGAAGTGAAGAAGGCTTTGGCCAAAATGCCAAAAATGCCTGCCCCATCAGGCTCTATTGCAGCCCTCACATGGACCCTGGATTCTAGTGCAAACAAAAAGCATGAACTCCCCTTCAACTCTAACAGCCAGTGCCTATTATCTTGGAATAGTTCTGCAAAGAAATAAAGATCCATGTTTCCCTTCCAGGTAATAGAAACCATGAAATGAGTGTTCAGGAAAGGTTTTTCCTGCAAATCCATTATAGATGAACTTGTAGCCAGCATGATATGTTTATGTTTAATATATCTTTTCAAAAAAAGATAAAACCACAGAGAATTAATAAAAGAGTATGTTGTTTATCCATAAAACCTTATATTTCTTTTAGAATAATTTAATTCTGACAAAATCTCCATGTCAATGAAATTTTTCAAGTTGGCTTCCAGAATCTGTGTTTCTTTTTATCTTTGTAAGTCTAAGCAAGGACCATGACTGAAATAAAGGTCTAACTACATCCAGTTCTCCTGTGGCCTCATTTTTCTGAAAGGGTAGAGAACCAGTAGCTTCAAGAGATATCCTTTAGGTCAAAAATAAAAACTGTTAGAGCTAAAAAAAAAATAAGACCTCAGAAAATTTGTTTAATCCCCTCATGTTATGAAGGAGAATCAAGCCCTGAAAAACATTATTTTCCCAAATTCAGATCTGACTCTAAGAGGATACTTTCTGTAGTCCTGGGGTCTGACTGCTGGCAAAGTCAAAATTGGGCAGCCATTTTGTTTAATCAAACTATTTCTCTGAAAGACTTTGCAGCTGTATATAGAATGAGAAATAAATTTAAACGGGTTTCAGCCAGAACAAGTGTCCCCTGAGAGACAGGTCTCAGCGTAGTGGACCCTGCAGCATGCCTTAGATAAAGAATTATGAAAAGTAACCAGGGACAGAGTTTAGAAAAGAAGAAAACAGGGCCCAGGGAGAGAGAGAGAAGAGCAGTGGGCCCTGACTTTCCAGTTCATTGATCCAAAAGTTCAATACAAGAGCTTCCTTGTGAATTTTTGGAAGCCACTACAGCAGAGCACAAAACTGATAGTAGATCACTTCTGATCCTGAGTCACTTCTGGCACATCCCACCTCTTGGTTATATTCCTGCCACTTCAGGATGAATAAGAATAACCTTCTCCTACTTGGTTAACCTTCCTCTAACAATCCCTGAAGGAAGAAGTGTTCTTTTGTTACATATAAAGTAAGTGATGGCACACTAGACTTCCAGTGAGAAATGTTTTTAGCATAAATTGGCCTCTATCTCTAGCTCTCATTTCCAAAAGTTGCCCCATATCCTTCTCCCATAAAGAAAGGTTAGTGATGTTCTGGGGATTAGATGGTCTTGAAGGGTTCCTCTATATGCACAATACAGCTGAGATTGACGTTGGGTCGTTTGCTTACCAACCATGAGCACATTAGCACTTGATATATCTGGACATTGAAAATCATAGGAAAGATAAGCCTCTATTGGAAATACCAGTGGCCATAACCCAAGCTTTGTCCAGCTTACATTATGCATAACGCCCTTCACGCCCAGCCAGCTATCCCTAGCTTCTCTGACGGTGTTTGCATCAGCAATCATTATGACTTTACTGTAGCTCCTTTCAGCAAGTCATGAATTTTTACAGCCAAATTACAAGTCTGTTTACAGTTAAGTGGCAGCAAGTACTTTTAAAGCAAGTACTGTAGATATTTTTACAACTGAGTTTGCACTATCAGAAACACACAAAATATATAGGCAAGACCCAGAATGCCAATGAGACTCTTTACAGTTCAACTAACAGGGTAAATAAAGGAGCTTTGTATTTTCCTGATGGAGGCAAATCCTCAACAGGGCTTGGATTCCATTGTGAAATCAGGAGGTCTTTGTATATACTCCAATGATGGGTTGTTTCTATAGTTTAAGGGACAGAATTTGCTTCATTAACTGTATTAAAATTAGGATAATTACACTGAAATTTAAAAAAATGATTTGTTATTGTATGATTCCATTTATACAAGGTACATAGAAGAGTCAAATTCATAAAAAAAGAAAATGAGATGGTAGTTGCCAGAGGTTGATTGGAAGGGTGAAGAGGGAGTTATTGTTTAAGGGGTACAGGGTTTCAATTTGGGAAGATGAAAATATTCTGGAGATGGATGGTGGTGATGGTTGTATAACAGTGGTAATAACACTGAACTATGCCCTGAAAAATGATACACTTTAATGTTATGTATATTTTACCAAAATACAGTATTATTTAGAAGCTGAAGACGTAGCATCATCTTACAGATTGGATAAGGGTATATGTGTGTGTGTACGTGTTTTAAGAAAAGGGTTGTTCTATCTATACATGTGTTGTCATATGTGTTTGTGTATAAAGGAGATCTCCCTTCATAAACACATATTTAACTTCCTATTCTATACTTTGATAACACTGACATCCCAGTTTAGTATAGGATAATATTTAGCTTTATCATTTCAGCCATGTTTGTCTGAGTAATAGTGAAAAATGGTATTTTTATTTATTTTATTTTTCAATTTTTAATAATTTTATAATTAAACAAAAATAATAAATAAAGGTATACTTGTATTTAGATTACAAATTTTAAAAAGGATAAAACCAGAGAATTAATGAAAGTGTGCTATTTATTCATAACATCTTATATTTCTTATAAAATAATTTAATTCTGACACTATATATATTTTCAATTTTTAATTAATGAAAGCTATTTATTTTTAATTTTTTTTTTTAAAAGAGGAAACTTTTCTCTTGGTCACAGGATGGAGAAGCCTCAGTTAGCCCCCTCTACTTACAGGGACACACATAGTCAAAAAACTGTATGATTTTTTAAAAATGTATTGTTGTTCAGTTAGAGTTGTCCCACCTTTTTCCCCATTGCTCACCCCTACCCCATCCCCCTGTACTCCCACAGTCAATCCTCTCCTCACTGTCCATGGGTCCTTCATACATGTTCCTTGACTTGACCCTTCTCCTTTCCCCCATTATTTTCCTCCCACCTACCTTCTGGTTACTGTCCGTTTGTTCTTTATTTCCAAGTCTCTGGGTCTATTTTGCTCATTTGTTTGTTTTGTCAGTTAGGTTCCACTTATAGGTGAGATCATATGGTATCTGTCATTCACTGCCTGGCTTATTTCACTTAGCATAATGCTCTCCAGTTCCATCCATGCTGTTGCAAAGGGTAGGAGCTCTTTCTTTCTGCTGTACGGTATTCCATTGTGTAAATGTACCACAGTTTTTTGATCCACTCATTTACTGGTGGGCACTTAGGCTGTTTCCAGCACTTGGCTATTGTAAATTCTGCTGCTATGAATATTGGGGTGCATAGGTTCTTTTGAATTGGTAATTCAGGATTCTTAGGGTGTAGTCCCAGCAGTGAGCTCACTAAATCAAAAGGTAGTTCCATTTTCAATGTTCTGAGGAAATTCCATACTGTTTTCCACAGTGGCTTCACCTGTCTGCTTTTCTACCAACAATGTATTAGGGTTCCCATTTCTCACAACCTCGCCAGCACTTGTTTGTTGATTTATTAATGATGGCCATTCTGATTGATGTGAAATGGTATCTCATTGTGCTTTTAATTTGCATCTCTAATGACTAGTGATGTTGAGTAGTTTTTTCACGTGTCCATGGGTCATCTATACATCCTCCTTGGAGAAGTGTCTGTTCAAGTCCTTTGCCCATTTTTTAATTGCATTGCTTCTCTTCCTGGTGTGGAGTCACATGAGTACTTTATATTTTGGAGAAGAATACCATGTCCGAGGTACTATTGGCAAATATGTTTGCCCATACGTTTGGTTCCTTACCATTTTGTAGATGGTTTCTTTAGCCGTGCTGAAGCTTTTTAGTTTGATGAAGTCCCATTTGTTTATTCTTTCCCTTATATCCCTTGCCCTAGAGGATGTACTGGTGAAAATATTGCTGCATGGGATACCTGAAATTTTCCTGCCTATGTTTTCCTCTAGGACCATAAGGGTGTCACGACTTATGTTTAAGTCTTCTATCCATCTTGAGTTTATTTTGGTATATGGTATAGGTTGGCGGTCGTTTCATTTTTTTTTTTTTTTTTTGCATGTGCTTGTCTAGATCTCTCAACACCATTTATTAAAGAAGCTATTTTTACTCCATTTTATGTTCCTGCCCTCTTTGTCAAATATTAACTGTCTGCATCAACATGGGTTTATTCCTGGGCTCTCTATGCTGTTCCATTTGGTCTATGTGTCTGTTCTTATGTCAGTACCAGACTGTTTTAATTACAGTGGCCTTATAACATAGTTTGACATCAGGTATTGTGAGCCCTCTTACTTTGATCTTCTTTCTCAAAATTCTGAGGATATTCAGGGCCATTTATGGTTCCATATACATTTTTGAAATATTGGTTCTATGTCAGTGAAACATGTCATTGGTATTTTGATAAGGATTGCATTGAATCTACAGATTGCTTTGGGCCATATGGACATTTTAATGATGTTAAGTCTTGCAACCCATGAACATGGTATATACTTCCATTTATTTGTATCTTCCTTAATTTCCTTCTTCAGTGCTGTGTAGTTTTCTGAGTACAGGTCTTTTATCCCCTTGGTTAAGTTTATTCCAAAGTATTTCATTTTTCTTATTGTTATAGTAACTGGAATTTGTTTTCTAATTTTTGTTTCTGATATTTCATTGCTGTGTACAAAAATGCCTTTTCTTTTTGAATGCTGACTTTGTATCCTGCCATTTTGCCAAATTCATTTATTAGGTCAAGTGTTTTTTTGGTGCAGTCTCTGGGGTTTTCTATGTATACTATCATGTCCTCTGCAAACAGTGACAGCTTTACTTCCTCCTTTCCAATTTATATGCTTTTATTTATTTTTCTTGCCTGATCACTGTGGTTAGAACTCCCAATTCTATGTTGAATAGAAGTGGTGAAAGTGGGCACCCTTGTCTTGTGCCTGATATATGGGGGAAAGATTTTAGTTTTTACCCATCAAATATGATGTAGGCTATAGGTTTCTAATGTATGGTCTTAATTATGTAAGGTATGCTTCCTTTATTGCCACTTTAATAAGTATTTTCATCATAAATTGGTGCCTTACTTTATCAAATGCTCTTTCAGCATCTATTGATATTATCATATGTTTTTTTTTCTTTTGTATTGTTTATGTGGTATATTACATTTAATTATATGTGAATATTGTGCCATCCTTGCATCACTGGGATAAATTCCGCTTGGTCATGGTGTATGATCTTTTCAGGGTATTTCTGGATGCATTTTGCCAATATTTTGTTGAGGATTTTAGCGCCTATGTTCATCCTTGATATTGGCTTGTAATTTTTTTTTTCTATTTTGTGTCTTTATCTGGTTTTGGAGTTAGGATACTATTGGCCTCATAAGAAGGGTTTGTGAGTGTTCCCTCTTCTTGGATTTTTGGAGTAGTTTGCAAAGAATCTGGGTCAGTCTTTTCTAAATGCTTGGTAAAATTCTCCTGTGAATCCACCCAGCCCAGGGCTTTTATGTGCCAGGAGTTTTTTGATTACTGCTTCAATTTCGTTAGCTGATATCAGTCTATTCAGTCTTTCTGCTGCTTCTTGACTGAGTTCTTGAGGGTTATGTTTCTAGAAATTTGTACATTTCACCCAGGTTTTCAAATTTATTGGCATACAGTTTTCATAGTAATTTCTCATGGTCCTTTGTATTTCTGTGGTATTGGGTGTAATTTAGCCGCTTTTGTTTCTGATTTAATTTATTTGGGCCCTCTCTCTTTTTTTCTTGATTACTCTAGTTAAAGGCTTGTCGATTTTGTTTATCTTTCAAAAAACCATCTTCTGGATTTATTGATACTTTGTATTGTTCTTTTAGTCTCTGTGTCATTTAATTCTGCTCTGATCTTGATAATTTCCCTCCTCTACCTGCTCTGGCCTTTGTTTGTTGTTGTTCCTCTAGTTTTTGTAGATGTAGGGTTAGGTTGTTTATTTAAAATTTTTCTATTTTTTTAGTTTGGTCTCTATTGCTAAGAACTTCCCTCTAAGGATGGCCTTCGCTGTGTCCCATAAGTTTTGGACTGTTGTATGTTCATTTTCATTTGTTTCCAGAAAATTTTTGATTTCTTCCTTGATCCCATTAATTGTTAAATAACATGTTATTCAGTCTCCACATATTTGACTGTTTTTGAGTTTTTTCCTTGAGGTTGGATTCCAGTTTCAAGCCATTGTGGACTGAGACAATGCTTAATATGATTTCAATTTTCCTGAATTTGTTGAGGTTTGTTTTGTGTCTTATCATGTAGTCTATCTTTGACAGTGTTCCATGTGCATTTGAAAAGAACATATATTTTGCTTCTTTGGGGTGAAACATTCTGTATATATCAGTTAAGCCCATTTGATCTGGTGCATCATTCAGTGCCACAATGTCCTTGTTGAGTCTTTGTTTGGGAGATCTGTCCACTATTGACAGTAGGGTGTTAAAATCCCCTGCTCTGAGTGTGTTGCTGTCTATATTTTCCTTGAAATCCTCCAAGGTTTTCCTTATATATTTGGGTACTCTTGCATTGGGTGCATATATTTTTACAATGTTATAGCTTCCTGATATATTCTTCTTTTTAGAATTATGAAATGACCTTCTTTGTCTCTTTTTATGGTCTTTGTTTTGAAATGTATTTTGTCTGACATAAGTATTACTGCTATGCCTTTCTGCCTCCCACCCCCCACCCCGCCCCCTGTCCATTTGCTTGGAATATTTTTTTCCAACTCTTCACTTTCAGTCTGTGGAGGTCTTTTGTTCTGAGGTGAGTCTCTTATATTTAGTATATGTGTGGATCTTGTTTTCTTATCCATTAAGCTACCTTATGTCTTTTGATTAGATCATTTAATTCATTTACATTTAAGGTTATTACTGATAGGTACTCATTCATTTTTCCCCCTTTGTACCTGTGTTCCTCTTTCTCTCACTCATTTTCTTCATCTTCTTAAAGCAGTCTTCTTCAGCTTGTCTTGCAATGCTGGTTGGTAGTGGTATATTCTTTTAGCCATCTTTTGTCTGGGAAATCCCTTATTTCTCCTTCCATTATAATTGAGAGCCTTGCTGGATAGAGTAGTCTCGGTTGCAGGACTTTCCTTTTCATTTCTCGGAATATTTCTTGCCATTCCCTCCTGGCTTGTAGTGTGTCAGTTGAGAAATCAGCTTTTAGCATTATCGGAGCTCCCTTGTGTGTTACTATCTAGTTCCTTCTTGGTTCTTTTAAAGCATAGAGTTGCCCTTTTAAGATTTTCTCTTTGTCTCTGTAAAATTTGGCATTTTAATTATGATATGTCTTGGAATAGGCCTCTTTGGGTTCGCCTTGATTGGGACCCTCTGTGTCCTATGGATTTTCTCCTCTGCAGGTTAGGGAAGTTTTCTGTCATTATTTTTTCAAAAAGATTTTCTATCCCTTGCTCCTTTTCTTCTTCTTCTGGTATTCCTGTGATTTGAATTTTGTTGCCTTTAATGTTGTCCCAAAGTTGCCTTAGGCTATCCTCATGCTTTTGAGTCATTTTTCATGTTACTGCTCTACCTGGGTATTTCTTTTTACCTTGTCTTTCAGCTTACTAATTTGGTCCTCTGTTTCATCCAGCTTGCTTATAATTCCTTCTAGTATATATTTTTTATTTCTAATATTGTATTCTTCATTTCTTCCTGGTTCTGGTTTATAGTTTCTTTTTCCATACTGTTGCAGTTTCCACTCAGCTCCTTATAGTTATCACTGAGTTCCTTGAGCATCCTTACAACCATGTTTTTGAATTCTATATCTGATTGATAGTTTGCTTGCCTCAATTTCATTTAGCTTTTTTACTAGGATTCTTCCATTCTTTTTTATTGGGGGTTCTTTCTTTGTACCCCCATTTTATGTGAGTCTTTTCGTTTGTTTCTGCATTTCAGGCTGTTCTGCTTTGCCAGCTGTCTTTGTGGAGCGGACTTTTTTAATTGGAGTCTGTGGGACTCACTGTTGTGGTCTCTTTGGTCTCTTTGTATGGTTGCTCTAGAGTTGCCCTTTCTTCCGTTTGTGTGGGCTCTCTTGTTGTGCTTGGGCTTTACTTGCTGGTGGCTTCTTTGTCAGTGGGCTCTCCCCTCCAATGGGCTTACTGGTAGTCACAACTCCCATCTTGTCTTGTATGTTGTTGTACTGTTATATGTTGGTTAACAAAGCAGTATCGCTAGACAAGCAAACCTGTGCCAGCAAAGAGAAGTCCCCTACCACATCATGAATCTCAGCCACGAATGAGCAAATTTTATTAAAGGTGAAGAGAGATTACAGATATTATAAGATATGACAAAGGGAATAGGAGATGATTAGAAGAGGGGAAAATGTTACTGAGTGGTAAGAGGGAGGAGAATTAATAAAAGTAGGGATAGAACCAAGGTGAAGGGAGAGAACAAAATTTAAAACATAAGTAAAACATGAATGGATGATGGGAACAATGGGGTAAGAAAAGGGAAGAGTATAGTATGAGGTTTGAAGTAAAATTGGAAAGGTATTGGACCAATGGGAGCAAAATTGCAGAAAAACCACAGCAGGGTTGATTGCAATGACAACTAAATGAAGTTTAAATGAAGGTGGAATGGAAATAACAGTATTGTACAAACACGAAAAGTGAGTATGAGGTGTCTACTGTCAATAAAAATGATTTTGAGAGGATGGGGGAAGCAAACTAATAAAGTAAGAAGTAGAGCCCAGGTTGAGAGAAGAAGAAAAAAAAAGAAATAAAGTTCTTCAGCCAACTGATCAGGGGCAAGGGGAAGGCGAAACTGAGTAAGACACGGGGAGGATATTCTATGGGATTTAAACTACAAAGAAATAGTGAATAAATAGGAGTTCTGTTGGAGAGTACAGCAATAACTGTGGTATTTCACCCAACTAGCCATTGTTTATAAAAGGTGGAAAAGAAATAAACCTCTTATAAGTGGAGAAAAATAATGTGAGCTGACTCAAGAAAGAAGAGCATTTATGCGAGGTTAGAGGAGGAGAAATAGTGAGAATGAGGGATAGGAACACGGTGTAGAGAGAAAATGAAGTTTACAACAACAGTAAGAAAGGTCAGAAAGATGGTGAAATGGATTAAGACCAGGGAAGGGTGATGTGTGGGATTTGGAATAATAATAATATGAAAAAAATTATATAATCTGAATAAAAAGAATAAAAAGTAGAAGACTAAGAGTAGTGAGTTATTTGGAATATGAGTGAAGTGAAAGAAAGAAAAATTAAAATGCAATATGAAAGGGAGAAGGAAAAAAATAAAATGAGCAAACAAAAAAACTAAATAAATGAAAAGAAGAAAGAGAAATTTAAAAAATGCAGATTCTGATGAAGAGCAAGAGGAAATTTGTCTCAGCTTTAGTGTTCATCTTTTCACTTCTTTCTGGATCTATTTCTGGTTTTCTCTCAGCTTCAGGTCTTACTGTCTTACTCTTGAAAAAAAAAAAAAGCTCCCTACTGGTTGCTAAGCCTTCCCAGCTGCTTTTGCAGGTCTTCTCATCTCCTGCAGGTGGTGGGGAGTTAGGCTCCATTTTGCCCTTCCTATGGTTCTGCAAGGAAGGTTGCTCAGTCTGGGTTACAGTAATCACAGGTGCCCAGTTTCCAGCCCATGCCCTCAGAGCACTATGCTGCCGTCATTCTCCAGTCAGCACAGTTGCACTGGGCTGGCCCTGATAAACCACTTCACTTTGCCCCCCTTTGATCAATTCGTGAGGTGTACTGAGTGGGAGCTAATTGCACCCACAACCCTCCCTCCTTGTTGGCTGGGCTGCTGCACACGAAAGGTCCCTGCCCAGTGTGCCTCAGTTCCCCTTGAAAAAAAGTCTCTGTGGGTGCTGCTACTGCTCTGAGCCACTACCCAGCTTTCCATGCACTCCAACTCTCTGGCAAGTCCAAAGTCTAGCTCCATCACAGCCAGTCAGACCCCACATCTTCCCCAAGCTCCAGGTGCTGCCAGGATCCCCCCTGACTCTCTGGCACTGTCCCAGCCAGTGACCACTGCTCTGGCTAGGGTGCTCCATGAGCTGTTTGTGTGCCTGAGAGCCTTCCCCGCTGCGCACCCCTGTGACTTTGTGTGTTCAATTCTCCCTTGGTGCAGGTCTCTGATTTGCCCACCCTGGGAAGGGAGCCACTAGCCTGGTATCACTGACCCAACTGTCCGCTGATGTTGTCCCTCTGGCAGCTGCGGTTTCTGGCACCACGCCCTGGGACTTTCCCCATCAGACTCTAACACCTCCTTACTGCCTGTTTTGAAGCATCCTCTACACACTTTGGCTTCCAAACTTCATATCAGCTAAGATTCTTTTGGCTGTTCACTCTGTTCCTCAGAAGGTCAGCTAAGTGTCCCAGTTGGGTGCATGAGCAAATGGGCTCAGTTCCAGTCTTCTTCACTGCCATCTTCTCTCCTCTGATATTTTCATTTTATAATTAAACAAGTGTAATTAAAGTAATATTAAGCAAATTTAATTATATATGTGGATAGATGAAATTATAAAAAAGAAATAAAAGTAGGATCATTAAAATTAAGCATTTATAATTTTATGTTTATATATGTATATGTGTGTACACACACACACACACACACACACACACACACACACACACACAGTCTGTCCTGAAAAAGTCCAATCATTGTCACTCTAAGTAGAGTGGGGTTTGGGCAACATTGAAGTAACCTGACAGCCAAGGAGAATGCACTGGAATGTGCATGCATGAACAATGACGACTTCATTACACTAGTCAGTGGGGGTGGTAGATGCCATTGAGGGAGCATGTGTACTGTGTGGCTGTTGCATTCAAAATGACTGAGCGAGTAGAGCAACAAGTCTGCATCAAATTTTACGTTAAACTTGAACATTCATCCATAGTAATTATCCCGATGATTCAAAAGGCCACAGCTGACGGCAACTGTTGATTGGCAGGTTCATCATGACAATGCACCCACACATGTGATCCCGGCTCCTGCAATTGTTTTGCAAAACCAAATCATCCAGGTGACTTAGCTCCCCTATAGCCCAGATTTGGTACCCTGCACCTTCTGCCTTTTCGCAATACTAAAATAACCTCTGAAAGGGAAGAGATTTCAGACCACTGATGAAATTCAGAAGGATGCTACAGGGGAGCTGAGGGTGGCTGGGAGAACTGTGTGATGTCCTAAGGTACCTACTTTGAAGGGGACTCAGGTGTCATTGTCCTATGTACAGTGTTTCTTGTATCTTATATTTTCTTCAATAAATGTCTCTATTTTTCATAATACATGACTGGACACCTTCTGGACATACCTCTATAAATCTATAGAACTACATTTAATGAATTCAAAAATGTGTCTCCACTAGCTAAGTAGCAAACTGTGTAGCATGAAATCACTTTTCACTCGACCCACCTTTCCTGTTTTGGCGGATTCACTTCACTGAGACATTGTGGGAAAATCTGAGTCATTTCTACAACATTCATGAGGTCTCCAAAGGGAACATCCCTCACAAAGAAAGGCAAAACTATCAGGTAAATAAAATCAATGAAAATATATACACAGGAAAATTTTGAATTATTTACTGATAAATTCCCTTCATAGCTAATATCTCATCCTATTTGAGAGACCTCTTATGGGGATACACTGAATTAAAAGAAACAATAGCAACTTCTAATCAAAGCCTAATCAAAATAGCAAAAATATACATGTTTTGAAGGACTAAATACTTCAACTATGAATATAAACAATTTAAAATGTAAAAAATCTATGTAATCTTTATTATCTTGGTTACTAATTTGAAAAAGAGCAAAATTAAAATTTTAGGTATATTTTCACACTTTCCCCCAGAATTGTTAAACATTAAACAGAAAAATACATAGGGAAAAATTGAAGACATTCAAAGATGAGTATATTTTCATACTAACTCATGCACTAATAACTACAATTTAACTCTACAATAAAATTAAGACTCACAGGTATTTCCCTCCTTGATATCTCCACTGTCGTGACTTATTTGCATTCTGATTATTATATCCTCAAAACTGAGCTCTTGATTTCTACCCTGTAGATCTGTTCCTCTGCCTATAGGAACAGGTAACAAATAGCTGCTCCCCAGTCATGTCCATGTCCTATCCCTGGAAGCTCTGGGCAGCAAAAGGGACTGTGGAGATATATTTTGGGTATGTGGCAAAAGATTATTTAAATTAGAGGGGATAAAAATACATAAAGCAAAACAGAGGAAGATATGGAGGGAAGAAAAGAAAGGCAGAGGAACAAGATACAGAGAGAAAAAGAGAAAGACAAAGAGAAGAAATTGGTTGAGAATCTTAACAAGATGTCTAATTCTGACTAGAAGTCTAATCAGACTTCTTAAATGTATAAACCAATGAATGTATTCTCTATTTTGCTTATGAAAGTCTGAAATGGATTTCTCTCACAAAACTCTAAAAATATACACTCAAGTACAAAATTGGTGTTTGGATGTGAGGAGTTTAAAGTTGTAGACTAATTGGAAATATAATTAATGCAAGTGACACACCATACTCAGGTAAGAATTGTTACTCATATGTAGTATATAATGATAAGTGCTCATATATTTCATCTTAATACTTAGGTCAGATATTTAAATTGTAGTTTGTTGATTTTTTTTTTCTTCTAGAAAGAAAGAAGTAAGTTTCAGTCCAAGTTTGCTTGACTTTAAATATTTTAAAGGAATCTTTTCCACCCATGCATTGCTACCTATGACAGCTATAAAATTTCAAAATAAAATAATAAAAATTACAACAAGGTGCTAAAAATAAAGCTTGGCATGTAACAGAGGCATAAAAAAAGTTAGAGATAACTTTAAGATATATAACAATTAGCTTATCCACCCTCTGGCTTTATTGAGATATAATCAACATATAACATTGTATAAGTTTAAGGTGTACAATATATTGGTTTGATACACATATATGTTTATTGTGAAATTATTACCACTATAAGTTTAGTTAACACATCCATCACCTCATATAATTACCATATTTGTGTGTGTGTGTGTGTGTGTGTGTGTGTGTGTGGTGAGAACACTTAATATCTACTCTCAGCAATTTTCAACTATATATACAGTATTGTTGGCTATGGTTGCCATGCTGTATGTTAGACCTTCAGAACTTACTCATAACTGGAAGTTTTTACCCTTTGGCCAACATCTTCCCATTTTCCCCACCATCTAGCAGCTGGCAAATATCATTATATTTTTTTATTCTTTTTTTTAAGGATTCCACATAGAAATGAGATCATACAGCATATGTCTTTATCTGACTTATTTCACTTAGCAAAATCCCTTTCAAGGTCTGGATGATAGAATTTTTGTGTGATAAATAGTTTCATCATTTTCAATTAAAGTAAAATTGTGAATTCATGGAGTGCTAAGTTCAGTTATAAAGATACTTATAATAGGATAATGATTACTAAATATTTTCCTTGATGGATTCCTTTATAGATGTTTAAGAACCTTCAAAATTATGCACATCAAAAATATAAGCTAATATATTACTTAGTAAAGTTCTTTTATTTAAGACTTACTTACCAATTCCAAGCAGAAACTCTGTTATAAGAAAACAAGTCTTGACTCTGTGTGTATCTAACAGAAGATTTCCTTCTTGATTTAAAACATTCTCAGCTTTTGAATACAATTTGAAGAATTTACAGTTTCTTATATAAGAATAAGGTAAGTCAATATTAATGAGAAGAGATGGTAAGAGTCAATAAATAAATGAGTGGATAGGGTAGTGATACATATATACAGCAGAGTATTACTCAGCCATAAAACAGAATGAATTCTTATGATTTGCAACAGCATGAATGAATCTACAAAGTATTATGCTAAGTGAAATAAGACAGTCAGAGAAAAACAAATACCATATGATTTCACTTAGAGGTAAAATCTAAAGAACAAAATAGAAACAAAGACAGATTGATGGTTGCCAGGGAAAAGAGGTTAGTGGGGCTGGGTGAAAAAGGTGAAGGGATTTTTTTAATCTCTAAAGAAATATTTTATTTTAAAGTGTAGAATATTTAACACAATTATACATTAATTTATTATTGTCATTTAATACAATGCATGTCAATTTAAAATTAAGAATCTTACTACAAGTGTATTTCAGGAAATAATTGAGTTGTAATCCAATAATCTTTTCAAAAAATTAGATTTCTTATCAAATGAGAATCAGTTGGAACAACCAAATACTTAATTATTCTTGATTAATATTTAGCAAGCCCAATGAATAAATTTGCATACATGTGTATTATGAAAAAAACTATATGAAATTAACTCTGACTTGAAAAGTTAAATGGATTAAAAAGTACAAATTTGTAGTTACAAAGTAATCATAGGGATGTAAAGTACAGCATAGGGAATATAGTCAATAATATTATAATAACTATGTATGGTGTCAGGGAGTTGTTGAAATATTGGAAGAATCACTTTGTGAAGTACATGATTGTTTAACCACTGTGCTGTACACCTGAAACTAAAATAAAATAATATTGAGAAGAGATGGTAAAATAATAAAGCAAGCTAAATTTTTATTGATTACTATGTGTGTGTGTATGTGTGTGTGTGTATGTATCTTAAAAGAACAGAAATTTATTCTCTTCTATTTCAGACTCTAACTAACTATACTTCATTATGTCTCTTTGATATAATCCCCAGCAGTTTCTACATTTTCCTCTAAACTGTGAATTCCATAATGGCTGACCATCTACCTCTCTACTCACCTCAGAGTAGAGAGCACCCAGACTGCACCCAGGAATTAATCATTCTCGGCATTGAATGATTCTTTTATTTTTTTTATTGTGGCAAAATAGGTATAAGAGTTAACCATTTTAAGTGTACAGGTTATGGCATTACATATATTTACCTCATTGTGCAGCCTTCACTACCATCCACCCCCAGAACCTTATCACTGTGTAAACTGAAACTCAGCACCCATGAAACAACCGGTCCTCATTCCCCTCTCCCTCCAGTTTCTGGAATCTAGTGTTCTACTCTCTGTCTTTATAAATTTGGCTACTCTAGGCACCTAATATAAATGAAATCTTAACAGTATTTGTCATTTTGACAAGCTTTTTTCATCCTGTATAGTGTCTTTAAGGTCCATCCATGTGTATCATGTGCCAGAATTTTCTTACTTTTTAAAGCTAAGCAATATTCTAGCATGTGCACACTCCACAGTTTGTTTATCCAAGTGTCTATGAACACTTGAGCTCCCTCTACCTTTTAGCTACTGTGAATTATGTTGCTATACGCATGGGTAAACAAATATCTGTTCAAGTCCCTGCTTTCAGTTATTTCAGTTATACACTCAGAGTGAATTTGCTGGATTATATGGTAAATCTATTTTTAATTTTTTTGAGAAACTGCCATACTGTTTTGCATAGCACCTAGACCATTTTACATTCACACCAGCAATGAGTGAGGGTTCCAATTTTTCCAAATACCAACACTTGCTATATTCTGGTTTATTGTTTGTTTTGTTTTGAAAATAGCCATTTTAATGGGTATGAGGTATTATCTTATTGTGGTTTTGATTTGCATTTCCGTGATGATTAGTGATGCTGAATACCTTTTCATGTATTTGACCATATTTATGTCTCCATTGGGAAAATCTGTATTAAAGTCCTTTGCTCATTTTTAAAGTGAGGTTGTTTTTATTTTTATTGTCAAGTTTTAGGATATCTTCATATATTCTGGATATCAATCCTTTATCAGAGATGTAGTTTGCAAATATTTTATCCCATTTAATGGATTACATTTTTATTCTGTTGATAGAGAACTTCGATGCACAAAAGTTTTCAATTTTGAAGGCAAACATCTATTTTTCTTTTGTTTCCTGCACTTTTGGTATTATGCCCAAGCTATTATGCCAAGTTCAGTGTTGTGAAGCTTTGTCCCTATGTGTTATTCTTTGTTTGTTTGTTTCTTTTTGGTATATTTTATTGACTATGTCATTACAGTTGTTCCATTTTTCCCCCTTATATCCCCTATGCCATACACCCTATTTCATCATTTCCACATATCTTAGTCCATGTCCATGGGATGCACTGGCCAGTTCTTTGGCTTCTTAATTTCCCACACTACTCCCAGCCTCCCCTTGACCACTTTGTTTTTTGTTTGTTTTTTGCCAACATTTTCTGGCCACCCATCCACACCTCCCACCCTCAATCCTTTCCCCATTTGAGTTTGTCTATGGGTCCTTTACACATGTTCCTTGATGACACTTTCCCTCCCTTTCCCCTGTCATCACCCTCCCTTCTCCCCTCTGGTTACTGTTGGTTTGTTTTTTATTTCAATTTTGCTGGTTATATTTTGCTCTCTATTTATTTTGTTGATTAGTTTCCACTTATAGGTGAGATTGTATGGTATCTGTCTTTCACCACCTGGCTTATTTCACTTAGCATAATGATTTCCGGTTCCATCCATGCTGTTACCAAGGGTAGTAGCTCCTTCTTTCTGCTGCATAATACTCCATTGTGTAAATGTACCACAGTGTTTTGATTCACTCACTTACTGTTGGGCACTTAGGTTGCTTCCAATTCTTGGCTATTGCAAATTGTGCTGCTGTGAAAATTGGGATGCATAGGTTCTTTTGAATTGGTGTTTCAGGATTCTTAGGGTATAATCCCAGCAGTGGAATGCTGGGTCAAAAGGCAGTTCCATTTTCAGTTTTTTGAGGAAATTTCAAACTGTTTTCCACAGTGGCTACACCAGTTTGCATTCCCATCAACAGTGCACTGGGGTTTCCTTTTCTCCACATCCTCACCAGCACTTGTTTGTTGATTTGTGAATGATGGCCATTCTGGCTGGTGTAAAGTGGTATCTCATTGTGGTCTTAATTTGCATCTCTCTGATGGTTAGTGATGTTGGTCATCCTTTCATGTGTCTCTGGGCCCCATGTATGTCCTCCTTGGAAAAGTGTCTGTTCAGGTCCTTTGCCCATTTTTATTTGGATTGTTTGTCTTCCTAGAGTGGAGTTGTGTGAGTTCTTTATGTATTTGGAGATCAAACCCTTGTCTGAAGTATCATTGGCAAATATATTTTCCCATATGATTGGTTCCCTTTTCATTTTGCTGATGTTTTCTCTAGCTGTGCAGAAGCTTCTTATTTTGATGAAGTCCCATTCGTTTATTCTTTCCTTTATGTCCCTTGCTCTAGGGGACATATTGATGAAAACACTGCTGAGTGGAATAATTGAGATTTTCTTGCCTATGTTCTCCTCTAGGACTTTTATGGTGTCATGACTTATGTTTAAGTCTTTTATCCATTTTTGAGTTAATTTTTGTGTATGGTGTAAGTTGGTGGTCAAATTTCATTTTTTTTGCATTTAGCTGTCCAGATCTCTCAACACCATTTGTTGAAGAGGCTATTTCTGTTCCATTTTATGTTTCTCCCCCCTTTGTTGAATATTAATTGACCAGAGAGGCATGGGTTTATTTCTGGGTTCTCTATTCTGTTCCATTAATCTAAGTGTCTAATCTTATGCCAGCACCAGAGTGTTTTGAAACACAATGCCTGACATCAAACTATATTATAAGGTCACTGTATCCTAAGAGTTTCATATTTTTTACTTTAAGTATAGGTTTCTGTATGATTTTCCCCCCTGGCTCCCTTTATTTTTGATATGATCAACAGAGAAAATATAATTTTTAGAAAGGCCTAAAAATTGATGAGCCATAGTATATTGAATTGATAAAAATAAACATTGCCCTCATTTTGGAAGTCTTCTAGGGAAAACTTGCTAGTCACTCTCTCTTGCTATTTAAGACTTTTTATCATTTAGTTTCACTTTTAGAAGGTTCTCGTACATGTCCATACTAAAACCATCCAGTCAACCTATCAAAACACAAATCCTATTATTACTCCATAAAGAAGACAAGAAGTTGATCAAAATTCTCACTACTCATACCCTCTGTAGGTTTGAAGGAATAGTGTACTTTCTGAGAGAATGAAGTTTTTTAAAAACCTTCCTGATGAAATGGCTGGAGTAGCATTGGGCCCAATAATGAGTAGATCTGGATGCCAAACAAAAATCATTTACTCCATTAGAAGAATGCTGTTTCTTTGCTATTGTGAGATGAAAAGCTGGATGACCTACAAATGAGGCCAAGGCAACAAACTCTCTGGCTGGTTAGCACCTTGGGAGCCTGTATGAATTATGCCTTATGTGAAATACAGATACTCTAATTGGTTTAATGTAACTGTCTGAATCTATGTGTCATTTGTGCTTAACTGGGCATATTGGTCTAAGATTCTTATTTATTTTTGTGCTTTCTTAAGAACTCAGATTCCATAAATGGGAAAATTCTGTTTTATAATGCTCACATATTATAAATGATAGGCATCAACTAGGTCAGAAATGCAACAGAAGCTTATTTAATAATATAGACCCTGGTCCCTACATTGAAATATAGAATAAAATTTTGGGGAATGGTGTTTAAGAATCATTCTAATGGTGGTCATACTAATGATCTGTTCAGTTTGAGAACCAGTGTCTTAACTATGTCAAAACATCTATCGCATACTTGATTTTTTTTTCACAATAAATCACATTGCCTATAGGATATTAACGGGATCCTAAATCTGAATTTCTCCATACATCTTTCAAAACCTTACATATTAAAAAGGAGTATGAATAAAACCACCCATAAACCATGCTCAGTATACTATGAGACAGAGATTACTACAGATTTTAATTTGTATATACAAGGGAAAGAAACAACTCAAACTAGAAAGATTGACTCCAAAGCTCATATTAGCATTGAAAGTCAAGTGAAAACTACACAAGAACAAGGAGAGAGCAGTGATGACTAGTGTTGTTGATTATATCAGTTTCTTAGGGTTCCTATAACATGTTTCCACAAACTGTGTAACTTAAAGCAACATAAACTTATTCTCTCACAATTCTGGAGACTAGAAGTCTGAAGTCAAGCTGTCAGCTAGTTTGGCTTCTTCTGGAGGCTCTGAGAGAGAATCCATCCCTCGTCTCTCTCCTAACTGGTTGTGGTTGCCAGCAATCCTCACTGTTCTGGGGCTTGTAGCTTCATCATCCAATATCTCCTTTCATGGTCACATGCTCTTTTTCTCTGTGTCATCTTCTTCCCTCCATGTGTATCTGTGCCTCTCTGCCTCCACATCTCCCTCTCATTAGGAAGACACCAATCTTTGAATTTGAGGTCTACCCCAATCCAATATGACATCATCTTAACTTGATTACATGTGCATAAACCCTATTTCCATATATAATCACATTCACTGAACCTGGATGAACATAAATTTTTAGGGGGCACTTTTCAGCCAAATATAGTGCTACTATATAGATAAAGTTATCCCCAGAGGTGATGGTCTCACCCTGGGTGAGGAAATACTAAGAATACATCTGAGATTTATGAGACTGTTGGTTCCTGAGGAAATTAAAGAAAAATAGTGGCATGAAAACAGAAGGGAGCAAAATGTGGCCATTTGGGGAAAGGACCAATTCTGGGATAGGCTGACAACTTGCAAGGGGAAGTAGCTTCTGGAGGTTTGGAACTGAAAGGTTTCAAGTAAGGGGGCTATAGAAATAAAAGAAAACCACAAAATCAGAAGACATGGTAGCAACTTTTATACTCTCTCAAAGTGTCACCTATTGAAGAAACTGTATGTCACCTTCACAAGAGGGACACCTTGAACCCAGTGTGCCATCCCTGTCTGCATAAGGTCTCTTATTATTGCCAATGTATTTCAAAATGAATACAAAATGGCAGGTGACACTTGAACACAGCTACTATAAGAAGTAAACCTAAAAAAGAACAAAGCATTTCAGCTCATGAAAGTTTGCCCTAAAATGAAATTGCAAAGCAGAAGAAAACTGTAACACTTCAACCTGACTTAAAGATTTGCAAAAGAAGACTTGTAGATATAAAAAAAAAAAACTCCTTGAGAAATTAAAAAACTCAGAACAAAAAGGAACAAAAATTAAGATGATGTGAAAAGAAAAAGAAAACAGGCTTCAGAAAGAAAGTGAACAAAAAAATATCATCGACTCAGAAATAAAATAAAATTGCAATTCCAAACAGAATAGATTTAACTGAAAATATAATAAAGGGCATTAAGTAAAGGAAGTAAAAGAGCCAGAAGAATGGAAACACAATAACAAATGAAAAAGAATCTGTGAAACATGTGACAAATAGAGGACAGGTAAAGAAGAGCTAGCATATACATAGCTGAAGTCCCTGAAAAAGAAAAACAAAAGATAAGAACTAAAAATAATGTAAGAATTCAAGAAAACTTTCCAGAAATAAAGGCCTGAATCTACAAGTTCTAAGTCCTTGCTATAAAGTCCTTACCTGAGAAATTATGGAATAGGCAACTTTGAGACATACACCAGTAAAACTTTATCACTATAAAGATAAATTTTAAAAAATCCTCTGGGTATCAAAGCAAATAAAAAAAGAAAAGAAAATTAGTTTTTCCCCCAAAGTTCTCAACAATAAACAAGATCATAATGAAGAACATTTTTAAGAAACTCAAGAATGTGATCCACAGATTCTATCTAGCCAAGCTACCTTCAACAGCTTTAAACGTGCAAGACTTCCTGTCCTCTGAGCCCTTCCCGAGAGATGTCCAGAGACAGGCTTCATCCAAATCATAGAGGTCTGGGAAAACTTTGGAAAAAGGACTAACAGTGAATCATGGTTGTATGTACCTCTAGATCTAAGACTAAAATAAATGTCGTGGTAAGGGTGAAAAAATAGTGTAATTCTTTATTGTTCAGACAAACTATAATAATGTCACTTAAAAAACTAGAAGAAGGAAGATAGGAAAAATAGAATAAGCATATTCTTGCATAAGATATAGGTAGAAATCAAATTTTAAAAATTGTGATGTGATTTAGGGTTGACAAGCCAAACAACAAAATCTTCCTGGAGAGGGAGCTATTTCTTCACTCATTAATGATCTCACAAAGATTCAAGATAGACTCTTTTTCCATTGTGAAGGAAGGTGCTGTGCTGGAGCCATGGGATTAACTAGAAACTGGGTGTTTCTTTGTTCTCTTAATAAAATGGGGTTTGAGTTCGGGGTGAAAGAATGGAAGTAAGACTCTAGCACTCAAGAGAAATATTTAATGGGTGTGTGTGTGTAGGCTTGCCAGAACTTGCTTTCTGAGCTTTTCTGGTTTCTGCATTCCTTCCTGGACAAACTAATGATTAAATGTTTTCTCAGATCAGAAATACAGTATCTACATCCTGACTGAGACTATCTGCTATTGTGTTATATGTCACATTCCAGACAGAAATCAACATCACTGGGAGAAAGCTCTATAAGCAGTGGTGTTTAATCTAGTTTTATCCTCTTTGGGCTGTGAATTCTTCATTCTAATTGTTAGAACCCATGAAAAACAGGTGTAATACTAGTGTAATATAGCCACCACTTATTAAGTTATCATCCCATGTCAGGTGTTATGCTTGTAAAGTTGTGCTTAAATGTAGTTACCATTTAGCTTTTATTTTTATATATGTTGACTCACCTGATGCTCACAAAAAAACCCTATGAAGTAGGTGTTATTACTTTCTGTTTCAAAGCTAAAAAACTGAAACTGAGATTAAGTATATTGCCCAATGTTACCATATCTTCTAAGTTGCAGAAAGAACTCGAATCCAGGTCTGCTTAACATCACAGCCTATTCACTTAACCACAATGTTATTTATAGATGGGTCCTTGATTCAAAATTGGGTAAAGATCCTCGAGGAGAGTTTGTTGACAGTGCCTGAGACACACTGCATTTTACATCTATAATCTAAGATAAAAGTTTGACATCATCCTCACTAAAAATGAAATAGTAAAACAGGAAAAGTTTGTTAATTTATCTTATGAAAGGGATTCAAGCATTAGTTCTTAATTTTTAATACTAGTAAATAGAGGTCTAGTCTCATTACTTTATAGCTTTAAAATGTTCACAAATAACTAATTTTTGTAATATATGAATACAAGTCAGTGAGAAAAAGACTCACACTCAACCTCAACATAAGAGAAAAATAAGAAAGGCATCACCAGAAAAGACACTTAAAAATATGGATCATTAAGTTGGTTAAGTAAATTTTGGAAGATCCCTACAATTAAATATCAAGTGGCTGTTAAAATACAGAAAATATGTGTAGTTGTAGAAAGCCTAAATTCTTACAAATTATTAAAGAAAGAAGAATTTACAACATAATAGGGACCAACACATATTGAGTTATACATTTATAAGTGCATATTTCTGTATATATGTTGTATTTGCATCTTATAAATTACTATGAATTGTATGATTCCATTTTTGAAGAATATATAGAAGAAAATATTTGGAAGGAGAGACATTAAAATACCCACAAAATTATCTCTGAGTAGTCATTTATGGGTGTTTTTTTTTCTTTATTCTCATGTGCTTTTTCTAAAATAAACAGCTACTGCAATCACAGTAATAAAATTTTATTAAGTAAAAGACTGGAGACCCAGTCACCTGTTTGGTAGAAATATAGCCCCAGCCACTTTCAAAGTCAACAGGTCCTCTTTGGGTCACCAGGGCTGGAATTCCTGCAAGGGTGGCCGGAGATCTGGAAAGCAGTAGATCACTTGGGAGAAAAACCACTGGACACTTACTGTTTGGTTTCCCAGTGGGACTTGTACAAAGAGTGTGTGCCTCCATCTTTCTCTTTGACTAACTGCCCTGCCATGTGGCTGCATGCCACCAGGTTCACTCAGCTCCTGCTCACCAGCCATGGGCCAGTGCTCACTTGTAGAGCACTGTATATTATGTTATGACAGTCAGAGCTGGTAACTAGATGCGATGAAACATGAAGACAACTGAGGTATGTGCTGCTCATGTTACATAATAGGGAGGGCAGTGTGAGAGGGAGGTCTATCCTTAAACATCTTGGTTCTCTTTTTCTAGTGGCTGCCTTTGCATGGCTTTTTTTTTCCTCCTGTGTAACTTCTTCTGGTATTCAGTTTTCACATTATTACCTGATTCCAGATGTTTCTTGAGCGATTTTAATTAGGCCACTTGTCTGGTTATTTTGGCACCTTTCAGATAGGCTGGCTCCAAGGTTATGAGGTAACCGGGCTTTATCCAATGGCTTTATCAGGAAGGTTTCCAGAGTGAAATTGTCCATACGAAATTTCTATAGAGTGATGGCTTTTAAAGCCTATGTGTCTGAGTCTAAAAACAGTAACTTGGTTAGACGGGAGGCATCTAAAGATGCCTTCCAGAGACATGCTCACATTACCAGCTGACTCCTTGAGTTGGGATTCAACAGGCTAAGTCACTTCTAGTCTTTCTTATTGGAACCTGGTGTCAGGAGGGAGCATTCAGAACTGGAGAATTTCAATCCAATCCAGCTGCTCCTACATTAACCCAGATGTAGGTTTTAATTTTATTTTTTATTTGATTTTTGTGTTCAACATGGAACGAGCTTTTCAAAGGCCTATCAGCCTATAAGGGGTCATTTTGTAAAGGGCCCATTGAATAGATGAATCATTTGAGGTAGGAAGCAATAAAAGGCTCAACTAGAAATATACATCAAACTGTAGACAAAAGATTAAGACAAAAGTTGATAGATGTTAAGCCAAAACATGAGAAAAATGGCAAAAGTTTGAGAAGATTAACTTTTAATGGAGGGTTGCAAAAATTATAATCTTAAATTGGTATTTGGTATTTATAGGAAAGAGTTAACTTATCATGTGTTGGGTTTAAGAGACATCAAGATGTCTGCCTATAGATGCCTGTAAAAATAAGGACCATATTTATAATGAGATATAAACTGGAAAGTTGATCCATATTTATAAAGTGTTGTTGGAATGCAAACTGAGAGTGTAACAGAACCACCTCTGAGTTCTATTACCTGCCACCAAAAAAAGGGACTCCCAATACCTTAGTCTTATAAAAAGGAAAGGAAATAGTTATTCAAAAGTTACACAGGATTAAAATAATGGAGGAATTTTTCCATTAAATCCCACTCCCTTAAAAATAAAAGAAACACCCACAAACACACTCAGCTCTGTCTCCCCTTGCCAAACAAGGCCAGTCAGAAGTACTGTCTCTCAGGAAAAGAAACAGAAGTTTGTAGCTTAGCTGGGAAGATTCCTGTTTCAACATTCCAGCTTCTCCCAGTCATCCATGTTCATCTAGGTCCTGCTCTTAATCCAAATCCACATGGCCACTCCTCATGTTGGGCCAGTGGGGACCCTTCTGCATCCTTTCAAACCATGGCCAAGACCCCTTTCTCCACTCCCAAGCCATGTGGTTAAGTGACCCACATGGCTGTCCTGTGCTTGAGTTTAAATTCTCCATAACCTCATTTCCGACTCCTCCCACAAAGGGTTACACCACAAGTACTCTGGTCTCTTCTGCCTTTCCCAGCTGCCATTGTTAGTCTGGGTAGGTTTGGCTCCATGAAGTGGGGAAACTACCATCCTGCTCACTCACAGGTATAGGAGCAGGTGTAACAAGCCCCTCTGACTATCTCAGGAGTCAAAGTCATGACCATCTCCCTGTCTACCACAGCTACTTAACCTATCTAAGGAACTAGCTAGGTAGCTGTTATTGATGTGCAAAGTAACTCTCAGCAGTTGTCCTTCACTTTCCCTTCCCCCAGCCATGTTAGTGGGGGGACTTCTGCATTAGGGGGACGTCTATATTCCCTGTTACAAGAGGAGACATAATGGCATTTAGAAGTGATGGAAAATAAGAATGCCTACCTGTGCGCCTAATAGTAAACAAGGATATTAGTGCCCTATGTGACTAGTGCCACTGTTTTGGTGAATTTGGCAGATAGAGTCAACCTTTACTGTATTGAGTTTCCTGTTTTTATCATCTGTACTTCTACCTATTTATGGGAATCCCATGTTTCTCTTCTTGGATAGCAAGAAGCATATTTTATCTCTCTTAATGCAATACACAGTATAGACCATGGCAAACAATAGATTTCTAGCACAGTCACTAATTTGGCATTTATTTAATGATTGACTTTTACATATAGAAACTATGGTAGGCACTTGGAAAAGTCCAAATGCCTTTATAGAAAAATTTGTAGAATTTTTTTTGTGTTCATTTTTGATTGGTTTTTGGTTTTGTGATTTTTTTGTTTTGTTTTGTTTTGTATTGTAATAAAGGCCACCATGACAGTGAATTGTGACTTAGGGAAAGAAGGAGAAGGTTCTTATAATAGATGCTAAAAAGTAACCCGGGCTTTATTTATATATATAAATATATATATAATATACATATAAATAAATATATATATTATGTATATTATATATAATATACATAATATATATATATTTATAATATATAATATATATTATATATATTATATAAATAAAATATATATAATAAATATAAATATAATATATAAATTATATATATATATAATTATACCCCCTTCCTTTTGTGGTCCTTTTCCTGGGACCAGGACTAATAGGTTTAGCTTTCCATTCTTTCTGAAAACTTTTCTCAAAATAACCAGGGTGACTCCTTTGCCTCAGGATATTGCTTAGGGGTGAAGAAAGACCAGATGATTAAAGTCAATAAACTACAGACAAAGAAAATGATGCAAAATAATATTCTACACTTTAGGTATCCTTGAAAGTCAATGACATTATTTTAAAACATTCTACTTGTGAGCTTCTACAAGAAAAATTGTATAATGATGGTTAACATTCAATGTCTTTAATTATCACTAATATAGTAAGTAACATACAAGAAACTATTAATGATAGTAACTAGTAAATAATAAATGTTAACTAAACCTGTGCCTACTGATTTTCTGAAAGACTATGAATGAAAGGAAAGCAAGCTCACCAAAATCAAGCAAACTTTAGCCCTAGCACCATCCACTTCTTTTTCCCCTTTCCTTCTTTCTTTCTTAGTCTTTATCCCTCTTTCTATCTTTTTATTCATTTATTTAACAAATCACATTAATGCTCCAGACACTGGACTATGATCATGGTGATAAGTGTCCTGCTTCCTTTGCAGGCTGTAATTGGGCTGCTGATGAATAGTACTTCCTGTTGAGAAATAAAATTGGTTCTCAAGAATTGTTCAAGGATATTGAATGACTGAAATCACATCTTTTTTCTATAATACAAATTATTGTGTAAAGCATGGTCTCACAACTTTGGTACCATTGATATTTCAAGCTAGATAATTCTTTGTTGTAGGGGCTGTCTTATGCATGGTAGGATGTTTAGCAGCATCCCTGGCCTCTACCAAATAAATGCTAATAATGCTACCCAGTTGAAACAGCCAATAATATTTTTAGACATTGCTAAATGTCAAGAAAAGTTAGGTTTAGTTAGAAACCATTGGGATAAAGGAAACATGAAAAGGAGTTTTCTTGGCATTGCTTCTCAAATCCCTATGTTCAGGGATTGATTTTAAAGGGATTATACTAAATATGACCTCAAGGAGGAAGGGTGTGGGTGTGTATGTGTATGCAAACATGTCAGCTAATTTATCATGATAGAAGGAAATGGCAATTTTTAAAAAGGTTTTATTTATTTTTAGAGGAGGGGAAGGGAGGGAGGAAGAGGGAGAAAAACATCAATCCATTGCCTCTCCAACACACCCCAACCGGAAATCGTACCCACAATCCAGGCATGTGTCCTGACCAGGGATCAAACCAGGGATTTTTCGCTGTGTGGGCAATGTCCAATCTACTGAGTCACACTAGTCAGGGTAAAATTTTGACAATTTTAACCTAACATCTGTTGGTACTTTTTCTTAAAAACTCTTTTCCAAGGTCTTGCATTTAAAGAAACAATATTGGCTTTTACTTGATATTTACAGTAGTGAAATTTACTGAGGATTAAAGAACGCATCAGTTAAACTTACTGTGACAGTTTTCTTTTCTTTTCTTGAAGACCTGGACCATACACATTGTCCTACAAAAGTTTTAATTCAATGTTGACAACAGCTATCTTTCTATTAGTTTTAGGTTGACCAAATTTATGATCCGTCAGGCCTGTATTTTATGTGTTATTTTAAGACACTGAGATTATAATTTAGTAATTTAAATTATTTTGGAGGTTTGCGGTGGTTGTATCTTGTTTGTATGGCATATTGTTGGTCATATCTATGATTTATTTGCTGCTGAGTCCTTGATCAGAAACACAACTCCCAATTATCCAACCAATTATAATATTGTTCTGTGGGAAAACTTCGGCAATAGAAACTGTTGACTAATTATAATAAAAAAAAGAGTAGCATAATATCAGATAAACTAAAACTAAAATTTTGTTTTGGTTGCAAATCGCTGGCATTCACAAGACAAATCCTAAGTAATTCCATCTCTCATGGATTTATATTGTGCAGTTTCCCATGCTTGTATCTTTTACTGTCAAGATGACCAATTGCTAAGAACTGGTCTGAACAATTTCCAATTTAAAAATAATTGTTTTGTTACTACATGTGACAGTAATCTAACATCTGAAAAACTACACATCCAGGCAATTAAGTAAATCCAAAAAGAACTGATTTTACCATACTATGATGTGGCACTCACTATTTAGTTTTCGAAACAGAAAACTACTTTGCTTTCGGTTAAGTTTTACCTCATCAATATCTAATGATGCTGTTTAGACCATTGATGCACTGGTCAGAGGCCACTCCCCTGGTCTGCTCCAGCCCTGCTAACCCCTTCTGTACTTCATGGTTTCTGAATTTCTGGGCTGCAGAACACACTTAGCCTACCTTTACAGGGCATACCACTGTAGGAGGGGTTTGGGGGGTAACTAGAAACACTGCCATCTGCCACTAGGCCACATGCACATTGATTTAGTAATTCATCCTGGTATAGAAATGTTAGAGTGGAAAACAAAGTATATCTTAGAACTGAAAAAATCTTATCTCCCAAATCTCTAGTAACCCACCGGAAGGAAAAATACAGTCTAAATAAAAACAGTGTCTGTGGCTCTGCAAATGCAATTACTACATAATTTCCCTTGTCCCATTTTCCAGTCAGATTCCAGCATTTATTTATTTATTTATTTATGCTCTATTTTATTAAGCATGCTATTACAGTTGTCCCATTTTTTCCTCCCTTTCCCCCCTCCGCTCTGCACCCCATCCCATCATCCCCACACCTCTTAGTCCATGTCCATGGGCTGCACACACCAGTTCTTTGGCTTCTTAATTTCCCACACTACTCACAGCCTCCCCCTGACCACTTTTTTATTTGTTTGTTTTTGTCAACATTTTCCCACCACTACTTTCCCCAGCCCCACCTACCCCCACCTCCCACCTTCAATCCTTCCCCCATTTGGCTTTGTTGTTGGGTCCTTTATGCATGTTCCTTGAAATTCCTACTTTTAGAAAGAAATTCTGAAAGGAGTTCTAAAATGGCTACAGAGTAGCTGGAAGCTCAGTTCACTTGTTCCAAGCCCAGACTGGTCTTTCAGCTGAACCACAGAGCAATCAACTTGAAAATCCAGTTGAGTGTGTGTGAGACCATGTGTGAGTGAGCGTGTGCACAGGCAAATGTGTGGACATGTTTGTGTGTATGACTGCCTGCCTGTCTGTCTGTGAGGGCACTCAGGGGTGGGTGGCACGGGCTCTCCTGGTGGAGCCACTGTTGCAACTGCCACCCAGCCTTGCATTTCTGGCAGTGCAGGTTTGGAGTCAGAGCCACTTTTTGGAATTTACAAAATCCTCCAAGGGAAGAAGTTGCCAGAATGGCCATGCCTCAGTTCCCAGCCTTGCCTATGTGCCCTCTGCACTGGGCAGGGCCACATTCCTTGCTGCTACTGGGAGTCGGGGTCCAGGGATTTCTGTACTTGCTGAGGTGGGGGCTTGCCTCCCCATCCCTGGGAACCACTGGAACCATGAACCAGACAGAGGAGGCTGTGAATTGGCTGAGGATCCAGGAGCACCAGGGATAAAGAGGGGTAGCTGGAGTGGTGCTGGGTACAGAGATCATGGTGGGAGCGCAGCAGTGGGAGCACAAGGCTAAGACTCACCAGAGGAAGAAGTAAGAATGCACCACCGCTGTCCTATGTTACAGTTTTGTTACTGGACTCTTCCTTTCCTTCCTCCACTCCATCAGGATGATATGGGACTTGAAAGAATATGAAGCATATAGGATATATTCTATTGATTTAGGGGAGAGAGAGACAGAGCAAAGCATAGTTGTGAGAGAGAGACATCACTAAGTTGGCTCCTGTACATGGCCCAACTGGGTTCCAACCCACACTTAGAAATCCTCTCAAGACATAGTGAGACATGGGACAGGTTGAGCCTCTTACCCAGGTGCAGGAAAGTTTTCACGAACAAACAGGACAGTAACAATCAGGACCCAAATACAATAGGAGAGTCCACATAACCCACACAAAGGACATTTCTAGAGTATCCAGATCAGGAGATCAAGGAGTCTGACTGGGGAGAGATGAAAACCACTGGACACAAATCCGCCGTCTTGTTTTTTATTTATTTTGTTCCTTAAAGGAGCAAAGCAGAGGTTTTGTGTTTGCGGCAACCCATCTTGAGCCCCAGAGAAGGGAGGGTGGCACAGACTGGAGTTGCGTGAAGAGAATCTGGAGCGGGAGGCACTGGGGAGAGACTTAGGGGAGCAGCTGTGAGATTTCTGTGCTCTGGATATACCTGGGCTCCACAGCAACCACCTTTCTTGAGAAGAGCTAGCCCCTCCCAAAGGAAAATCAATTACCTTACTCAGTGGGATACCACACCCCCAACCCTCTGGAATTCCCCTCACCACATCCTCTGAAATCCTGTTTGCTCCACCCAGCAACAATTTTTGTTCTGTTTTTTCAGTTTTGCTCTGTCTTGGTGTTCTGTTTTGTTTGTTGTTGTTTTTTTCTTTTTCCCCATCCTGCATCTTAACTCTTGCTGAGGAAACGGCAACATAAACAGATTCAGGAGCCATCAGAGATCGGTGGTAGGGCCCAGCCAATCCATACACTATCCTGGGAAACAGACCAGTGCTTCTCCCTCATGGGACAGCAACAGAAACACCCTCCTGGCATCTGAAAGCCTACTAGGATAGTAGGGTGCACCCCACCCTGCCGAGTACAGGGAAATAATCCTGGACAAACTCAGACTAGGGACTCAGGGGAAGGGGAACACACCCACCATCTTCCCTAAAGTTTGAAAGGCATCTGCCAGGGGAGATCGAGGAATCACAGCCCCCTGTTTCTTCCAGAAGCTCTCTCAGAAATAGTTGGGTCTGCAACTAACCTGTTTGACAGCAGGCAGAGACAAGCAGAGGTAGATCCTGTGGTGACTCGGGACATTTGCCAACACATCCCTGGCTTCAGCGTTGATAAAAGCCTGCTTGCAGAGCAGCTTGGCCCACCCTGGGAGCAGACAAGCCCAGAGAAATCAGCCACAAACTGTGGATCACTTGTAACTTCCAAAAGGAAGCCAAGGGCCAGAGATGGACAGCACCTGACATTGGTTTATAGCAGACTCAGATAGTAGAGCATTATCTGAAGGGTGAAACAAGGCAAGATCTAAAGTCTGTTGAGACAAATACAGTTGGTTCTTTTTACATTGTTTTCCCTACTTCCTTCTTTATCAGAGTCTTTTTATTAATTTTTATCAACTTTTTCTTTTATTTTTGGTGCTCTAATTTTTCTTCATATCTCCTATTATACTTTTTTCTTTGTTTACTTCATCATTTCCTTCTTCTCTCTTTTTATTGTTTTTGTTTCTTTTTCTGTGTTCCTTTTCCCCATTTTCCTCTCTTAATTCATTATGAGTAGTACTTCTCTTCCCCTTCCTCCTCTCATAATCACTTTTTTTCCCTTTGGTCTTCTCATATTCTTTTTCCTTTTCACTTTTCTCTGCTATTACATTTTTCTTTCCTCTTTTATTATTCTTTGTTCTCTTATTATTGATAGTGCTGTGGTGGTTGGGGGTTGTTACTTGTATTGATGTTGTGTTTGTGTTGTTTTGCTTTGTTCTGCCAGCACCTATATAAAAGCATATAATACATGATGAGGACTGAGCCTTTTAGCCTGCTGAAGTGGAGTTACCACAAATGAATGGGCCAATAAAAATCAGGACCCAAATACAACATAAGAGTCCACATAACCCACACAGAAGACACTCCTAGAGCATCTAGATTAGAAGATAAAGGAGAGTACACCACTGAGTCCCAACAGATAAGACCACTTCAGAAGACAGAGATTTAAAGTAAATAAATCTAATAAATATGAATAAATGTGAAGAGACAGCTAAAATGAGGAAAAAGGTAACAACCCCCAAACAAAATAAAAGGAGGAATCTCTAGAAAAATAGCTAAATGAAATTGAGGCAAGGAATTTATTAGACATAAAGTTCAATGTAATGGTTATAAGGATGCTCAAGGAACTTAGTGAGAACTACAAGGAACTTAGTGGGAACTATATCAGCATGAACAAGGACATAGAAAACTTGAATAAGAACCAGTTGGAAATGAAGAATGCAATATCTAAAATAAAGAATACATTAGAAGGAATTACAAATGAGCTAGATGAAGTAGAGGGTCAAAGCAGCTAGTTGGAAGACAAGGTAGGAAAAAACACCCAATTTGAGCAACAAAGTGAAAAAAGACTCAAAAAGAATAAATATAGTTTAAGGGAGCTTTGGGAAACATGAAAGATAAAAATATTCACATGATAGGATACTAGAAGAAAAGGAGCAAAGAATAGAATACCTGTTTGAAAAAATGACAGCAAAATTCCCTAACTGGTGAGGGAAAAATTCATTGACGTCCAGGAAGCACAGAGGGTCCCAATCAATGTGAACCCAAAGAAGCCTACTCCAAGACTCATTACAATTAAGATGGCAAAATCTAAAGAGAAAGAGAGAATCTTAAAAGCGACAGGAGAGGAACAGCTAAGAAGAAACATACAAGGGAGTTTCGATAAGGCTATCAGCAGATTTCTCAATAGAAGCACTATGAACCAGAAGGGATCAGCACAAAATATTCCAAGGAATGAAAAATGAAGACCTGCAACCAAGACTAATCTCTCCAGCAAGGGTCTCATTAAAATGGAAGGAGAAATAAAGAGCTTACAAGACAGAAGAAGGCTAAAAGAGCATATACTACACCATGCCAGCATTGCAAGAGATTCTAATGAGATTACTTTCAGAGGAACAAAAAATAAAGAGATAGAGAAAGGCAGGTACAAAGGGAAAAATGGCAATGAATAAGTAACTACTGATAGTAATCTTAAATGTAAATGGATTAAATGCTCCAATCAAAAGACAGGGTAGATGAATGGATAAGAAAACATAACCCACATATATGCTATTTACAAGAAACCCACCTCTGAACAAAAGGTCTACACAGGCTGAAAGTGAATAAAATATTCCATGTAAATGGACAAAAAAAAAAAAAAAAGCTGTGGTAGCAATACTTATATCAGATGAAATAGACTTTAAAACAAAGGCTGTAACAAGAGACAAGAAAGTCACTACATAATACCTAAGCAAGTAGTCCAGTAAGAGGATATAACTCTTATAAACATATGTGCACCAAATATTGGAGCACCTAAATATAAAAATAACACATTGGACAACTTTAAGAAAGAGATAGACAACAACACAGTCATTGTAGGGGATTTTAACACTCCACTGTCAACAATGGATAGATCTTCCAAGCAAAATATTAACAAAAATATTGCAGCATTGAATGACATTCTAGATCAAATGGACTTAACTGGTATTTATAGAACACTTCACCCAAAAGAAGCAAAATACATATTCTTCTCAAATGCACATGGATCATTTTCAAAGATAGACCACATGGTAGGATACAAAACAAGACTTAACAAATTCAAGAAAATAGAAATCATATCAAACATCTTCTTAGATCACAATAGCTTTAAACTAGAAACCAACCTCAAGAAAAAAACCCTCAAAAACATTAAAAAACATAGAGGCTGAATAACATGTTATTAAACATGTTATTAATGGGTTAATAATGAGATCAAGGAAGAAATCAAAAGTATCTGAAAACGAATGAAAAGAAACACACTAGGAATGAAGATGGTGGCCAAGTAGGTGAAAGGGTATCCATTTGCTCTTGCACCCAACTCAGACACTTGCCTAATCTCCCCAAGAGTAAACTGAATATTCAATGGAATCTTAGCTGATATGAAGTTTGTAAGCCAAGGAGTAAAAACAATACTCCTCAATGGTCAGCATAGAGATTTTATAGGTGGAAGGAGAAATATCCCATGGGTGGTGCCTGTAGCCATGGACAGCCCAACCAGAGGTCACGGCTTTGCAGCTCCCTCCCCTCACAGGGCAGGGAACCTCAGACCCAGGCAGGGGGAGACTTGGATACACAAGTTGGGGAGATCAAGGCTAAACACACACACACACACACACACACACACACGCACACACACACACAGAGCGAGTAGCACACCCATAGCTGTAGCAGCAAATGCCAACCAGGAGAGAGCCAGAGAGACAGAGGATATTATCTGACTTGGGTCAGGTAGAGAAGGTTGGTTGCAGCCAGCCATGACCCTGAGAGACTCTTGGCTTTTTGGAGAGGTGTTGTGTATGGAAAGCCAGACAGTGATTCAATACTGCAGTGGGAATGCCCAGAAAGACTTTTTAAAAGGGGAGCTGAGGCAGGCTGGACAGGGACCCCACATACATATGCCCTGCCAGCAAGGGGAAAGGATTTAAGGCACAGTTTCTTCCCACTCAGTGCAGTTGGGTAGATTGATCAGAAAGGTGTGAAGGGAAAGAATTTCTCGGCCCCAGCCAGCACACTTGTCAGGGCAGAAGCTTCACAAAGTGGAGCAAAGTGGAGAGTGTGGGCCTCTGCCTACTGTAAGGGCAGTGGGCTGGGAACTGGAAGGTTGGGAGTTCTGCACCTCAGTTTATTTAAAGCCAGAGGGAGCCCGCTTCCCTGGCTGAGATAGAACCTCTGGGAAGGGAAGGTCACAGCTCGCACCTCTTGCTGGAGCAGAGAAGATCTGCGAAACAGGTAGGTCAGGCTCAAGAAATCTACAAGATGCATTTCCACAATATAAAGATAGCAAGAGGGCCTAAAGGGCCCATTTTGAACTTCTGTCAAGGAGACAAAATACATTGGTTCTTAGGTACCTATTTCACTGAGACCAGTAAAGCAGGGATATCAGATAGTGGTGTAGCAAGGGGGAATCACAACCCCTCCCAGCCTCCGGTAGCTCACAGAGCTGCCATCAACACCAAGCAGAAGAGAGCCAACCCTCTTATACAGATTGCTGCCCCGACTCCATGAAATGGACAGCTAATTAATCAGAAACTATACATTATTGGAAATAAGCTGAGACAGACCAAAATGGGTGGTTCGGGGGCAGGGGGAATACACCTACAATTTTTCCAGAAGACCGAACATTGCCTCCCAGGGGAGACCTAGGGATCCCACCATCCTGATAGCAACAGCAGCTCCTTCTAGAGGCAGGTGAAAGAGATATAGGTGGTGTTGCCTCTACCTCCTAGGTAGGAAGTTGGACTACCTACCCGGGCAGTTTGAGCTGACAAAAAACAGAGGCAGATCCAGAGAGAGAAGTCAGAAGGTGAACACCAAATGGTTGAGACAAATTTCACCTCACTCTTCTTCAGAGTTTGCAGTTTTTCTTCTTTTCACATAGCCTTTTAATATTTCTTCTTTTGCTTTAATTGTATTCCAAATAATTCACTGCATTTGTCTTTTATTTTCATCAATATTTTATATTATTTTTATTTTATTATTATTTAAAATCTCACTTTGCACCCTTCCCTTGTTTTACAACATCTTGCCTTCTTCCTGCCCTTTCTTATTTTCATTGTAAATTTTATTTTCTCCCAGACTACACATTCCTATTCCTTACTCTTACTATTTATGCTCCATCTATCTCTGAAAAGCACTCTTCTTCCCTTTAGTCAGCTCATGTTCTTTTCCCCTATCTTATAATATTCTTATTTCCTTTCTACCTTTTTAAGTTGTGGCTTGTTTGGTGCGGTACAATGATTATTTCTGTTCTTCTTCAATGCTCTTCCTATTTATTCACTATATTTTGTACTTCAAATCATAAGTTACTCTCCCCCTGTCTTACTCCATTTTGCCTTCCTCCTGCCCATGCTATTTGAGTTAGGAATTTTATTATTTTTCCCTTTCTTAGACTGGATTCTATTCCCTACTCTTATTATTTTTCCTACCCCATTCTCTCAAAATCATTTTGATTTATTGTACACATCTCACATTCTCTTTTTTCTCTCTTTTTAAAATATTTTTAAAAATATTTTATTTATTTTATTTTTTTAGACAGAGAGGTAAGGAGAGAGAAAGAGAGGGGGAGAAACATCAATGTGTGGTTGCCTCTCGTGCACCACCTACTGGGGACCTGGCCTGCAACCCAGTCATGTGCCCTGACTGGGGAATCAAACTGGCGACCCTTCGGTTTGCAGACCAACGCTCAATCCACTGAGCTACACCAGCCAGAACTCTTTTCTCTTTAGTATAATATTTTCATTCATTGTCTACCTTTATTAATCTTTGTTCAGCTCAAGTTGTTACTGACTCTGCTGTGGTTTGTCTTCAGTTTTGTTCCCTTTGGTTCACTACCTTTTTAATTTTATTTCAAACCTCATAGCATACTCTTCTCCTTTCTTACTCCATTTTGCTATTGCCCTTCCCTGTTTCATTTACATTTTAATTTTATTATTTCCTTCTCTTCACCTTGTTTCTCTTTCCTAGTCTTATTATTTCTCCTCCTTTCCCACTCAAAATCATTTTTCTCTCCCTTAGTCATCTCATATTCCCCCTTTTCCTCTCTTATAATATTCTTAATCTCTTTACACATTTACAAATTTACATTTATTAATCTTTGCTCAATTGCTGTTGCTATTTCTGATGTGGTAATAGGACATTTTTGCTGCCATGAGTTTGATTTTCTGGTAATATTTCTTTGTTAACCAGCACCTGTACAGCAGCATACAAGACATGGCATGAGTTGTGACTCTCAGCCAGCTGAAGGGGAGAACCCACCGATAAGCAAAGCCCAAGTACAACAAGAGAGCCCACATAAACTGAACAAAGGGCATCCCTGGAGCATCCAGACAAGGAGATCAAAGAGACTGCACACATGAGTCCTACAGAACTCTTACCACTGACGTCCACCCCATGAAGACAGACAGGCAAAGCAGAGCAACCTGAGATGCAGAAAAAAATGAAAAGAATCACCTAAAATGGGGAGACAAAGAAAGAACCTTTAATTGAAGGGAATGGAGGAATCCCCAGAAGAAAGAGAAAATAGATTTGAGGCAAGCAATCTATCTGACATAGAATTCAAAATAATGGTTATAAGGATGCTCAAGGAACTCACTGAGAAGTACAAGGAACATAGAACTACAAAAGCATGAAAAAGGACATAGAAACTATGAACAAGAACCAAGAAGAAATGAAGAATACAGTATCTGAAATGAAAAATACACTAGAAGGAATTAAAAGCAGGCTAGATGGAGCAGAGGTCTGAATCAGTGAGCTGGGAGACAAGGTAGAAAAAATGCCCAGAAAGAACAACAAAACAAAAGAAAAAGACTAAAAAAGAATGAGGATAGTTTAAGAGAGCTTCAGGGAAATATGAAATATAATAATAGTCACATCATAGGAATATCAGAAGGAGAAGAAAAGGAGTAAGTAGAAAACCCATTTGAAAAAATAATGACAGAAAACTTCCCTAACTTGGTGAGGGAAAAAGTCATGCAAGGTCAGGAAACACAGAGGATCCCAATCAAGATGAATCCAAAGAGGACTACTCCAACACACAACATACATAAAATGGCAAATTTTAAAGACAAACACAAAATCTTAAAGACAGCAATGGAGAAATAGCAAGTAACATACAATGGAGCTCCAATAAGGCTATAAGCTGATTTCTCAACAGAAGCACTACAAGACAGAAAGGATTGGCATGACATATTCCAGGTAATAAAAAACAAGGACCTACAGTCAAGATTACTTATCCAGCAAGGCTTTCATGTAAAATGGAAGGTGAAATAAAGAGATCCCCAGGCAAAAGAAGGCTATAAGAATACATATACACCAAGCCAGCACTGAAAGAAATGCTAAAGGGACTTCTATAAAAAGGAGAAGAAGGAGGGGATAGAGAGAGAGAGAGAGAGAGAGAGAGAGAGAGAGAGAAAGGGAAAGAAGAGTGAAACACAGGTATGGAAAAAATGGCAATGAATAAGTACCTATCTATAGTAACCTTAAACATAAATGAATTAAATGTTCCAATAAAAATACATAGGGTAGCTGAATGGATAAGAAAACATGACTCACATATATGCTGTCTACAAGAGACCCATCTCAGAACAAAAGAGCTATGCAGGTTGAAAGTGAAGAGATGGAAAAAAATATTCCAAGCAAACAGACATGAAAAGAAAGCTGGGGTTGCAAAGCTTATATCAGAAAAAGTAGGTGGCAAAACATAAGCCATAAAAAGTGACAAAAAAAGGTCACTGGATAGTACATAAAGAAATAATCCAACAGCAGGTATAACCCTTGAAAACCTATCTGCACCCAACGTAGGAACATTGAAGTATATGAAGAAAATCTTGTAGAACTTCAAGAAAGATATTGACAACAATACAGTCATTGCAGGGGATTTTAACACCCCACTGTCAAGAATGGACATATCTTCCAACAAAAAATCAACAAGAACATTGTGGCCTGAACAACACTCTATACAGATGGACTTAATTGACATATCCAGAACCTTTCACCCCATAGAAGTAATGTATACATTCTTTTCAAATGCACATAGAATATTTTCAAAAATAGACCACATTGTAGGACACAAAACATGCTGTAGCAAATTCAATAAAATTGAAATCATATCAAGCATGTGCTCAGATCACAATGGATTGAAATTAGAAACCAACCTCAAGGAAAAAGCTAAAAAACATTCAAATACATGGAAACTGAGTAACATGTTTTTAAATAATGAATGGGAAAACAAGGAAATCAAGGGGAAAAATCAAAAAGTATTTGGAAACAAATGAAAATGAACACACAATATTCTAAAACCTATGGGACACAGCAAAGGTAGTCCTGAGAGGGAAGTTCATAGTAATACAGACCTAACTAAAAAATATAGAAAAAATATCTAAAAAACAACCTAACCCTAAATCTACAAGAACTGGTGAAACAACAACAAACAAAGCCTGGAGCAAGTGGAAGGAAGGAAATAATCAAGATGAGAGCAGAATTAAATGACCTAGAGATTAAAAGAACAATTCAAAGGATCAATAAATCCAGGAGCTGGTTCTTTGAAAACATAAACAAAATTGAGAAACCATTAGCCAGATTCATCAATAAAAAAGGAGAGGGGACCCAAATAAATAAAACCAGAAATGAAAGAACAGAAGTTACCATAGAAATACAAAGGATTGTAAGAAAATATCATGAACCACTATATGTCATGAAATTGGACAACCTGGGTGAAATGGACAAATTTCTAGAAACATGAAAACTGCCAATACTGAATCAGGAAGAAGCAGAAAGCCTGAATAGAGTGATAACAATGAGTGAGATTGAAGCACTAATCAAAAAACTCTTGGCACACAAAAGCCCTGGACCAGATGGCTTCACAGGTGAATTTTACCAAACATTTAAATAAGAACTAACTCCTATCCTTCTCAAACTATTCCAAAAATGTCAAGAAGAGGGAAGATTCCAAAACCTTTTTTATGAGGCCAGTGTCATCCTAATCCCAAACCAGGCAAAAACCCAACAAAGAAAGAAAATTACAGTTGTATACCTGATGAACATAGATGCTAAAATTCTCAACAAAATACTGGCAAACCAGATCCAGCAATACATTAAAAAGTTCATATACCATGATCAAGTGGGATTCATTCCAGGGATACAAGGGTGGTACAATATTCTCAAGTCAATTAGTGTGATACATCACAAAAGCAAAATGAAAGTCAAAAGTCCCAGGATCATATCAAGAGATGCAAAAGAAGCATTTGATAAAATTCAGCACCCATTTATAACAAAAAACACACAGAAAATTGGGAACAAAGGAAGCATACCTCAACATAATAAGGGCCATATACAAAAAGCCTACTTCCAACATCATACTCAATGGGCAAAAACTAAAAGTGTTTCCCTTAAGAACACTTTTCTTCTTAAAAGTGTTCTTTTAAGAACACTTTTTTAGTGTTCTTAAACTAAAAGAAACCTAGGATGTCCAATTTCAATGCTCTGTTTCAACATAGCACTGGAGGTTGTAGCCACAGCAATCAGACAAGGAGAAATAAAAGGCATTAAAATTAGATAGGACAAAATAAAACTGTGATTACTTGCAGATACCATGAGAGTGTTCATAGAAAAGCCTATAGGCTCCACCAAAAAACTAATTGACCTAATAAATGAGTTCAGCAAAGTAGTGGGATACACAATCAATATTCAGAAATTGATGGCATTTTAGTGCACCAATAAGGAATTATCAAAAAAAAAAAAAAAGAAACTAAGAAATAATCACGTTTACTACAACAACAAAAAATATAAAGTACCTATCAATAAATTTAACCAAGGAGATAAAAGACCTGTACTCAGAAAACTACAGAACACTAAAGAAAGAAACTGAGGAAGACACAAATAAATGAAAGGATATACCCTGTTCATTGATTGGAATAATTAACATCCTTAAAATTCCCATACTATCCAAAGCAATTTATAGATTCAACACAATTCAAATTAAAATAACAATGGCATATTTCACAGATCTAGAATAAATATTTCAAAAATTTATCTAGAACCAGAAAAAGAGCACAGATAGCATCAGTGACCCTGAAAAAGAATAAAATTGGAGGGATCACATTAATAGATACCAAACTATATTACAAGGTCACTGTAATCTAAACAGTCTGGTGCTGGCATAAGAACTGATACATTGATCAATGGGACAGAATAGAGAGTCCAGAAATAAACCCATGTCTCTATGGTAAATTAATATTTGACCTGGGGGCACGAAATTACAGTGGAATAAAGATAGTCTCCTTAGTAAATGATGTTGTGAAAACTGGACTGGCACCAACAACTTATACCATACACCAGAATAAACTCAAAATGGATAAAAGGCTTAAATATCAGCTGCAACATCGTAAAAGTCCTAGAAGAAAACATACGCAGCCAAACATCAGCTATCCCACATAGCAATATTTTAGCTGATATATCTGGAAGGGCAAGGGAAATAAAGGAAGAAATAAATGGGACTACAAATCTAATTAAAAAGCTTCTGCATGGGCAAAGAAACCACTATCAAAATGAAAAGGGAACTGACTTTATGGGAGAACATATTTGCCAATGATGCATCATACAAGGGTTTGATCTCCAAAATATATAAACAGCTCATATGACAATCCATGGCAAAGGATCTGAATAGATAGTTCTCAAAGGAGGATGTACAGATGGTCTATAGACATACGAAAAAATGCTCAACATCACCTGCCATCAGAGAGATGCAAATTAAAACCACAAGGAGTTATCACCTCACATCTGTCAGGATGGTCATCATTAATAAATCAACAAACAAGTGTTGATGAAGGCGTGGCAAAAAGGGAACTTTAGAGCACTATTGGTTGGAATGCAGACTGGTGCAGCCACTGTGGAAAACACTGTGGAATTTTCTCAAAAAAAAAAAAAATGGAACTGCCTTTTGACACAGTGATTCCATTAGTGGGAATATACCCTAAGAATCCCAAAGACCAATTCAAAAGAACTTATGCACCCCCATGTTCATAGCAGCACTATTTACTATAATCAAGTGTTGGAAACAGCCTAAATGCCCATTGGTAGATGAATGGATTTAATAAACTGTGGTACATTTATACAATTGAATATTATGCAGCAGAAATAAAGAAGAAGGGATTCCAACATTTTGCAACAGCATGGTTAGAGCTGGAGCCTATTATGCTAAGTGAAATAAGCCAATCAGTGAAAGACAAATACCATATGATCTCACCTATAAGAGAATCTGATGGACAAATAAACTAGTGACCAAAACAGAACCAGGTACATGGAAACATGGAACAGATTAACAGCTACCAAGGAAAAGGGTGATGGGGGAATGGTGGAAAGAAGGGAAGGTATTAGTCAAAGAACATGTGTGAATGATCCGTGGGCATGGACAATGGTGCTGGGATTGACTTTCATGTGGGAGTGCATGGACTGGGTGGAAGAGGGCAAAGGCAGAGAAATTGGGGCAACTGTAATAGAATTAATAATAATAATAATAATAATAATAATAATAATAAAAAATTATGGAGTATCTACTACAAGGACTTAATGAGCTATTGCCAAAATAATGCTGCATAACCATCTCAAAATTTGGTAGCTCACAACATAAGAATTTGTTCTCTCATTCATAATTCTGCAGGCTGAATGCAGCCGATCTAGAATGGAATCACCTAGGTGGCTTTGTTTCAAGCTGCGGGTTGGATTCAGGTCCACTGTAGGTGTGTTCATTCTGGAACACATGCTGAATGGTCAGCTCTATGTTCAGCATTCTCTTCTCATGAGAGGTTACAGATGCACAAGACCCAAGCCAAAATGCACATGCTCATTTAAGACCTCTTCCTGTCATGTCCTCTAACATTCCATTGGCTATAGAAAATCATATAGTCAGCCATGGTTGATATGGTTCAGTTAGTGTGTTGCCCCCTAGACCAAAAGGTCATGGGTTTGGGTTTGATTTCCAGTCAGGGTGCATAAGAGAAGGCAACCAATCAATGCCTATCTATCTATCTATCTATCTATCTATCTATCTATCTATCTATCATCTACCTATCTATCATCTATCTATCTCTGTTTCTGTCTCTCTGCCTTTCTCTCTCTAAAAGAAATTTTAAAACATCCTATGGTATGGATAAAATAAGAGAAAATCATACAGTTAGGTTGAGAATCAGTGGCTCAGGAAACAAACTTCACCCACCCAAGAAATAGAAAGAAATAAATATTTGCTGAGTAATAATCCAAAAAATTACAGCATTTGAAAAAGACTAAAAAGGTGGTAAAATAGAGATTCTTTTAAAGCTCATTCTTGAGTTAACATTGCTTCTTCTACATATCCAGTTTTTATCTAGGGGTTCTCCCCTACTCCTCTATTAATTCCAGATGTCTGGGTAAAGTTTGACCCTCATCCAAAGAGTGCAGTGTGTGGCCCAAAGAGCAAATTTTATTCCCTATCTCACAATGACTGGTGTATCTTAGGACATGGCTGACAATGCTGGGACAGGTACTCTCACTGTTTTTTAAGTCATGTGCAAAGCCATGTTTACTTTTGGGCTCTTAAATTTCATGAGTTCATTAATGTCTGCTAGATACATCATATTTAGGAATTTAATCACAGATTGGATCTTGACTGACACATAAATCATTACCAGGAGTGGAGTATTGTATGTAAGAGACAAAAAATATGGTAATTCTAAGCTGAGGAACTAGAGTGGAGTGTACTGAGAGCTCATTATTTACAGCATAGAAGATGGTGAGCAAAGTTGTATCTCAGACCTTGGACTGTATGCCTACAGAAGCTTCTGCATTAAGGAATGTAGTAGGAGAAAGTCAAGATTTTGAAACAGTTGAACAACTTTTTTGGCTTTTAAAAGGAGATAATAAAATTCCCACCAGAATTAGGCATATGTTCAAGCTGGCACATCTGAAATCAGAGAAGAAGGAGTACACAATTTAGCTGAAAGATGACATTCTGAGTGAAATCATTGGAATAAGAAGATTGAAATGGGTATTCTGGATCCTTTCAGGGTCAGAAAAATTTTTTTCTCTACACCGATGAAACATTAGTACAAACTAAATCAGGAAGGTAAAAACTCTATAGGAAGAAGGAACTCCTACCCTTCACGACAGCGTGCCTGGAACTGGGGAGCATTCTGTTAAGTGAAATAAGCCAGGCAGTGAAAGACAGATACCATATGATCTCACCTAAAGGTAGAACCTAATCAACAAATCGAACAAATGAGGAAAAAAAAAAAAGAACTAGAGACATGGAAATAAAGAACTGACTGACCAGTGACCAGAGCGGAGGGGAGAGGGATGTAATAGGGGAAACGAGGAGAATGGTCAAGACAAGGGACAGGTACAAAGGACCCATGGTCAAGGACAATGGGGTAGGTTTGTCTTTGGGAGTGGGGGTTGTACGGGGCAGGGGAGAGCAATGGGGGGGAATGGGAACAACCTTAACTGAACAACGTTAAAAAAAGGAGAAAAGAACTCTATCGGAAGACATAATTAGAATATTGGGCAAATATATTTTCATATCACTGCTAAGTACCTCCTGTTATACCATATTTTGCTGTGTATAATGTGCACTTTTCTGCCCAAATATTTAGGGAAAAATAAGGGTGTGCATTATACATTGGTAATATCTGAAATCCCTTGTATCTGTTCTTGTGTTTTGTAATTATTTATTACATAAAGTTTCTTGTACCATAATATGTTAAAAAATAAATGCTAAAATTCCTTTATAATACAAAAACCTAATATCTAAATATAAATAAATAAAAATTGAATTAAAAAATTAAAATGAAAGATTATTTTCCTAAAAGTTTGGGCCAAAAATATGATTTGCATTATACATGGGAGCACATTGTACACAATGAAATACAGTATGTCCCCTACATGGCAAAGAGGATGATTACTCACACTGTTAAAGGTGCATGTGATTGTTACCTGAATACCAGGTTACTGTAGTGCCCATTGTGTCAAATTGCTCTGGGGCAGTTCAAAGATGAAGGTCAGTAAAGGAAGGACTTCAGGGATGCACGATGAACCTATCCTATTACTCAGAAACAAAAATTCTCAAGCTGGATTTCAATTTAAAGGGCCATGATGAAACAAGACCTCTGAATTTAGAGTTCTGCTTTGAATTAGACAAAAAGTAAGACATTTCAAAAAGAAAAGTCAGAACAATTGTTTATAAATATTTAGACTCTAAGAAAACCCTCAAACCTGAGAATGTTGGTAACAACAACAACAACAAAAAAATGGACTAACATTAGGAATATTTTCACAATGTCAAGATATGACCACAGAAGATACTACATTGTGAAGATTCTATCAAAAAGTGGAAAAGTTGGCTACAGAGACAAATGCCAGGAGCCATTCTCAGAAGAATGGGGTCAGTTAGGCCAGCCAAGCAAGGACTTATCTTACTGCTGGGATGGGAACCCTTGCCATTACTGTCCAGTTTTATATTCATTCGTTCACTTCTTCATTCCTTCATTCATTCATTCAACAAATGCTAGGTACCTAACATGTCCCAGACAATGTTATAAAAATACATTAGTGAACAACAAAAGTTTTTATGTGCAATGAAATAGTGTCTACCAATGTTTCCCATTTCCCACACTGGGTTTTCTGCTCTCTCTCTCTGTCATTGTGTATTGAATGTATTAGGTGACTGTTTGTAAAGAATGCATGTCACCCGGTAATCCTATACCTGAAGAGGGGTGCAGCCATCAAACGAGGTTTTACTTTTGCTTTCTGGGATTGAGTGTGGATGTTATAATTCAGATGAGACATTAAAGAAAAAAGAAAAAATACATATGTATTAAGCACTAGTATTATCGTACTAAGATTGTATATGAGCACTGGACAGCCAACAGTTACATTGTCATGAATGGTTGTTGTTTGTTTCTCTATCGTCTTTTTCTTTTTCTTTCAGGAGCAAACCTGATATCTTGTTTTGAGTTTATCCTCCCCTCTTTCTCAGTTCACATAGTCTGGATGTGAATCCATTTAAAGCCCTAGGAATAGAGGCGTAAACCAATCACTACATTACATACATTGTATTCAGGGATGGATATGACCAAGGAATCCCAGAACTTTGAGAATGCTAGGAAAGATTCTCTAGTTGCAACTAGATTTGGACCTAAGATATATAGGCCTGGGATATATATAGTCTCCTGCACTTCAGATATCTTGTGATAATGAGAAAAGAGTCTTTCTAAGAAGGGAGATGATTTAGATGAAAAGAAACTGAATCTTGATGGCATCACATGATTCATGGAATGCTATCTTAACTGCGAGTAGGTCTACCCTTAAACAGTTCTATTATTGAGCCAGTGAGTTGTCATTTTTATTACCTTTCTCTATTTGGTGTTTGGTTATATGTGTGTAAGTGCTGGCAGAGGCCTTTGGTCCTTTTCTGGGCTCTTTCCACCCAGAGCCTGCAAAAAGCTGCCATATCTGAGCCACCATCAATCTGGTTAACAATGTTCTCCCTTCTCTAGGGGTTCTTTGAGACTGCGTCCGACCCAACTTGTGGGACTACCCAAGACACTTCTAGTGGCTTTTTCACACAAACAACCTGCCTGAACTTATGCTTCAGACTTTTTTAAAATCTCTCAAACAAGCAGCATTTAGCTTTAGTATGCAGTGTACCTCTTTCCAAGTGGTCCTTGTCCTGCACTGTGGCAGCCAGCCTTGGTTTACAGCTTGGGGTGTCCTGGGCACCTCCAAGCCCAGCACAAGTAGCAGCCATCTGCAGATTGCTTTGTAGCTTGTGCAAGGTGGACATGGGCAGGGCAGAAGTGGCAACTGACCTTGGCCTGAACCTCCCAGGAGGCCCTGGAGACACTACCCCTGGTGGACAACTTAGGCCATGTTGAAGCACTACCCAACCTCCTCCACAAGAGACACACTCAAGGGGCAGACTCAGCAGGCTTCAAAGGCCCACTAAGTAAGTCCCGCACCATGGGGTCAGCCCCTGCACAACCATTCCTCCAAGGTGATCATGGCCTGTCCTCACAGTCAATTGTCCTGGAGGTAAATCCTTTCCATTGAGGTGCCAATAGCAATCAAGGTTCAACAACAACAGGAGGGTGTACACAACCCATATGGGGAATGAACCTGGAGTGCCAAGCTCAGGTGATTACGGAGACTGTGACACTGGGTGCTACATGAGATATACTACATGAGGTTACTCTACCAAGACTGAGGGATAAACTATCTCTACCTAACACAATACATAGAAACAAACACTGAGAGAGCAGCCAAAATGAAAGAATAGAACAAAACTAAAAAAAAATTTTCCCTTTGATAGCTCAGCTGGTAGAGTGGAGGACTGTAGTTGTCTTCCAAAACTAAAAGAACTTAAAAAATAATAAACAAAATAGAGACAAGCACTCTACTAGACGTAGAGTTCAAAACACTGGTTACAAGTATGCTCAATGAACTTAAGGGAAGAGTAGATGAATTTAGTGAGAACTTTAACAAAGAAATAGGAAATATAAAAATTGAGATAGAAAACATATAAAAGAACCAGTTATATAGGGTTGGCCAAAAGGCCTGTTTAATTTTTTCCATCAAACAAAAGATACATTTTTCATTTTCATCAACAACTTCATTGATTTTGATATTTTGAGTATATTGGCTGTCTCTCCCATTGACATCTAGTGGGTAGAGGTCAGGAGTGCTGCTAAACATTTTCTAATGCATAAGAGAGCCCCACAGAAAGAAATTATTTAGTCAAAATATCAATAGGAACAAGAAGTTTCACAAACCACTTTTGACATATTCAGTCACAGCACCTTCTCCATACACTGCACAAATCCTTTTTGCATTCCAGTTGTGTTTTTACCTTTTTTGAAATAATAAGGCATACTATGCCAAAAATGTTGTGTTATCTTCTACCATCTTCAATATTAAAATTGTTGCACAAAATCCACCAATTTTGATGTTTTTTTAAATGCACATTGATATTACAGCTGTCACAATACAGTAACAAAATTGTTTTGAGTGAAGTTAAAGACAATTAAACACTACTAGAGCCATCATACAGCAAAACTAAACAAACTTTTTGGCCAACCCAATAAATGAAGAATATGTTAACTGAAATGAAGAATACATTACAAGAAATCAACTGCTCAGTAAATGAATCAGAGGGTCAAAATCAGAGTTTTGGAAGATAAAGAAGCAGAAAACACCTAATCAGAACAACCAAAAGGAAAAGAATCCAAAAAAAGAGAAAAAATCAAGATATTGTAAGGAGCCTTTGGGACGACTTCAAGTGTACTAATATTCTCATCATGGGTTGCCAGAAGAAGAGAGAAAGAGCAAGGAATTGAAAGCATATGTGAAGAAATAATGATGGAATACTTCTCTAACCTGGTGAAGGAAATAGACATATAAGTCTAAGAAGTGCAGAGAGTCTCAAATAAGATGAATCCAAAGAGGCCCACACCAAGACACACCATAATAAAAATGCCAAAGGTTGAAGACAAGGAAAGAATATTAAAAGGAGCAAGATAAAAACTGTTAGTTATCTACAAGAGAGCTCCCATATGTCTGGCAGCTGATTTGTCAGCAGGATCTTTTCAGGCTAGAAGGGATTGACAAGAAATAATCAAAGTGATGAAAAGCAAGGACCCATGACCAAGATCACTCTACCCGGGAAAGGTATCATTCAGAGGCAAAGAACAGATGAAAAGTTTTCCAGAGGAAAAAATAAATAAAAGGAGTGTATCACTACCAACTCAGTATTAAAAAAAACAACAACAACTTTTTTTTTAAGAAGAAGAATGATGAGGAGGAGAAGGTAGTGGAGAAAGAGGAGAAGGAGGAGGCAGAGAAGAAGAAGAAGAAGAGGAGGAAGAAGGAAGCAATAAATACATATCTATCAACAATTTAAAGTATAATGGAGCAAATGATCCCATCAAAAGGTATATGGGAGCTGAATAGATAAAAAAAGAAAACTGTTACATATGCTGTCTAAAGAGATGCACTTCAGATTGATAGATGCAAATTGAAAGTAAAGGGATAGAAAAAGATATTTCATGAAAATGAAAATGAAATAAAAGTTGGGTTAGCAATACTTATACAAGACAAAATAAACTTTAAAACAAAGGCTATATAACAAGAAACAAAGAAGGATCCAGCAATTCTACGCCTGGTTATTTATCTGAAGAAAACTAAACACTAAATTGAAAAGATATATACATACATATGTTCACTGCAGTATTATTCACAATAGCTAAAATATGGAAGCAACCTATATGTCCATGAATAGATGAATGGATATGGAAGAAGTGGTGTGTACACACACACACACACACACACCATAATATGACTCAGTCATTAAAAAGAATGAAATTTTGCCCTCTGCAACAACATGGATAGACTTAGAGGATATTGAACAGAGTGAAATAACTCAGAGGAAGACAAATGCTATATGATTCACTTTTATGCAGAATATTTAAAAAAAAGCAAACAAGCCTATCAGAAACAGATTCATAGATAGAGAACATGTGGATGGTTGACAGATGGGAGGGGGTTAGGGCAATAGGTGAAAACGGTGAAAGAATTAAGAAGTACAAATTTGTAGGCACAGAATAGTCACAGGATGCAAAGTACAGCATAGGGAATATAGTCAATAATATTGTAATAACTATGTATGGTACCAGGTGGGTACTAGATTTATTGAGGTGATGATCATTTTATAAGTTATATAATGTCTAATTACTGGGTTGTATACCTGAAATGAATATAATATTGTATGTCAACTATAATTGAAAAATAAATTATTTAAAGTAAAGAAAAAGAGTTGTTCAATAATACAAGTTAGATTTCCCTTCCTCTGAGTTGAAGGGTATTAAGCCTCATGTGCCAAGACTTTGGACAAAAATGTATGGCTATCAAATATCTAGTATATTTTCTTTATATCGTTGACTTTTCTGATCATTATTAAATGGTCTTCCTATTTTCTCTATAACTTCTTTTAACTGTCACTCTCCCTTAAGTGGAAGGAGCAGGTCTTGGTTTTATTACCCATCTTAACCACTATTTCTGTCTTGCATTAGCTGGCTTGGGGGAGGTAGGCAGCTATTACAAAGATACTACTATACCAAATTTAGAGGCTCAAAGAACAAAAAGTTTATTTTTCTCTAAAATTTCAAGGTGGGAGTTCAAGGTTTGTGGGATCCAAGCAGCCATGCAGATTCTTCTCATTTTGTGACTATACAATTTTTGTCATTGTCTGCATGGCGGAGTCTGAGTTGTAGCCATGCCCAAGCTCTAGTCTGCAAGAAGGTGGAATAAGCCCATCCGCAACCCGGAAGGTCTATGTACAAAAGTGGCAGGCATTTTCCATTGGTGAGGAGCAAGTCAATAGTTATTGCAAGGAGCAGAAAATGTTGCCTAGCCAAAAACCTAGAAAGAGAAGAATAAAACTGGAAATAATTTTGGAAATAAAATAATTTTCTTCACCATATAGCCTCATTCTCTTGAAAATTTTAGTAGAAAGATGAAAAATGTAGAAACTCTACTAGCCCATTAAAGCATCAATGCTATGCTTACAAGAAGAAACACAAATTTTCCTCTGTCAGACCGTTTGCTCATCCTCCAGGTTGAAATACAAAGCATCCACTAAATTAGACCAGAATCCAGAAGCAGATCATTGGAATAAAAGGATAGGGCAAGAATAGAAACAATAAAGAATATACTCCTAGATACCAATCTTGGCTTCTAAAATTTTTGTTTATGCCTTAAATTCAAATCTTAATGGTTCATTTCTTGATATGGAAACACTCAACCAGCCAGAATTCTTTAGAATTAAAATTTCAGATGGAGTGGTAATACTTTTAATCACTTAAACCATTGTTTGATATAAATATGTTCATTTGTCATGGTAAAAAAGATCTGGTGCTGGGGGTTCTGAACAAATGAAGAAGTCCTCTCCGAAGTGAGATAGGAGAAAAATTATCCCAGCACCTCTAAATTTCTTCATAGGAATGGAGAGCCATCTACTTAACTGTTGGCATTTTCAAGAGTTTTATGTTCCCCTTCTCCTCATTCCTGGACAATCTCCTTGAATCACATCCTTCAATCCAACTTTAATGTACTCAAATATTTATTTCTGTATCATTGACTTTTCTGCAAACTCTACACTCATATTTTCAATGCCTACCAGATGACCACCTGGACCTCCTACAGGCACTTTAAACTCAACCTGCCTTACAATCTTATTTCCCTTAAAATAAACTTCCTTGCAAATGAAATAACAGAAAGAGAAATTAAGAAAAGAACCTCATTTACTATAGCAACAAGAAAAAATGAAATTCTTAGGAATGAACTTAACCAAAGAGGTAAAAGACCTGTACTCAGAAAAATACACAGCACTGAAGAAAGAAATTAAGGAAGACACAAATAAATTGAAGCATATACCATGTCCATAGATTGGAAGACTTAACATCATTAAAATGTTCATGCTACTCAAAGCAATCTGCAGATTCACTGCAATCCCTATCAAAACAGCAATGGCATTTTTCACTGACATAGAACCAATATTTCAATAATATTGTAATAACTATGTATATGGAACCATAAATGACCTCAGATAGCCTCAGCAATTTTGAGAAAGAAGAACAAAGTAGAAGGGCTCACAGTGCCTGATGTCAAACTATATTATAAGGCCACTATAGTCAAAACAGTCTGCTACTGGCATAAGAACAGACATATAGACTAATGGAACAGAATAGAGAACCTAGAAATAAACCTATGTTGATGCAGACAGTTAATATTTGACAAAGGGAGCAGGAACATAAAATGGAGCAAAAAAAGCTTCTTCAATAAATGGCATTGGGAGATCTGGACAATTACATGCAAAAAAGTGAAACTAGCCCATCAACTTATACCGTACACCAAAGTAAACTCAAGGTGGATAGAAGACTTAAACATAAATTGTGACACCTTTATGGTCTGAGAGGAAAACATAGGCAGAAAATTTCAGATATCTCATGTAGCAATATTTTCACCAATATGTCCCCTAGAGCAAGGGGTATAAAGGAAAGAGTAAATAAATTAGATTTCATCTAACTAAAGCTTTTGCATGACTAAAGAAAACATCAGCAAAATGAAAAGGAAACCAACCATACGGGAAACTATGTTTGCCAAGGATACCTTGGGTAAGGGTTTGATCTCCAAAGTATATAAAGAACTCACATGACTCCATACCAGGAAGACAAACAATCCATTTAAAAAATGGGCAAAGGACCTCAACAGGTACTTCTTCAAGAAAGACGTACAGAGGGCCCAAAGTCACATGAAAAAATGCTCAGCAAACTAGCCATTAGAGAGATGCAAATTAAAAGCAGAATGAGATACCATTTCACACTGGTCAGAATGGCCATCATTAATTAATCAGCAAACAAGTGCTGACAAGGTTGTAGAGAAATGGGAAACTTCAAACACTGTTGGTTGGAATGCAGACTGGTGAAACCACTGTGGAAAACAGTATGGAATTTCCTCAAAAAGCCAAAAATGGAATTGCCTTTTGATCCAGCAATCCCAGTGCTGGTACTATACCCTAAGGATCCTGAAACACCAATTCAAAAGAGCCTATGTACCCCAATGTTCATAGTAGCACTATTTACAATAGCCAAGTACTGGAAACAACCTAAGTGCCCATCAGTAAATGGGTAGATAAAAAAACTGTGGTACATTTACACAATGGAATACTGTACAAGAGAAAGGAAGAACTGCTACCCTTTGCAACAGAATGGATGGGACTATAGAGCATTATGCTAAGTGAAATAAGCCAGGTGGTGAAAGACAAATACCATGGGATCTCACCTATAACTGGAAACCAGTTGACAAAACAAACAAATGAGCAAAATAGAACCAGAGTCTGGGAAATAAAGAACAAATTGACAGTGACCAGAGAGGACAGGGGAAGGGGACAATGGAGGAAAGAAGGGGAAGGGGCAAGAAAAGGAACATGAATAGAGGGCTCATGTGCACAGACAACGAGGGGGACTTACTGTGGGAGTTGGAAGGGGGCAAAGTAGGGGTGAGTAATGGGGAAGAGGTGGAACAACTGTAGCTGAACAACAATTAATTAATTAATTAAAAATAAAGAAAATCAAATAAACTTCCTCTCATATTCTCCATGCTATTTGTTATTATTGAATCCTCCATCTCCTCCAATTTCTTTAAGATTGTATTTATTTGTTTTTAGAGACAGGGGAAGGGTGGGAGAAAGAGGGAAAGATACATCGATGTGTGAGAGAAACATTGATCGGTTACCTCTCTCATGCCCCCAACTGGGGACCTGGCCTGCAACCCAGGCATGTGCCCTGATGGAAATCCAACTGGCAACCTTTCATGTGGTAGGCAGGCATTCAACCCACTGAGACAAACCAGCCAGGGTTGTCCTCCATTCTATGCAATCCCTCAGAAAATTATATTAATTTTACCTCAAAAATAACCTCATCTCTAAGGATTCTTAAACCAGTTTTCATTAGCTCTTAACCATAAATATTGCAATAACTGATTGACAGAACTTCTTGTACCAATTTTTTCCCTCTATATAACCCATTTTACCCCCAATGGCCATTTATTTTCTGGATTTCTGCTAGAATGATTTAACTGACCTTCTCACTCTCTCATGAAAAAACTTTCACTGTAGCTATTGATACTTAGCTACAGAATGCATTCAGGCCACCCACAGTTTGGCTTCCCCTGATTCTTTGAGTTTGTCTCTCATAGCTTCTGTTATCATGTACACATTTACGCCTTTTATTCTTGCATGACTTGCAATTCCCTGAACACATCTTTATTGACCAATTGAGTTTGCTCATGTTTGTCTTTTCTCCCATAGTTTTTTCTTACAGTGTTCTCTACTTGTCCTTTTACAACTCAACCTCAGAACACTTTCCCTGGTGCTTAACTCTCTTGTTCATGAATGCCTTCTTCCACCTCCTCTGCCGGAATAAATGTCCTTCTACGTGCCCCCAAAATCTCCTATATATTCTAGAATTCATCCATTGAAATCAGTTATATGTGTAGCATAACTGCTAGACTGCTTTTTTTTCTCAGGGGACTGAACCATGACTTTGCTTGCTCCTGCTTCTTAGGTGCCCAGATTTGGCATATACCATAGTATCTTTTATATTAGCTTATGTGTTCTTCATTTTTCCACATGGATTTGACTTATTCTCTAATGTTCTTTTATTTCACCCTAAAGAGCTCTAGTTAGTATTTCTTGAATGACTGATATGATAGTCACACATTCTCTCAGTTTTGTTTTTCTGGGAATGTCTTCATTTCTTCTTTAATCTTATTTTGAAGAACAGTTGTTAGATAGAGAATTCTTGGTTGACAATCATTTACTTTCTGTACTTTGCATATGTTAGTTCAGTGTCTTCTAGTTCCCATTTTTTTTGCTGAGAAATCAGCTAATAATGTGACTGATGATCTCTTATGTGATAAATTGCTTCCCTCTTGCTGTTTTCACTTCAAGTTTGTTAATTCTTCTTTCTTTCTACCAATTCGAATCTGGTGCTGCTCCTTTCTAGTACAATTTTCCTTTCAGTTACTGTACTTTTAAACTCTGAATTTCTATTTGGTTCTTTTATAATTTCTATCTCCATTAATATTTTATAATTAATGAGACATCATTATCACGCTTTATTTATTTAGACATGGTTTCCTTTCTTTCATTTTTAAAATATTTTATTTATTTATTTTTAGAAAGGGGGGAATGAGGGAGAAAGCAAAGGAAAGAAACATCAATGTGAGAAAGAAACATCGATCAGTTGCTTCTTGTATGCACCCCAACTGGGAACTGAACTGGCAACCCAGGCATGTGCCCTGACCAGGGATTGAACCAGTGACATTTTGCTTTGCAAGACTATGCCCAACAAATGAGCCACCAGTCAGTGTTCCTTTATTTCTTTAGAAATTATTTCTTTTAGTTGTATAAACATGCTTAAAGTATTTGATTTAAAGGTTTTTTGTTTGTTTGTTTTTTTCCAGTAAGTCTAATGTCTGGAGTTCTTCAGGAACAAGTTCTATTGACTGCTTTGGTTCCTATGTATAAGCCATACTTTCTTATTTCTTTGCATTTCTCATTTTTTTTTGTTGTTAATACTTGACTATTTAAATACTATAATGTAGAAAGTCTGGAAATCATATTCTAACCCCTGCACAGAATTCGTTATTTTTTTTTGTTTTTGTTCCTGATGTTTCATTTGTTGAATGACTTTCCTAAATTAGTTATGTAAAGTCTGAATTCTTTGTCTCATGGGGTCACTAAATTATCTGCTTAATTAACTTAGAAGTCCACTAATTATTGGAAAGGAATTTACTTAAATGTTTTTTTTCAGCTTTTGCCAAAGAGCTTCCCGTGTGTATTGGGGGAGGTTATCAATATTCAAGTAGGAAGTTTAAAATTCTACGTTAGCCTTTACTCATTGCTTGTGCAGAGCACCAACTTCGGTCAGAAGTTTCATGGTGAAATAATAAAGAATAACAGCAGAAATATCTGAGGTTTATCCTATTCAGGATGCAAGCAGGGCAGCCGCTTCTCCTTTAGCCAGTGAAACCTCTATTGCCATTTTAAAAGCTCCAAAACAATAACCAATGCTCTCTCATTCTGTGTCTAGGTGGGTTTCCTTCCACAAAGAAACCCCATGGAGGTCTTGGAGGATCTCCTCATGTTCTGTGACATTGCACAAGTAGCTGAAGCCCAAACATAAAATAGTTGGGGTTTTTTTTACAGCTTAGTTACCAATTTGTTATAGTCATACCATTCTATTTATGCATGCAAATACCAGCATGGTTATCTCTTTAAAAGAATCACTGCCAATGATTGTGTTCCAGGATAATTACAAAACAGATCACTAAAACAATTTAATAACTTTTGTCATCATTTTATAATTCATGTTACTTGCCCTGGAATGTCACCCACAGATTTAATGTCAAATCTGGCTCATACCCTGCTTCCCCAGAAAACTTTGATGTTAAATTGCCAAATTGCCAGTGATAACCATTAGATTCAGAGGCTTTCTGAGGTGGAAAAAAAGAGCTACCCACAAATGGGCACAGCACTTAATTTTCATGCCCTGCTTCAAAGGTGATGTCTCATAGTGGTCTCAGCAATTTTGTTTAGAAGTCAGGACTTGAAATATAGAGATCTTGTGTTCATATTAGTCTTCAGTTCCCACACAAGTTAAAAATTCTTGCAGCATTCTCTACACATAAATAACATCAGTATTTGCAAGGAGAGTCCCATTAATGACATTAGAAGGATGATCCATCTTGCTTCCAGGTCCAAACAATAATGTTTGAAATCAGAGAAGGTCTTGCATAATGTATACTGTTCCAGATACTGTACATACTTTCAAATGTCTCATGACTGTAAACGATTTGGAAATTCAGAGGTCTGTACTTTAATGACACTAAAAAAATATTTTTAAAAGAAACATCATAGATATGGGGCACGGAAGTGTGTAATGTCTTTTTCCATTTGCTCTTCTTCCAATCTTTCTCATAATTCTAGGTGTTTTCTGTTTAAAAAAATAAAATTATCAATATTATATATCATTTAATTTTTTAATATCATAAAACACCAGAACATTGCTTTTTTTCCAGAACTTTAATGCATCAGTCCACAAACATGTACATGTGTTTCAATGAGTGTTCAACAGCATCACACACATATCATTTGAGCAGGTAAATCTGAAAAGTATGAACTTACCATAAAAATTTTTGAAGTTGAATGTTTATTCTTGGAATAAACTCTTTTCAGAAGGGAAACAAATATTGTATATACACAAATGAAATTAGGAAATAACATCAGTGTTTACTGTAGCTGAATGTGAATTTCTACCCACCCCCAGTCATGTCACTTTAAATTGCATAGTAGATTCAAAATATTTAGAAATACTTGAAGGATGTTGAATGGTTTCAAACTTGAGTACAGTTTACCAAGTCCAAGTTGACTGTCCTTTAAAGGCTGAACTTCTTGTTCATACACGGGTGCTGTCTAAGTGAAGATCATGGAGGCAGAAAGGTTCACACACAGCACCCACCCCAACCTCCAAGATAATAAGAGTGCGTGACCAAAAACTCCCTCACAGAGGACTTCGTGATGCCTCCAGAACTCTGTAATGTTTTTTGCTCTTTTATTTAGCTTTCAGTCACCCCATTTCTTGGCCCGGGTTTCTGCTAAGATTAATTTGATTCCCACCTTTTATTGCTAAAGAGACAGGGGAGGACTCAGAAAATGCCAGCTCTTCCATATTTGCTTCAAAGGCAATCAAAGCCTAAGACAGGATAGGGTAGGGTGTTGTTTCCTTCCTTTATTTGGACAGTTGGTGTCTACACGTCTTTCATACTGAGAAATATCTAGATCAATAGACTCTTCTCCTCCAGAATCCTCAGCCCCTACTATGTGGATCCAGTCAAAGAAAAATTACAGAGAGAGGGAGGAAGGGAGGGACAGAGAAGCAAAAACAAACTCAAGAAAATGGTGAATTTTTGCCTGGGCAGGCAGCACACTTGTATTATGATGGACGAGTTCTAAGTTGAAAGTCCATCATGATGTCATGAAAATAGTATGCAATTAACAGGAAATAGGTGAGTGATTTGGCCCTTCCTGAGCTGATCACAATGGTTCGGGTTGACTTTTGATAAGGAACACCACAGAGTTCAATGTGCTTGTTAGATAGAAATGTCACGGATCAGCTCCTTGAAACTTTTCTACCCTAATCATCCCCAGACCATTTATTTTCAAATCTAAGTATCACTCCTTTAGGCAGAATTCCAGGTAGATCATCTAGACAGGAATGTATTTTCAGCTCCCTCCCCCATAATAATGGCCAAGAAGAAGCTGACCAAACCAAAAGGATTGGAATTTAAGTATAAACTACAACTTTATTTTGGAATTTCCCATAAACAAAGAAACATTTTTATGCTGTCCCAGCCTGTGTTTTCACAAGTTTTTCTTTCCTGAATTATACCATTTCAAAATTTACCTAATTATTAATTATATTTGAATTATTCTGACATGTATGTACAAGTACTATGTAGTGTGCTTATTTTATTTTTGAGAACTTTAACTTTTTACCCAGAACTAAGAGACAGTTTTGGCAGATGTAGGAGTATTGCTTGCTGCTCCAGTCAAGATTGTCACCAGCTCATCAGCCTACTGAGTAGAACATATCCTATCCCCAGTCGGTTTCCTAATGAGGCAGATATTCTTTATTGATTTTTAAAAACTCTTTTCAATGTAGCTAATGCACTGTTTGCTAGGATATTGGAGTCAGATTAGATAGTTTTTTGACTTAATTTTTTTTCTTTGTTTTTAGAAATGAAAACAATTGTCTTTGAAAACTTGAGCAGCAGAATATGATTTCTTGACTTACCTGGAGTCAGTTTGTACTGGGAAGAATGTATTTGTTTTGGTGTCCTTAAGGAGAGCTGTGTTAAATTAAATGGAATACTTCTTTCCAAATTAATTTGCATACATAATTTAATAATGTTAAATGGAACTCCATGGAATACATATGGGTCACTATTACATATATCAATATCCTAATATAGCTTATTCTGGTTATAAATAGTCAGCAGTGTGTACCTCATGCTTTTCATTCTTTCTGGCAGGGCATATGTATCTAGATGATCTAGAAGCAATTCCAAATAATCAAGATAGAAGTTAAAAATAAGAGAAATGAGACACTGCATGGTTCCTGCTGTGTAATATTTAGATCCTGTGAAAGGTGTCAGTGCAGGTTAAGACTGTGGTATTGCATGAAGCTGACTTGATGCATGCCTTCTGAGCAAGATCATCAGCAGGAGGGATTTCCTGCACTTGTCAAGAGCAGCTGTCTCTCCTTCATTTTAATCCTTGAAGTGATGTCTCCCTGACCACTGAATGCCTAATTTAACAAGTGATATTAGGAGTTTTCTAAAAGGATTATATATTTTACATAGTAGTTCTTGTTGTCTTAAAGACATTGAAATGTCTTATCTTCTTTCAAGAAGAGTCCTCTATTAATTTCCTATCAATGAATCACTCATAAATGGACCTTGCCTATTTAATTCTAAGGTGGGAAGATATTTTGGGGTATAAAAAATCCCCATTTAGGTCAAAAGGACAGCATATGAAGGGAGACAGAAAGAAACTTGTTAAAATTTAAATTTCTATTTAAAAATCTTATTGCATCTTACAAACAGAGTACATCAAATCATTGTGGGGATGTCAAGCATGGCTCTGCTGATCAGTGTGAGGGTAGGCTCTGAGATCCAGGTTCTGGAGAAGGATTCAGGAAAGCACAGTCCAAGAACATGCCTCAAACGCTATAGGCACTTGTTTCCCTCTGGTTGGGACCCAGTTACCCATGTCACAAAGCTCACATTGTGAAAAATAGTCAATGGTATGCAGCTAAGTGAAGATGTCTTTTTCCGCCAGAGCTGTTCCAATCTCAATCTGTGGGACTGATCCAAGCTCAGTAGACCCCAAATATATACTCTATTTTGTTTGCAGAAGGTGCATACTCAATTCTTTATATGCTGGAATTATAAAGAAGTGTGTCTGTATTTACCCCCAGGGCTTAAGTCTGTAGAGAAGTGAGACAGCCATTGATGAGGAGAGTAATAGGTACTAATCTATAGCTTGATTGTGATAGACTGGTATGTTGTGATTGCATTTCTCTGATCTATGTATTGAATCCGCTTTCAACAATCTCATCATAACACTGACCTCCCAGACCCCACCAAAAAAGCAATATTAAACCATCTGTTAATCTAACTTCAACAAAAGGGTTTTCTAAAGGTTAAGCACTTCACTCATGCTTCTACTAAAGCTAGACTGACAGAAAGTTAAATACTTGGGCTTAAAACATTTCTTAAATTAGGTTGCATTTTAATGCTGTGCCTTTGCTTTTTAAGGGGTACTCTGTAGCATTCTTGCCTGTGGAAATCCAGTTGAGTACACTGTGTATGACATCACTTGATGTTACCCATATGAGGCCCCATCAGCTTGATTTCCTTGAGCAATTAATACCAGAAAAATGTATTTGCTTCCCTGAAGAACTGTGTAACAGTTGCCAGGGCCTTAAAACCAAATTTAACTATGTTTGCAAGTGTGTAAGCCCTGTACTCTGTGTATATACATTCTTTTGTCATCCTCCCTTCTTTCCATTTTTCCTTTCTTTGTTAATTCATTTTAGCCTTAACCTCATCAATTATTCTGAACAAATCCAAGCAGAGTATAAATTAAAAATTAAAAAATAAACAGTGTTTGGTAATTTGCAAAATAAAAATTGTTTCAGCATGATTATTACCCAATTTCTAATGACATTACTTTAAATCATATTAATTGAGTTGCATATAATATTTCTTTTAAAGTATTATATATTCACATTAAAACAAATTTAACAAAATAAAAAAAATACTTTGGTATTTTGGTTGATACGAGTTTCAAGAATTTTTCAATTCTACTTCTGAAAGACAAATCAGATTTTAAAAACATATAAATCAATTTTTACAGCAATTTAAAATGGAGCATGAAAATGAAAATTTATTAACAGTAGCTGAACCTCACTAATTTGCAGGTACCATGGCCAAAAGGAGATAGTTGACTGAAAATCCAAAAAATTGTAAGAATTTAGTTATGGTAAAAGCCTAGTTTCAAATACCACAAGGTGAAGGGTTTTCCCACATTCTTGTCACTCTCTTTTTTTGCCCCATCCTTCTCTTACTCAGTAATCAGGGAAGAGAGATCAGAGTCCCTATTTGCACAGAACATCAAAGTTATGCAATAAGAAGTGGGCAGTATTATTAAGACAAAGGTTCATCAGTGCATTTTAATCATGAAGAACCAAAAGCTACTTCCAAGGAGAAATAGGACTGTGTAGATTTCACACAGCTTTGATGGTGGTAGAAGTACATGGGACAACTGGTTGGGAACTAGGGAACTGGGATGAGGCAGCAAGACACAAAGACTATGAAGGCAGACCAGAGAGTGGAGACACCCTTTTAGGAGACAGAGGACTCCTAAAGAGGGGTCTGCATTGATGGACAAGTGAAAACAAACTCAACAATAAGCAAATTTGTTTTGCACCATCTCTTGGATATATGTAGGTGGTAATATGATAACAATACTTTTTTTCTGGTAATAGATTGTCCTCTTTCACCACTTCAGAAGTTAAAGACTTTATTATGGAGGGACTAAAATCTTGACTTAATCATACAGCAATATACTACCATGTTAAAAAAGATTAATGGTTTGGTTTTGGTTGAAAGAGGTTTTTCTTTGGGGGGGGGAGGTTTTTTCCTACATCCATGAGTTTTTCCCCTTTTTTTCTTTTTTATTCTATCCCTCCACCCTCTCACCCAACCCCCTGCCATCTGTCAGCCTGCTCTCTATGCGTCACCTCACACCTGTTAGAAGGGCTAATATCAATAAATAAAAAAAACAACAAGTATTGGTGAGGTTGTGGAGAAAAGGAAACCCTGGTGCACTGTTGGTGGGAATGCCGATTTGTGCAGCTGCTATGGAAAGCTGTATGCAGTTATTCAAAAAATTAAAAATGGAACTACCTTATGACCCAGTAATTCCACTCCTGGGGTATTATGTGAGGTAATCCAAAACACTAATTCAAAAAATATATATGCACCCCCATGTTCATTACAGCATTATTTACAATTGCCAAGATTTGGAAGCTTCCTCAGCATCCATCAGTAGATGAGTAGATTAAAAAGATGTGGTACATTTACACAATGGAATACTACTTGGCTGTAAAATAGAAGGAAATTTTACCCTTTGTGACAACATGGATAGTCCTAGAGAACATTATACTGAGTGAAATAAGCCAGTGAGGGAAATGTAGATACCATATGACTTTACTCCTATGTGAAATATAATGAACAAACTGAGTTGTTCTTTTTTTAAAAGAAATGCTGGAGAGGAAATGTGAAACTGTTTTATTAACTCCTTGTCCATTGTTCAGAAAGATGTATTTTGTGGATCCATCAGACCTCATATTTCTTCTCTTCTAACTTTTGGAAAATTTGATGTTTACCATCACATGACCTTGAACATGGCCACACACATTCTTCTCTGAGCTTAATGTCTATAAAACACAAGTTAGGAGTTACTCAATCTGTTTTGTTGCTGAGATGGGATGAGAACTGTTCTCTCTCCCATTACTACAGAGCCCTGTGCTTATTATTCATGGGCCAGAGTGAAATCTCACCATTGTGGAAAAAAGTGCTATCTGACTCCCAGATGCAGGGTTGTTATCCTTGGCACAGTTGGAAAAAAGCATGTTGAGATTGGATCATGCAGTGTTATCATAAGGCACCAAGTTCATGTCTAATGAGAGAATCTCTGAATCTTCATTTAATGACTGAGAAAGGCACAGAACCCCTCAGCATAGAGTGTATTTCATATGAAACTGATAACCAGGTTCTTCCACACCCAGGCAATTAAAATAAAACAAACTCATCCCCATTTTCCAAACTCACATACTCTCAGCCTCAATCAAAATAAAGATTACGTACTTACATAAATTCTGGGTATATAGTTTTGAATGTTTTTTTCCCTAAATGATGGGCATTTCTGGAAATAAACCATGGTGATTTCTCAAATAGAAATACATACAATAGTTACAAAAACCACTCTCCCATTATTTCTTCCATAAGATAGCACCTAAGACTGAAATTAAATAAAGAAAAACAACATGATGAATATTTCTAATCTGTGAGCATAATTTTAGTAATAGATAAAATTTAATAGGTTTGCATTTAACCCACCCATTTTTCTTTTCTTCATTCATAGTCTTAAGGAAATTTCCAAATGAAAAACACATTCATTCTGTGAACAATGGACTCGATAAGAGCTGGAACAAATTATTCTTTTTGTCCACGTCTTTCAGTCTTATTTACATATGTTTGTAAAACTAGAATGAATAAAATAAGATGAGATAATCAAGAGAGATATTAAATATTTATGAAATAAACTCTTTTATAGTAAATCATTTACAACATACATAGACTAGGTTGCAAACTGAACCATCCTGTTCATCTGTCCATAACTTTGCATTGAACAGTGTGTAACTACCTTTGATGAATCAGCTATGGGGAGAACTCCTTCAAGCTCAAACTCATTCTGTTGGTAGGGCTAAACTCAAGCCTGAGGTGGGCACAGTAAATCCTGATCAGTTGATTATGTTTCCACTGCATATGTAGTTTGGTGGGTAGTTTGAGCTCAGGGTAGCTGAGAAACTGATGCAGTGTAGTGTCCACACATTATTAGTTTTCAGACTTAATGAGATCACCACAGAGGCTAGGAGAGATGTCAAATATCAGAACAAAGTTCTTTGGGGACTATGGAAAATAAGTAGTACCGATCATAAGACAAAAAGGCTGGGCTGCCTGAGAGTATTAAAATGTAGGGTTCAATGCTTAAAAAGCCAAGATGAAGTAATCAAAAGCAAAGAGAGCAAAAGAGTTCTTTGAAGCAGAGCCTCAAACAAAATAAAGCTGTTGCTCTGTCTGTGGAGGCCTGTGATAGATCCACTGTGAGACCTGATCTTACTCTAACTTTGAGTGGTGCCCTTAGCTGATGGACCTAATAGTGTTTAAAACCCTCCTAATGAATCCTTATGGCTGAGCATCCAGCGATTCTTCTCTTAACCATGGGGCCCAAGAGATCCAGTCCCTTCCAGTAGCCCTTTGGTTATGCTTTTCAGTTCCTGCTCTAACCAGGTGTGCGAGGCCAGCTCTGGTGCTGTGGTGTCAGGAGAAAGAACCTTCAATGAAAAGTTTGATTTGTCCTGATACAGAATTTAGAGATAGCCCTGTAAATTCTACTGCTACTGGTTGTCCAGTCTTTTTTGGAAAATATCCTCATGTTAGAAATGGCTTATCAAGTCCTATCATGTCACAGTGTCTGTCTTGACATTTCAAAACCTTTCTGCTTAAGATATGAATTATACTTATCAAGAATAAAGAATAAGAAATAAAGAATAATTAAATAAAGAAATAAAGAATAATTAAAATTTATACATGGTCCACCTTTTAAAGTCCTATCCCAGGTGATTCATTACAAATAGAATGTAGAAACCTGATGTCCAGTTTCAGACCCATATCCAAGTGGATCAGTCATTATGTCTAAAAGCTTGTATTGTTTTCTACTTCTGCTGTGATTTGCCCAAATTAACATTTGTTTCTGTCCTTGAACATTTTTATTCATAAATTATAAAAAAATGTTTAAGGTATTTTAGCATGTTCAGTTCTATAAAATAATATCATAAAGTATATTATGCTGTTACAGAGTTAGTTTTTCCTGTCAGCTCTTCTCCCAGAGATGTTGGCCTTCCCAAGGTGCCACCTCTCCAATGGAAGCAAAGGGGTGCTGCCCTGTGTCAGACAGAAACTGATATATCCAAAGTCACATTCTCTGCAGGTAGGAAACATCCAATTCATTCCTTTTTGGGCAGCAAAATATTGATGACAACACATTCAGAGTCCATCAGGAGCTCTTAATTTGGAATGTTCAGAATTAAGATTTGTTGAACATGTTTGAACTCAGACTCAAGTTTTACTGTATATTTTTAATGTGTGCTATGAGTATTCTCTCTTGTGTCAGGTATAGAACCAGACATTTTAAGTATAATAGGATAATTTTAAGTTTTAAGGATAATTTAAGTATAAATGAGATATAGTTTCTGTTCTTCTATTAACCAATTAGAGAGGAAGGTATTAAACAAAGAAAAAGCAAAAAATGATGGGTGTTTTGAGGAATTTGTATGTGATCTGGTGGGGACTCCAAGAAGAGAACCACCTTGGAATGGTAGTTATGATGCAATTCCTAGAGGAGTGGAATCTTGAAATAGGCATTTATCTAATGGGGTGAGTATGGGGCATTCATAAGGAAGAGGCAAGAAATTAAAAGAAATGAGTCTGGCAAGCAAAGCAAGAAAGGACAATCCAGCAGAGGAAGATTACTGATGAGGGCTTTACCTGTTAGGCCATTTAGTGAGAATTTGAAAGGTACTGAAGCATTTGAAGCAAAAGATTGACATGCTCTAATTTGTGTTTTTGTTTTTTTTTTTTAAGCACTCAATGGCTAGATAGATATGAAGTGGAAACAGAGAGGCTAGTTCAAAGACAATTGCACTATGTAGGAAAACAGTGAGGAGGACCTTAGATCAGGCCAGAGCAGTGAGATGAGCTGTAAAGGATGGACCAAAGAGTTGTAAAAGGGGTGCATGTAGAGATGAGTCAGAGAGACCGAGGGCCCACTCTCAGATTCTATGGATGAATTATGGTATAACTCATGGATGTGACAAGTACTCTTTTAAAAAAATTGTGGTATATTTGACAATAAAATCATAAGATATTTAAAGTATATATCATGGTATTTGATATATATACATTATGAAACAATTCTTCTCATTAGTTAATTAACACACCTATCACCTCACATTCATCTTTGTGTGTGTGTGTGTGTGTGTGTGTGTGTGTGTGAGAACATTTAAGTTCTACTCCCTTTGCAAAGCTTCCTTATACAATACAGCATAATTAACTATTGTATCATCTTTTAAATTAGATCCTCAGAAATTTCTCATCTTATAGCTGAAAATTTGTACTCTTTTACCAACTTCTATTTCCTCTACATCTCAGCCCTTGGGAACTACTTTTCTATTCTCTGTTTCTGTAAGTTTGATATTGTTTAAAGACCCTATATATAAGTGATACTATATAATATTTGTTTGTCTCTGTCTGGATTATTTCACTTAGCATAATGCCACCAAGTTCCACATATGTTGTTGCAAATGACAGGATTCCTTTCTTTTTTCATGCCTAAATCATCGCATTCCTTGTTTATTTACCCATTGATGGACAATCAGGTTGTTTTCAGATTTTAGCCATTGTGAATAATACTGCAGTAAACATTAAAGTTTCTACATAGCAAAGAAAACCATAAACAAAATGAAAAAGAAAGCTACAGAATGGGAGAAAATATTTTCTAATCATATAACTGGTAAGGAGTTAATATCCAAAATATAAAAAGAACTCATACAACTCAATATCAAAAATAAACTATCTGATTTAAAAACAAGCACAGGAACTAAATAGCTTTTTCTCCAAATAAATCAAGAAATGGTCAACATGAAAAAGTGCTCATCACTAAACATGAGGAAAATCGAAATCAAAACCACAAAGAGATATCACCTCACACCTATTAAAATGATGATCATCAAAAAGACAACAGATTATCATCAGTGAGTATATGGAGAAAAGGGAAAACTTGTGCACTGTTGGTGCAACAGCCCCTATGGAAATAGAATGATCATATGACCCAGAAATCTCAGCTCTGGGTATATACCTAAAGGAAATAAAAACAGGATAGAAAAAAGGTGCTTGCATTTCCATATGCATTGCAACATTAGAGTGAGTCCTCACTTATCATCGATAGGTCCTTGGAAAATGTGACTTTAAGGAAAATGATGTATAAAAATTACCAAATTTTACCATGGGCAACTGATATAAACAAGAGTAAGCTCTTATGGCATATTTCTAAGCCCTAAATCACTGAACTTCTAAATAAGGACCCAAAATTCTTCTAATACTAAACATTGAAATAAATGTGAGCAATACATACATTTTAGAAAGATTAATAAAAACAAGTAAGATAATTATTTTCCAACCTGCTTACTCCAGTTCAGGGTTGCAGTGGCCAGAACCTCTTTGAGAAGCTCAGGTTTCAGGGTGGGAAACCTTCCATAGAACTCACACCCATGCGCACTTGGACTGTGACCATTTAGACACTCCAGTCATCTAACATGCACATCTTTGGGATGTGGGAGGAAACTGGAGTACCTGGGAAAACTCATGCAGACATGGGGAGAATTTACAAACTCCACAGAGACAGTGGCCCAATGAAAATCGATTTTTTTTTATCAATATGATAACAAAATGTTGAATGAAGAAACATTACTTGAGGATCTGTTGTACTTACAATAACTAACATATATTGTGTTAATATCTACTAAAGCACTAGTGTTTTTAGCATCTAAGATTCTAAAAAGTAAGTCTGATATTCATCTTCAGATGTGCTAAGAGGATTGTATCTAATAAAGAACTTTTCTATTATTTCTCCTCTTTGAGGCTCTGTGTACCACCATCTGTACTACAGGAAAAACTATATTTTTATCAGAAACCTTACTTCTTTTTGCAATTTTTTTCTGTCTATGCATATCAGTATTCACAGTTTGTTTCAAATACAAGTATTTGGTCACTTTTTTTCTAACTTTTCCTTTTCAATTATTAATATTATGTGTTATTTATATTCACTGTAGAAAAGAGGAGACCAGGAGAAAGTAGAAACTCATAAAAACAAAACAACAAATTATTTCATTCTAAAGGTTCCGTAATCTTTGCCTGCTCTTCTCCAGTGACTATTGCCAGGCCATTATCCTCATCAGACCCTAAACCCAACTTCAGCTTGCAGACCCAAAAATTTGAATGAAAGGCTTTCTAAGATCTTTTACAGTTCTAGAAGTATATGATTCCCATTCAGCCAATGAACAGGAACACTTAATATGCATTAAGTGTTGGAAACACAAAAAATGAGTAAAATCTAACAAATGTGATAAAATCCAACAATCATTAATGGTGGAATATAGTATTAAAAGTTTATATAAAAAGGAAAGAGGATACCATAAAACAAAGAAAATAAGCGTATAAAACTCCTTCCTAAATCCATTACTTAGAGAATGTCCCAGCTGACATTTTTTGTATAGAACAATCTAGATACTTTATGCATATACACCTGTGAAATATCTGTGTTTATATAAAGGTGAATCTTCTATACACACTTCTTTCTTACCTGCTTTTGTAACCAGGTGTTGTGCTAGAGGTCCCCCAAAATGGAGAAAACCCCCATAGCTATCTCTTGGGGAATGAGGGAAGCAGAGCAGGGAAGTTGAGCATTACTTTGCCTATCTGAAGAACTTGGCCAGTGTTTTAGTAATGTTAAGTGGCTGTGCCTGCTCAGAGCCAGGGAGATGGGCATGACTCTAACCTGTGATGCAATGTAGACAGAGTGGATTCCTGCACCCGTGCGAGAGCAGGAAGGTAATTAGCTCTACGTCACAGGGCCACACTTGCCAGACTAACAATGGCAACTGAGAAAGGCAGAAACCAGATTACTGGCAGTGTCACCCAATGTGAGAGGAATTGGAAATGGAGTTATGAAGCAAGATCTCTGCTGGGATTGAAACCCAGCTGCGGGGGTAGCCATTCTCTTTCGCTTAGCCATGCTGGAGCTCTGGACCATGTGCGAAGGAGAGTAGGAGAGCTATGAGAGGCTCTCTTTGTCTCCGTCTCTCTCTCTGGGCCTTGTGGCTCTCTCTCTTGACCATTCAGCAGCAGTGCAGGGTCTTGGACACACAGTTTGAAAGGATGCAGAAGGATTCCCTGGCCCACCATGAGGGTGCAATTTTGGATTAAAAGTAGGAGCCTAGTTAGCCAAGCACAGACAACTGGAGGAAGCCAGGATATGGATGGGACTCTGCCCAGCTAAGCTACAGACTTCTATTTCTTTTCCTGAAAGATGGTGCCTCTGACTGGCCTGGTTTGGCAAAGGGGGTAGGACTGTGCATTTGTGGGTATTTGTTTTTAAAGGGAGTGAGATTTAACAGCAGAATCCCTCCATTGTTCTAAACCTGTATAACTTTTGAATGAATAGTGTCTTTCCTTTTCATAAGACTCTGGCATTGGGAATCATAATTCTTATCAGTGGCAGGCATTACAACCCAGAGCAGTAGAACCCAGTAGGTTCTGTTATTTTTTTTTTCACTGAAAAATATAGTAATACTATTTCCATGTCAATATATGTGCATCCCAAAACCCTTTTAAATATCTGCACCAAACTTTGTGTGTGTATGTACCATAAGTAATTTAATCAATTTCTCTTTGGAGACCATTTAGTTTTACTGTTTTTATGAAGTAATACTGTCTTAAGTGTCAGGTTTGGAATTTGATTTTACTCTACTTGCCAGCTCAGAAGTAAGTCTGTTACTATCTTGTGGATGATGCACAAGACACAAGACTCTGGGTCAGAGTTTCCTTCAAGTTCCACAGTGCTGATTCCATGGGTCCAGATAGATTCTGTGCACAAGGTGGGTTTGCAATGCAGCTGAGGAATACTGAGGTTATGAACTCTATTTTTCCTGTGTAAGCAGTAAGTGAGCCTGCCTTTTGCCCTAGATTTTAGAGCTTAGAAGGAACATTAGCTAATTCTTTAAGGTCACTTGTGTGGATGAAAAAGGGCCACATACTAAACCTGACAAGCTCACAGAAGGCCTGCATGGCAGCCTTACAAACTTAGATAACTAAAGTAACCACATAGGATGGTTTGAAATTAAAACTTTTCAACTAAAAGCTGGTTATGGCAGACATCCCTGTCCTAGGCTAGAATCTTCCCTGACAAGAGTAAATTTTTACCTTAACTGAGCTTGTCTATTGTCTTTTTGCATCTAAGACAACAAACCTTTGGAATGTCAAGGTAACTTCCCTTTTTCTGGATCCCTCCAGGAACAACCACCACACCAGAGCAGAGACCACAAATCCCCACATTGTTGTTATCATGTTAATTATTGACTGTTAACTATCCTGTACCCACCTGTGTAAAAGAAGTATGTGTCTGTTATTTTACTTTTTTTTCCAATCCCAGAGCTTTCACTGTTTAGTTTTCTTCCACCTTCTGTATCTATCACTGATGGATTTCATATAACCCACTTATGTCTTCTCTTTTTATTGCAACGTATAAAATATGGTGCATAACTACTATTCTCTGGAGCACTTTCTCAACTCGTTGAGGTTTTACTTCCCAGCAATTGTCATCAGTTTGGCTCAAATAAACTCATAAAATTTCTCTACAAGTTTGAATGTTTTTTACGTTGACACTTGCTTGAAGCAAAAGCCTGAAAAGCGGCCTGGGTAAAGAGTGGTAATGCTGTTGCATTCTTGGGATGCCCAGCAAGATGTGTAGCAGTACAAGAGACTGATGAAGGTTTACCTCCCAACAATAAGCACTCTTATACATTTTAAAATATCCTGAGTGTAAATTGAAAGGAATGAAATTATCCAACCAAAGGATTTGCACTGCTATAAACTTTCTGTGCATGTTACCAAATTACCTTCTAGAAACTTATTCTTGCAGGTTTGCTTTCTCAGTTGTGTTCTGTAACATGACTATTGCTTCTTCTTTGCCAGTACAGAAATGACTTTGCTCATCTGATACCCAGGCCCATGCTGGCATTCTCTGCTTTTCCAGGGAAATGCTTCATTTGCATTAACAGGAAGGGTATTGTAGCAGAGCCATTTCCTGATTGGTGTCAAGCTGAAAATAGATCACTTGACCCAGGTTGTTGGGGACAGAAATTCTAAGATAAGCAACAACATGGCCTCTCCAAGCTGCAGCAGGTCAAGTCTCTTCCTCTTCATGAGGCCCAGGTCCCTATTTTCTCATTCAATCTAACACTACAGATAGGTGGTATGTTGTGTTTGTGTACATCTAGGTGAATTTTAATGACATTTCGAGGCATTTTGAAAAAAGAAAAGGAGATTCTTTGGATTGCTTTAGTCAAATAATAGAGTTATTTGACATAAGTCTCATTGAAAACAGATGTGGAAATATGCAGTTCTTACTCTTCTACTACCCTTCCCTGGGGGCTCTTGGCTTATGCCAATCTGATTTTTGATGTTGAAAGTCTGTGTCTCTCTTTTCCAGGTGTTTTGTCTTTAATATATAGGAAAACCTCAGAAGAGGGTTCTTGAGATGTCTCTAGGTTTTCTCTGCTGTTAAAGGAGAGTGCAAATGTCTGACTCTGACCTCAATTAGAGAATTACCTGTAAAGTGCTCGCTTTTTATTTATGTGTGTGAGACCCAAGTATAAATTGACATGCAACATTTTGTATTCTACCTGGACCTCCCTCCCCTTTTCCATTGGCACTCCATGGTTTACTCATGTGTTTCCTGGTATTGGAAGCAGATCCAAGGAAATTACCTGTTGTCCAGATATGGTATCTCATGGAAGTGAATGATCTGAGTGTTCTGCAGAGGGGGACCCTGACTACTGCTTTCCGGGTGGTTTAATTTGGTCTCCACACCAGGAAAGCATTTCTTTTTATCCTGGGATGTTTGAAGGAAAAATCCATAGTACCTAAAGAGCTACATAAAAATAGTAGCCCTATTTTTCTTCCCCATTTTGTGGAACTGTTCATATGGAGAACCCTTGGCACATCATCTCCTTGTTACCAAGGCAGGCAGAACCAGTCATTGTTATAGACTGAATGTTTTTATGCCCCTCCCCACAAGCCCCCACTATAAATTAATATATTGAAACTCTAATCCCCAAATTTACTGTATTTGGAGATAGGGGCTGAGAGAAAGTGAAAAACATTAAATGAGATCATAAGGGTAAGGCCTAATTTGATAGGGTCAGTGCCTTTGTAAGAAAAAGAAGATACCCAGCAAAAGGGTGACTATTTGCAAGCCAGAAAGAGAGGTCTCATCAGAAACCAACCTGGCTATGTCTTAATCTGGGACTTCTAGCCTTCAGAATTGCAAGAAAATAAATATTTGTTATTGAAGCCATACAGATATTTTGTTATGGCAGCCTGAGCAGAATAATACAGTTATATAAACATTCCAGAGATAGCCATTATGGTTGGCAGGAAGGAACCCCATCACCTTTGAGATGGTTTATCAAACATGACAAAGAGATGCATTTCTCTCTGACTGGTCCAAGATCAACCCTCTCAAAACTGTTCTTGAGAAAACACAAATTCTGGAAGAATTAAAAAAAAAAAAAGCAGATTACCTCTGGCTTGAGCAACAGCCTGCAAACTGAAAAGTCTCCGGTTTGATTCCCACTCAGGGCACATGCCTGGATTACAGACCAGGTCCCCGGTTAGGGGTGCACAAGAAGAAAGGGATCATTTTTATCTCTTGTATATCGCTCTTTCTCTCCTTTTGTTTCTCCCTCCCTTCCCTTCTTTCTAAAAGTAAATAAATAAAATATTTTTAAAAAGAGCTATTATATGAGCTCCATTTTTTTTTATTTTTAGCTATGCTGAGCTATTTTTCCATTTTTCTGTGAAACTTATGCAGATTCCAATCACCCAAATGCTCATAAAACTTTATAAGAAATAAGGCTGAATTTTCTGCCTTGGTATCTACATTAGTTTCCTGAAAGCAAATAAATCATATTTACCATGGTACCTATGCACCTGGCATTACTATAGGTGGACAATAAATATTTGTTGCAAGATTGAATGAATGAATGAATGAATGAATGAATGAATAGTGGAATCTAACCTGCTAAAGCATCTGGTCAATTTTCTAAATCATAGCATATTTCTTCTATCTTTGAAATAACTTTCTTTACCCAAGATTTTCTATACATATTCCTTCAAACTCTCTAAAGAAATTTAACTGGGATACCTTTATCCAGCTCTACTAAGTAAGGATGGAAGCCTTGGAGGTGGTCATCTCAAGGACTACACTCCTTTCAGATACCATGTGTCCCTCTGGATCTCTATATGTGTATGGTTTCTTTGGAACCCATGCTGCAGTAGAAATGTTCAAATCATTAAGTAAAATTATGATGCTTAAAAGGAAATCAAGATTCTATTAGTTATAAGTATAAGAAGCAGCTGACTCTCCAACTTGCAAATATCAGAATACTAAACTCATGGGGGTTTAAACTAATGGTTGTATTTTCTTTCTATACATATCACAAAGTCTAGAGATAGGCTGCCTAGGGCTGATATCCCAATTCAATGACCTTTCAGTTCTGTAGTCTGTTTTTTCATTTTTTTTTATGTTATTCATATGGCTTCTGCCCCTGTAGGCATAACATCTGCTTTCCAGTCAGCAAGAAATGGGAAAGGAATTTCTATGCCTTTTTTATTTTGGGATCCACAGTCCAGCCTAGGAAGCTGTGACTGTATCTCTTTGGCCAGAATTACACTGTATAACCACTCTTAGATACAAGGTGAAAGGAAAGCAAAGAGGAACTTGGTTGCGAATGTGTGTTAAATGAACCAGTCTTCTATATCTTCTACACTACCTTAAATAAGAAATAATTTTCTTATAAGTAATTACCTTAAGTAAGAAAATTCCAAAAAAAGACTTAAAGGGATGGAAATAAAAGTAGTTTCTGAGCAAAAAGAGATTATGGACATTCCTTTCACAGACCTGCCTCAAATAAACTCCATGGAAGGAGAAGTATATGTCACCTTGCTCTAATCTGAATGACCAACCCAGGATCAAGTGTGCCTCCTACCCTATGCGAATCAATCATGGCTAGGGGTCATGTTGGTTGAGGGTCATGGTTAAATTTTTCACCAGTGGGGCCTCACTCAATGTACTGATGGCTGTTCTCAGAGAAAGGGGGTCATTTTGAAACAGGAAACTGGAGGTGGGTCTACTTAGCCTAGAGGGAGGGAATGGAAATGGCAGGCAGATTCTTCCAAGATTGCCTCCTGCTGCCCTTAGTAGCCTCTAGAAGTGGTGTTAGAGGCCATGAAGAATAGAGCTATGGTCTCAGCATCCAGAGATGGCCTTGAATCCCAGCTCTGAACTATAACTTTGGAAAAATCATTCCTTAGATGCCCATTACCTCCTCTGTGAAGTGAGAATAAATATATACATAGATTAAGTGAGAAAACAGAACAGACACACTCTGGCAGGCCTGAGTATCCATAGAAGGTGTTGTTGTAATTTTTAGAACAGTGCCAAGCTCTTACTACCTACCCTGGTCATTGACAAGTTTCATGTCACTGAATTTGAGCTCGTGAACATAGGTCATTAATATGTACAACAAGAATCTTCTTTCCTATGAGCCATACTTTGATTTTTTTCAGGCCTCTTGTTACCTGTCACCAGCCATGTTCTCTCATAAGTGGTTGGGGAGAGATATGTATATGTGTGGGGCATGTGTATGCTCAAACCAAGACCTATGTCTCATGATTCCCTTTGAAGTGAATGTGAATAGAGAAGGAAAAACCTTACTCATTAAGATCACACCACATCCAAAGGGTTAAAGCAATATGCAAATGAGTTGCATACCACAACCTCTAACAGGCCATTCAGTCAAACAGTCACTTGACCATGCCACATTCAATGAGGTAGTGGTCCCACATGCATCCTCTTCTCCTTGGTAGAATGTGTATAAAATATACATAAAATATCAGATTACAGAATGAACTCTGAATGACCAATTTTGGTTCAGATAAAGGTCCCACAGTTTCCTGATAATAAATCTTTCAGCAACAGGTTGATCCCTCTCAGAAACAATGTCTAGCAATGTTTTCACCTTCTGCATTTGTCAGGATGGAGAGAGTGCAAGTTGGAGGCCCAAACTCATGTGTAACTGCAGACTAACAGACTTAGATGGATTTCCCCTTTCAAGGGCCTTTTGGTTCATACTCTGGTTGCTGCTGGGAGAGAGAGAAAAGGAAACAGGTTGAGATGTCAATAATAACAGCAAATGTGATAGACCATCTGCAAAAGGGAGTGACTGATCTGACTTCCAGAGTATGCTAGCTACAACATTAAAAGGAGAGAACAGGGCTCTTAGTACTGAAGAGTGGCAATGTTATTTTTGATTTATCCATACTATTACTTTTCCCTTGAGGTAGGTTAAAGTCTGTCATAAGTCTTTGCAAATTCATAGAGCAACTTGCATATGCTATCTCATTTACACAGTTCTATATGTATTCATGGGAAAAGAATATGAAGGAATTAGGGTTTCAACATTTTTCAAGGTATCCTTTGGTGACAAGTTGTATGAGGTTTACATGGCAGGAGGGAACCCAAATTTATAGAGCTGCTGCTCTGACCAAAAACAAATCAACCCCTACCATTGGATGGTTGTTTTGATAAAGAAATAGGACAAAGCTATTCTCCTTTGTCTTGTTTCTCTGATTCCCCTAGTATTTGCCTTTTCTTCCAAATTAAGTAGGGTCAAATGGCTTCAAAGTGACCAGTGCATTCCTATGCAGACTGAGGCAGCTGAGCCTTTTTCAGTATGGCCCACAAAATACTAAATCTCACATCTGCGAAGGAACATAATTGACCTGGTCTTCCCCTTAGCATTTCCCATTTCTTAAGCTTTAAGATAACCAGAAGCAAACATATTTGGGAACCTTTTTCTCTCTCATATGAAAGAAGTATGGTTTCTGTCACTCTATAACAAACTACCGTTTATCAGAATTCAAACTTGGCCCAAACCTACATGTGTACCTCATATATTATATGTTAATCTAAAGACCAGAACTACTGTTGCAGAACTGTTTTACCTTTACGTAGGTACTAAATATATATTTGTGTTTTCTCCAAGTGTGCTTGTTCTTACAAGGCCACAGAAAGTCAGTGCATGGTAGTCTGATGGACCATTCAGAATAAGTGTCTTTGAAGGGTCCTCCTGCACACGCAGTGGTCATACAGTGACCTTAGGGGCCAGGCTGCATCTGGTGAAACTTAATTTTGACACAAGTGTTGGTAACATAATCAAGTCATCTAGAAATGAAAGATTGAGTTTCTTCTTCCCTTGGTAGCCTCTCTAGTTTCATGGGGGTTGGGGATTTCTGCCCCACCACTCAGAGACATTTTAAGAAGAAAGAATAAGTCCAAACACTCAGAACCTTCAGTCAAATCACACTTTTCTCTACCAATTGGTATAAGGGGAATGTGAGAGAGTGAAACACACTTTAAGAAAGCATGTAAAGCTTGCTCTCTAGAGACCTTTTGTGAGAAAGTGTAGAGTAGTTGGTCAAAGAAAAGTTTTCAAATCAGACTTTGGGTTTCAAATCCCAAATCTACCATTTCTACCATCTGCTTGGGCTTCCATATAAAAATGTCATAGACTAGGTGGCAATATATGGTAAATAATACAAATTTATTTCTCAAGATATCAGGGTGCCATCATTGTCAAGTTCTGCTGAGAGTTTTCTTCCTGATTTTTAGATGACCGCCTTCTCATTGTGTTTTCACATGCTTATGTGGGAAAGGGGAGGGGGAGGATAGTGTGGTTTCTCTTTTTATAAGGGCTCTATTTCCATCATGAGGGTTCCACTCTCAGGACATTATGTAACACTAATTACCTCATAAGGTCCCCTTCTCTAAATACCATTACATTGGGAATTAGGTTTTACACATAAATTTTAGGTAAACACAAATATTCTGTCCATAGCATTCTACTCTGACCCCTCAAAGTAATGTCCTTATCACATGTAAAACATATTCAGTTTACCCTAACAAACCCCAGAGTTTTACCTTGTTTTAGCATTAATTCTGAAGTCTAATATACAAAGTCTTATCTACATACCATCATGATCAGATATGGATAAGGCTCATGGTATTATTCATTTTGAGAAAAATATTCTTCTCCAGAGTTACCTTGTAACTGCAAATAAGTCGTGCTTCCAAAATACAGTGGTAGAACGGAAGGTAGATATTCTCATTACAAAACAAAGAAATTAGAAGGAAGAAAGGGATGATGGGTCCTAAGCAAACTCAAAACCTAGCAAGGCAAGTTTCATCAGATGTGAAGGCTTGAGAATAATCCTCTTGATATTCTGCCCTGCCGACCCACTGGGTTGGAAGTATCATATCCATGGCTCAGCAGAGTGACTCCACCTATGTGGTCCTTTGCAACAACAACACTGGGTGGCAGTCCTGACATTTAAAATCAGGTAGTGGCAGGCTTGTTGTCCCCCAGGCCTGTGTACTCTGGGCCTCAGGTGGGAGTGTCAGTTGTGATGATCTCTAAATTGCCTTTTGAATATTTTTCCCTTTTCCTGAAAGATAGTGGCAGTTTGCATCCAAATAGCACTTTGTCTCCATCCTATGAAATACAAGGAGTCTGATTGCCTTCCTTTAGACTGTTCCACCTTCTTTGTCCCCTTTAGTTCAAACCAGCAATGTCATTAATCATACAATATCATCTCAATTCTGTTGAGATGGCTGATTAAGTTCATGAGTCAAACTCACAATCTCTTATTAAATGGTTATTCAGCCATATCTTGAGTGTTCTCTTCAGAACAAGTTTTGCCTTTTTTTTTTTCATTGTGGCCAACAAATTTCCAAATTTTCAAGTTCTGATTCTTTGTTGTTTAATAATTGTTTCTTCTACTTATGTCTCTCTTCCTTTTACTTTGAGCAATAAGAAGGAATGGAAGAATTCCAGTCAAGATGATGGAGTAGGTGAACTTCGTGCTCTCCTCCTCCCATGGCCACATCAAAACTAAGTTAATAGACCATCAACCTGGAGAACCATCTGAAAACTAGCTAAACATAAGTCCTATAACTAAGGTTATAAATAAGAAGCCATGTTGAGACTGGTAGGAGGGTTGGACATGCAAAACAAGCTGACCCTATGCCCACCCATGTGTGGTGGTTGAAAATCAGAAAGGATATCTAAACTGCAGAAGTCCTCCTTGAGAAAGGAATGAGGGGTCCTAGCCCCACACCAGGGTCCCCAGCCCAGAGCACTAGTGCTAAAAAAAGAGACTCCTACAACTTTTGGCTGTGAAAATCAAATGGGAATTCTACGCATCTAGGTGAGAGAGAAGGCTGCAGAAACCCAGGCATCTTCCCAAAAGACTCACACCCAGACTCACTTGCTCCCGGGTACTCACCCTGGGCTCCTATGGAGGGACAGTGGCTCAGGAGGAGCCAGAGGCACACAGAAAGAAATTGAGTTGTGTGGCTTCAGGCTGAGGGCCGGAGGGACAGTTGCTATTGTGCCTGTATTGAGCATTCCTCCTGCGTGATTGGCAGGCAGACACCATCTTTCCTATGCTGAGCTCTCCCCAAAAATGGCCAGATATGTATCTGTATTAACTGGGTGAACACCACCCACCCAGCCCTCATGGAACCAGGTAAACCCTACCTCTGAAATCCTGCCTCACCCAAGTCACGTACCACCCAATACTCTCTTAATGGCCAAGCCTTATGGACAGCTGGCCCATGGCAGCATGCCTAGAGATACCATGTGCCTTTTACTGAGTTCCCCCAGGGACAGCACTGATAGCAACAGACCTTGGTTCATAGTGTGGCCTCTTCTTCATGCTTCCAGGACCAGGGCAGGTGGCTACCAACCATGAATATGGTCCCAAGTTGTTCATAGGCAGTGGTTGACCTTGGCCTGCACCAGAGCCCTTCCCAAAGAGTCCCCAGAAACAATATACCTGGTGGCCAGGTTCATACCACACAGAGCACCACGCAATTACCTCCACAAATGGAACACACAAGGGTGGTCTCACCATGCACTAGAGTCCACTGAGGTGAATATACTCTGTGAGGTCAGTTCCTACACAGCAGCTCATGAGCTGTGGTCATGACTAATCCTCACAGCCAGTCACTAATGTACCAAAAACAATCAAAGATGAACTACAATTGGGAGACACATATAACCCACACAAGTGACACTCTTGAAGGACGTGGCTCAGGTGATCAGGGAGACTATATACCACTTGGCTCCACAGGACACCTACTACATAAGCCCACCCTGCTGGAATGAGACATAGCAGATGTACCTGATACATAGAAATAAAAACAGGGAGTAAGCAAAAATGGAGGCAGGAAGAAACATGTCAGATGAAAGAAAAAAGAAAAAAAAGACAATAAAACTCCAGAAAAAGAACTAAATGAAAAGGAGGTAAGTAGCCTACCAAATACAGAGATCGCAACACTGCTTATAAAGGTGGTAAAGTAGTGAAGAATAGATCGACTCAGTCAAAGCTTTACTAAAAAAGATAGCAAACATTAAGAAAGTGACATGGAAACCATAAAAAGCAGTGGTCAGAAATTAAGAATATAATAACTAAAAAGAAGAACACACTAGAAAGAATCAACAGTAGATTAGAAGAAGCAGGGTATCAAATCAGTAATTTCAGAGAAAAGGTAGTGGAAAACACCAATATGAATGCACACATACACACAAAGAATTTTTAAAAATGAAAATATTTTAAGGGATCTCCGGGACAAAACTCAAGAGTACCAATAGCCCCGGCCAGTTGGTTCAGTTGGGGTTGAGCATCGACCCATACACCAAAAGGTTGTGTGTCTGATCCCCAGCCTAGGCACATACCTAGGTTGCGGGTTTGATCCTTGGTCAGAGTACATGCAAGGGGCAGCTGATCAATCTTTCTCACTTTAATGTTTCTCTCTCCCCCCCTTTCTTTCTCTCAAAAATCAGTAAAAAATATCATTGGATGAGAGTTTTAAAGAAAAGTACTAAAAACATTTACTTTATAGGAGTACCAGAAGAAGAAGAGAGAGAGAGAGCCAGGGATTAAAAACCCATTTGATGAAACAATGACTGACAATTCCCTAACCTGGCAAATGAAATGGATAAACAAGCCCCCAAATCATGGAGAATCCAAAACATGAAAGGCCTAAAGAGGTCCACACTAAGACACATTGTAATTAGAATGGTGAGATTTAAAGACAAAGAATCTTAAAAGTAGCAAGAGAAAGAGAGCTAGTCTCCTACAAGGGAACTCCCACACATCTGTCAGCTTACTTACCACCAGAAACTTTGCAGCCCACAGGGATTGGCATGATAGAAAGCAAGGGCATACAACCAAGACTACTCTACTTAGCAATGCTATTGTTTAAAATTGAAGGAGAAATAAAAAGATTCCCAGACAAGAAAAATGTAAAGGAGTTCACTATAGATAAACCAGTGTTACAAGAAATGATAAAGAGTCTTCTTTTTTAATTTAATTTTATTTTTTTACTTTTTTGGAGGTGACATTAGTTCGTAGGGTCAGGTAAGTTTTGAGTGCACATTTCTATGAGACATGATCTGAATATAGCATTGTATACCCACAACCCAAAGTCAAATCATCTTCTTTCACATTAATTAACACTAGAGTCTTATTTAAGAAAAAAAAGAAAAAAAACATATAAATAAAAATAATAAAATGTCAATAATTGCATATATCACTTCAGATGCAAATGGACTAAATGCACTAATCAAAAGACATATGGTGGCCAAATGGATAAGAAAACAAGATTATATATATATAATAATATATATATAATCATATATATATACATATATATGTTTGTGTATGTGTAAAAATATATATATATATGTATTAGCTACTTCAGATAAAAAGACACAAACAGACTGAATGTAAAGGAATGGAAAAAGACATTTCATGTAACAGGAAACGGACAAAAAAGTGGGGTACTGATACCTATATCAGACAAAACAGACTTTAAAATAAGAAACTATAATAAGAGACAAAGAAGGACATTTTATAATGATAAAAGGATCAACCCAACAAAAAGATATAACTATTGTAAACATTTATGTACCCAATACAGGAAAAATTAAATATTTAATGCAAATATTGACAAACATAAAGGGAGAGATCAACAGTAATATGGAAATAGTAGTGGACTTTACCATTTCATTGCTATTAATGTATAGATCTTCCCGACAGAAAATCAGCAAGGACACAGTGGCTTTAAATAACATATCAGACCAGATAGATTTAATTGATATTTACAGAATATTTCACATCAAAGGAGCAGAATATACATTCTTTTCAATTGCATATAAAGAATTTTGCATGATAAACTACGTTAAGCCACAAAGCCAGTCTTCATAAATTCAGGAAGGTTGAAATCTCATCAAGCATCTTCTTTGACCACAATGTTATAAAATTAACAATCAAATACAAGAAAAAAACTAAAAATGAAAACAACCACACACACACACAAATGCATGGAGGATAAATAACATGTTACTAAATAAAGATGGGTTAACAATGTGATCAAGGAAGAAATCAAATATACCTTGAAACACATAAAAATGCAAATGATCAAAGTCTATGAGACACACACAAAAAGCAGTCCTAAGGGAAAATTCAGAGCAATATAGGATGAACCAAAAAAAAAAAAAAAAGATTGTAAATAAAAAAAAATAACATTATACCAAAAGGAATTAGAAAAAGAACAACAAAAGCTCAAAATAAGTACATGGAAGGAAATAATAAAGTTTAGAGCAGAAATAAACAAAATTGAGTCTAAAAAACCAATACAATAGATCAGTGAAGTCAAGAACTGGTTCTGTGAATAGCTAAACAATATTGATAAACATTTAAACTTACTCATGAGAGAGAGAAAGAGAGAGAGAGAGAGAAAGGACCCAAATACATAAAATAAAGAAATAAAAAAATGAGTTAGGTGAAGTGACAACTAACACCACAGAAATACAAAGGATTATAAGAAAATATTAAAAACAATTGTATCTCAACAAATTGGACAATCTGAAAGAAATGGGTAAATTCCTAGAGACATACTATGTTCCAAGACTAAAACAGAAAGAAATAAAGTCTGAACAGAACAATTACTACTAATAAAACTGAAGCATTAATTTAAAAAACTCCCATCAAACAAATGTCCCAGGATGGATTTACAGGTAATTTTTAAATTACATTCTATTGATTATGCTATTATAGCAGTCATAATTTTTCCCCTTATATATCCCTCAATGCAGCACCCCCTACCCCACTCCCTCAAGCAATCCCCACACCACTGTTCATATCCTTGGGTCATGCATGTAAGTTCTTTGGTAACTCCATTTCCTATACTGTATTTTATAACCTTTATTCTATAGGCTATTCTATACCTATCTATTTGCACTTCTTAATCCCCTCACCTCTTCCCTTATTCCCCCATACTCCCTTCCCATCTGGCAACCATCAAAACATTTTCTGTATCTATGATTCTGTTTCTGTTTTTCTTATTTGGTTAGTTTGTTTTTTAGATTCAATTGTTGATAGATACGTATGTATTTCCATTTTATTGTTCATAAAGCCCAGCACATGTAGCAGCCATCTGCAGACTGCTTTAAAGCTCATTCGGGGTGGCCCTGGACAGAATACAGGTGGGGGCTAACCTAGGCCTGCACCACTCGGGAAACCTCAGATCCTGCAGACCCGATAGATAGCTACAGACCAGGTTGGTGCACCACCACATTGCCCCTGCACAACTGATCCTCCACAGAGGACGGAAGTTGGTAATTGGTGGTCACAGGCAGTCCTTGCAGCTGACTGGCTTGGGTAAATCCCTCGCATTGTCTTGCCAATAGCAATCAAGGCTCAATTACAAAAAGAGAGTGTAATCGACCTACATGAAGGGTGCACCTCGAGTACCCAGTTTGGGTGATAGGGGAGGCTGTGCCACTGGACCATATAGGACACCTACTACATTAGGCCACTCTACTAAGACAGGGAGTCATAGCAACTCTACCTAATATACGGAAACAAGCACAGGGAGCCTGCCAAAATGAGGAGACAAAGAAACATGGCCCAAACGAAAGAACAGATAAAAACTCCAGGAAAAGAGCTAAATAAAATGGAGATATGCAATTTGTCAGATGCAGAGTTCAAAACACTGTTTATAAGGATGCTCAAGGAACTTAGTGAGGACCTCAGCAGTATAAAAAAGACCCAGTCAGAATCTAAGGATACACTAATTGAAATAAAGAACAATTTAGAGGGAAACAAGAGTAGAGTGGATGAAGTCGAGAATCAAATCAATGGTTTGGGACATAAGGAAACAAAAAAGAACCAATCAGAACAACAAGGAGAAAAAAGAAATCCCCCAAAATGAGGATAGTGTAAGGAGCCTCTGGGACAACTTCAAGCACTCCAACATTTGCATCATAAGGGTGCCAGAAGGAGAAGAGAAAGAGCAAGAAATTGGAAATCTATTAGAAAAAATAATGAAAGAAAACATCTAATTTGATGAAGGAAATAGATATGCAAGTCCAGGAAGCACAGAGAGTCCCAAACAAGATGGATAAAAAGAGGCCCACTCCAACATACATCATAATTAAAATGCCAAAGGTTAAAGATAAATAGAGAATCTTAAAAGCAGCAAGAGAAAAGCAGTTAGTTACTTATGGGGGGGATTTCCATAAGACTGTCAGCTGATTTCTCAAAAGAAACTTTGCAGGCTAGAAGGGATTTGCAAGAAATATTCAAGTCAGGGAAAGAGGGTGCCTACAGCCAAGATTGTTCTCCCCAGCAAAGTTATCATTTAGAATCAAAGAGCAGATAGCGATCCTTCCAGATAAGAAAAAAATTAAAGGAGTTCATCATCATCAAACCATTATTATATGAAATGTTAAAGAGACTTAATTTAAAAAAAAGATCAAAACTATGTATAGGTAAATTTTATCAGAAATTGAAAGAAAGATTAACACCCATCTTTTTCCAACTATTCTGAAAAGTTCTAGAGGAAGGAAAACTCTCACGCTTATTTTATGAGGGCACTGTTATGTTAATTTCAGAACCAGGCAGAGATATTACCAAAAAAAAAAAAAGTATTGGCCAAGATCTCTGATAAACATCAATGCAAAAACCCTCAATAAAATATTAACAAACTAAATTCACCAATACATTAAAAAAGTCATACACCACAATTAAGTGGAATTTATTCTTTGGCTAAAAGTTTGGTTCAATATTTACAAATCATTGTGATACAGCACATGAACAAAATAAAGGATACAAATCATATGAGCATATAAATAGATGCAGAATAAGCATTTGACAAAATCCCAGCAAAGTGGGAATAGAGGGACCATATTTCTACACAATAGAGGCCATATATGACAAACCACAGCTAGCATCATATTTAATGGGGAAAAATTAAAATGTTTTCCTTAAGATCAGGAAGAAGAGAAGCATGTTCACTTTCACCATTTTTATTCAACATATTATTGGAAGTTCTAGCCACAGTAATCAGACAGGAAAAATAAATAAAAGTCATCCTGACTGGAAAAGAAGAAATAAAGCTGTCATTATTTGCAGATGACAACAAAAAAATATTAGAACCGATGAATAAATTCAGTAAAGTAACAGGATAAAAAAAGAAATATTCTGAAATCATTTGCATTTTTGTACACCAATAACAGATTATCTGAAAGAGAAATTAAGAAAACAATCTTATTTAAAATTGCATCAAAAATAAAAATAAAATGCCTAGGAAGAAATTCAACCAAGGTGGTAAAAGACCTGTACTCAGAAAATGTTAAGACATAAGAGGAACAAATTGAAGTAGTTATGACTAAATAAAAACATATGCCATGTTCATGGATAGGAACAGTAAACATGGTTAAAATATCCATACCACTCAAAGAAATTTATGGAGTTAGCACAATGGCTACCAACATACCAATACCATTTTTTCACAGAACTAGAACAAGTAAACCTAATATTTATATGGAACCACACAGCTTCTCAGTAGCCACAGCAATCTGGAGAAAGAAGGAAAAAGTTGGAGCTATTGTGATACTTGGTGTGAAACTATACTACAAAGCTATAGTAATCAAAATAACATGGTACTGTCATAAAAACAGACATTTAGATCAATGCAAAAGAATACAGAGCCCAGAAATAAACCCATGCTTATATGGTCAATTGTTCTATAACAAAGTAGGCAAAAATATATGATGGGGTAATGATACTTTATTCAATAAATTGTATTGGGAAAGTGGACAGACATATGCAAAGAAATGAAACTAGACGACATTCTTACATCATATATAAAAATACACTCAAAATGAATTAAAGACTTAAATGTAAGATTCAAAACCATAAAACTCCTAGACAAAAAGTATAGGCAGTAAACTCTCTTACATTGCTCTTAGCAGTATTTTTTTTTCTTATGAATCTCTTTTGGCAAGGGAAATAAAACAAAAAATAAACAAATGGGACTACATCAAACTAAAAACTTTTGCACAGCAAAGGAAGCCATCAACAAATGAAAAGAGAACCTACTAAATGGGAAGACATATTAGCCAATGATACATTGGATAAAAGGTTAATTTAAAATTTATAAAGAACTCATAACTTATAACCAAAAAAATCCAATTAAAATGGACAGAGGACTTGAATAGATATTTCTTTAAAGAAAACATACAGATGGCTAATAGAAATATTAAAAGATGCCCAAAGTCACTAATTATCATAGAAATGCAAATTAAGACCACAATGAGGTATCAAGTCACACCTGTCAGAATGGTTGTAATTTATAAATCAACAAACAACAAGTGTTGCTGAGGAGGTGAAGAAAAGGGGACCCTTGTGCACTGTTGATGGAAATGCAGATTGATGCAGCCACTCTGGAAAAGAGTATGGAGATTCCTCAAATAATTAAAAATAAAACTTCCTTATGCCCCACCAATTCTACTTCTGGGTATTTATCTGAAGAATCCAAAACACTAATTTAAAAAGATATGTGTATCATTATGTTCATTGTAGTATTATTTACAATAGCAAAGATATAAAAGCACCCTAAGTACCCATCAATAGACAATTAATGAAGATGTAGTACATATAAAAATGGAATATTAGCCATAAAAAAGAATAAAATCTTACCATTTGTGATTACATGGATGGACATAGAGGGTATTATGCTAAGTGAAAAAGTCAGATAGAGAAAGACAAATACCATATTATTGCACTTTTATGTCACATCTAGAAAACAAAATAAATGAATAAACAAACAGAAAGAGACATAGATAAGACTGATGTTACAGGGAACAGACTGTTGATTTCAAAATAAAGGTGACTTGGGCAGCGGAGCTGGGTGAAAAAAGTAAAGGGATTAAGAAGTACAAATTGGTTGTTACAAAATAGTCATGGGGAGTACATATAGTCATGTAAAGTACAGCATAGGGAATACGGTGTATAGTTAATAATATTTTAAAAACTTGTGTGGTGCTAACTGGATACTAGTCTTACTGGTGTGATCATTTTGTAAATTCTATAAATATTTAACCACTGTGCTGTACACCTGAAACTATTATAAAATAGTATCAAATGTCAACAGTAAATGAAATATAAAAATTACAAAAGGAAGGGATGAAGACATTCTACTTCTTTTCTTAGCAATCTCCTTAGCTAAATATCTAATTTCATCACTTACAAGGCCAACCTTTCACAAAATAGTAGACCATGATCACAGTTCAGCAATGGACTTTGCCATTTTAAAACAGGGATGACCTTTTCTCTAGGTGGCAATAAAATATTCCTCATTTCCATGAGACCTTGCCAGAATCATTATTAATGTCTATATTTCTAGCACTCACCTCAAAACACTTCTAGTCTCTATCCATTACTCAGTTCCAGAGCCTCTTTTATACAGTAGGTATTTGTTACAGCAATACCTTATTTCTTGGCACCAAAATCTGTCCTGATTTGCTCATGCTGCCATAACAAAATATGATAGAATGAGTGACTTAAACAGCAAAAGTTAATTTCTCAGTTTTGGAGGCTGGAAGTCCCAAGATGTGCAGTCAGCAAGCTAGAGACCACAGAAGAGAGCTGATAGCAGAAGGTCTAGTCCAAATCCAAATGCCTGAGACCCAGTACGATTAAAGTTGTAAATTCTTGCAGGGTGTCCAATCTGCAGCCTACGGGCTGCATGCCCCTCAGGATGGTTATGAGTGTGACCCAACACAAAATTGTAAATTTACTTAAACCATGAGTTTTTTGTGATTACATGTCACAATGTATTTAATGTGTGCTGGAAGACAACTCTTCTTCTTCCATTGTGACCCAGAGATGCCAGAAGGTGGGACACCCCTGAAAGCCAAGAGAAGACCAATGTCCCAGCTCAGAAGTCAGGCAGGTTCTTTCTTTTTACTAGACTTTTTGTTCTATTCAGGTTTTTCATTGATTGCATGAGGACTATCTACATTAGGCAGGGTAGTCTGCCTTACTCAGTCTACCTATTCAAGGACCTATATCATCCAGAAATAATTGCACAGATATACCTAGAATAATGTTTGACCAAATGTTTGGGTACCTCATGGTCCAGTGAAGTTGATACAAAATTAACCATCACTGTATATGATGCCTGTGATTCTCATCCTCTCTGTTTATCATTTGCTTTTTCTGTAAAATTGAAATAATAACAAAACCAACTTCATAGAGTTGCTTTGAAGAGCAAACTTTTTAATGCATGTAAAGCACTTAACAGTGGCCTACGGTGAGGGCTCAGTTAAAAGCATTATTAGTACAAGTGGGTTGTACACATCACAAGATAACAAGTCTATTTTGGAAATCAGAATTTTCATAAATGATTTTAATTCTCCCTGATTATTAATAATGCTGTAATGTAAGGTATCTTAGTCTCAAGCATATTATCCTAGGATAATGTGACCTAGTATTGCACCTACTGAAACTAGGAAGCCTTATTAACTCTTCTGAAAGATAATGAGAAATTCTGCCTGAACTTTCAAACTTGTTTAAAAAAACATTGCCAGTTCCAAAAAAAAAAAAAAAAAAAAAACCCATTATAGCAGCACCTATTAGGCAAGAGGCCAAAGAATCTACATTTTTAACAAGAGCCTCTAATAATTCTGATATTAAGAGCCATCACCACAATGGAACTTGGCACAGGCTGCCGATTCATATTTTCCTCCATTGGTTTTATTACATTTATGTGTAAGTACCTTAGTGTTATTGCCCCATTTGAGTTTCAGTTTGCGTTTGTCCATCTTGTGTTCCTCTAGTTGCATATCATCTTCCTTTAGGGTGGGTCTCTGTGATTTTGCTGATGTTTGCTGTTCAAGGCCTGCTCACCCCCATTATTCCCTTGATAACTGACAGTCCTGCTCACACCTTTCTGATTTATTCTGTATTGTATTATCTTACCCCCCACCTCCTCCTTGGTGATTCAGAAAAGGGGTTGTTTTTATTGTTTCTAGAGACAACACATCTCTCATAAATTTCTCTCCAACTAAAAACATCATAAAATCACTGGTGACTTAGCAGAAAAAGTCATGCCTTCCCTGGAGGACCACTTTTCCAACTGGTTCTCAATTAGTGAGATTGGATTTTGGGGGCTTTTGCTCTCTCATTCTTCCTTGCCACCATGTAGAATGGATTTTAAACTCAGAGTAGACAGGGGTGCCTCTTATTTTAGGTTTGTGTAGGTAGTTACTTAATCTTATGACTTAAGGTAAACTTGTGGTTCATCCACAGTTTCCCATATTTGTAGACTCCTCTCTCTTTATGAACACAGAAAATTAAGCCATAGTTATAATTGATGAGGTTATAGAACATAAGGTATGTTATCAATGGAATGTGGATGGGTTGGAAAGCATTTGGCTTGCCTCTGTTATAATTATATTTATAATGAGCATCTTAGTCAGAAATAGCAGTAATTTATTTATTTAATATCAACAAAGAAACACCCAGAAATGTCAGGCACAGAACACATGGCAGGGACTAAGGAAGCCTGTGCCACAGAGCCTACTGCAGAAAACAGGTAGGCAGGATCCTGATGAGGGCACTGGGTGGTGCTCCTGAAGCCCCTCCCTTCCAGACTCAGAGCCTTGTATGGAGGTTCTGATTGGATATGTTCAACCAGGTGTCTACTTTCCCATAGACAGGGACCTTCCCCTTAGAATTTCCACAGCGGAAGGTGAGGCTTCTTTCTTCTTCCCAGGGTTCTTCCCAAATCCAAATGTTTGGATGTTGTGCAGTCGCAAGTGCCAAGAAGTCCATCCCAAAGAGGATTCACATTCCCCTGTTTTTACTGCAATATCCATAAGCTATTGAGGAGCCCTATTTTTTCAACCACTAGGCTAAATGTTCCATATGCAGAATCTCTCATCGCTACCACCCCATCTAAAAAAGATAGCAGCAGTATATGTGGGTTCATTTTTTTACAGTAAAAAAACTGTGCCTCAAAGAAGTAAAATAACTTTTCTCTCGCCATACAGATGGTACGTGATGGACCGAGCTTGTCTGAATCCAGAACTAATGGTCTGACCACTCTATCACGTTGCTGCCTCTATTAGCTTCATCTGAAGTTTCCCTGTATCCCAAATAAGATAGGCAAGTAGGACTTGTTTCTTTGTTATTACATTCACATTGGAATAATAAAGGATATTGACAAAATTATCTCTAAAGCTTCTCCCATCTGTGTCATTTTCTCTCTTTAACTGTATTCCAAGGGCTACCATTTCAAATGGCATTGAGTGTACAACTGCAGAGTAGCTTTGGATGATATAGGTAGAACCATTATCACTATCAAGTGCAATTGTTTTGTTTGGTCTTATGCAGCTTTTCCTATAAGATTGTACTTCTCCCACCAAGTCAGTTTCCTGAAGTTTATTTGGAAACCAAACACAGACCTGTTTCCCTCTGGAACTGGTTGCCAAACACAATTCATGCTGTCTGGTTGGTGATATGCTAATCACCCTTTTGTTCTTATAAATGAATACACCTCAGCAGAATCTCAAAGGAACTTTTTAAATAAAAAAAGTGTATGTGTTCACTGTTTCTATGGGGACAAAGTGAGGGGTGGTTATTCAGATAATCACTCCTAATATTTTCTTGAGCATATTTGGTTTTAACTACAAACTAACAGCCACTTGGGCACCGCTGCAGAACCATATCCCTGGCATCAGTCTGCAACTCCCATCCAAGACTGCAATGAGCAGCAGGGCCTTCATTATAAGGCGTAAACTCTGTGTATATTCTTTTTCCATGAGTAACAGTGTGTGATTCATTTATTCCATTGTTCTTTAAGTGGACATTTATGGAACACCTCTTTGGGATCAGGGATTGAATCAGTGCTGAGCTTTTACTTGCAGAAAAAAAACGCAAAATCATCCAGAGGACAGGCTGCAGACATTAAAAACACAATGAAAATGCAGGGTGATGGTAACGTTGTATAATGAATGCCTGGAGACTGACTAGTAGAGGAGCACAGAGAAAAGGATTACTGTGTACTCGGGGGTAAACCTAAGATATAAACATCAAAAGTTATATTTGGGTGGAGTCATAATGAAACACTTTTACCCAGAAAATAATGGGGAGAGTATTTGAAGGCTGAAGGGCAAAAGCCTGAAAGTTTCACGTTAGGAAGTTCAAGATGATTATGAGTTACAGAGAACGGAAGTAAAAAAGAGTGAAAGGAGAATTTAAAAAGGAGTTAATATACACCCTGATGAATAGTCATATATTTCATGCAAAGGTGTTTGGATTATGTTTATAGGGAACCTTGAAGGTTTTCAAACAAGAGAGTGATTTGATCAGATTGTATTTTAGAAAATCACTCTGTTGACAGGATGGATTGGTGCAAAAATGATAGGAGGTTTTATAGATAGTCAAGTCACTGGTACAATTTTATCATTTTGGTAAAATTTATAGATGACTTATCATTTTTCAGTCTCTTGTAAAATATAAAAGCAGGAGGATCTGATATGAAAATACATGGTACTTTCATTAGGAAGTAATTACAGTAGTTATTTTCTTTTACTGGCCTGAAACCTTAAAAAGAGACAGTAGGCCAGTACAGTATATTTTGATTTTTATAATATAAATTTTAGATAGCATAAGTCAAATTTTGTCCTGGAATCCATAAAATGATTACTAACAAAATTCTCAATTGAGGTGAATTAGTAAGTTATTAAAAATGCCTTTTTTGTATTTGAGAGCTTTTACACTAGTTGTATAGCCACTAAAAATGCTTACTTATCCATTTAATGCTGTATTTAAAAACCACTTTCAAACATCTATCATGTATCATTGAACTAGATCAGAAGATGTGGATGTGGACTGCTTTATGACATGTCAAAATGAATAAGTGCTTTAGTAAGCTGTTCTATTTCAAATACAAGCCTGTGAAAAACAATGAGCAAGTCTTTAGCGTTAGGATGGGAAAATAGGAAAGCCATCCCAGCTTCCTCCACTCATCACATGGTTTCATCATCTATTACACAGTAAAATAAACACAGCCACTGACTATAACTCTTAATGAGCATATGTGACTCTAATAATATTTATTGGGTTTATTTGTTTGAGGCCAACTGAAGTAAAAAGAAAACAGTGTGGCATGGGGTCATTAGTCTCTTCTGATGTGTGCAGTAATTACAAGGAAAACATTGGTAACCAATTTTTAGCATGTACCTTCATCCACTGAAATTATAATAGCCCAAGAAATAATCTCTGGGATGGAAAACAGAAATTCCCAGACTTAGACTTTCTTGCTCATCTGTTCTATGGTCATAGGAAATTTATTAGCACCATCATTTCTCATCAACGCTTGAGGAATGTTTCACTTTAGACCATCATGCAATTCTCCCCAGCTGGATCACCTCTCACCTTCTGATAAGGTTTCTTCTCCAAGACAGAAGAAATAATAAACATTGCCTCCTCCAGGAAGCCTCTCTTTGCCTACAAACATTATCACTTGTATTTTATATTATTTTCACTTATATAATCTGTTTATTCTAATTAGTGTTCTTTATTAAAATATTATTAAAAACTCACTTAAAAATGATAGGAGCAAGACATTGTTCTAGGCTCCAAAGTGATGGTATATGAGGGAGATGGCAGATGGTGAAAAGGTACAATTTCTCCTACATGGGAGGACAAAACCCAGTAGACAGATAAATAGGGTCAAAATGTGGTCCTCAATATCACTTCATCTCAGCATGTGAGAGGGATGAGGTCCCTGCTCCTAATCCCAAAGGTTCACCATTTTTTGTCAAGAGTATATGGACATGATGAGGTGGCCAGAATGCAGGTTGGCAGGATGGGAAGAGAGAAGGATAATTGGAAATATTTCAGGAGGTATTGGTGATCAAAGCAAGGTCTTTGGCATAAAGCAGATATGGGTTAAAATGTATGATTTGGATGAGTTACATAATTATTCTGAAGTTCATAATATTAGTATTAATGCTAAATGAGATAGTGTAAAAATACATTGTATTATCCAGCTTATAAGTTCTCCATAAAAGGTATTTATTATTTTTGTTACTGTTATTTTATGTTTCTCAGAGGGTGTGTCCCCAAACCTAAATTGTGATATGTCTCCCAACAGAAATATAGTATATGCTGGGAGTTCAGAAGAAAAGTATTTCTAGAACTTCATAGGGTGAAATCAGAGAAGGCTTAGTGGAAGAGATGCCATTGCAGTTGGTGCATAAGAGTTGATTATTATTTAGGGAAACAGTGGTGGTGGAGACAGACCATCATCCATGACCTAAATGGTGGAAAGTATTTACACATTTCTTTCTTGGTGTTCCAGGATGGATTCCAGGCATTTTTGGGGTATTTCCATAAAAAATGATAAATTACTTAGAGCACGAACCATGATTTGACATTTTATTTTCTTATCTCTACAAAGAAGCTAATAGAAATAAAATAAACACTTTGGTTGACTATCTAGGGCCTAATGTGGAAGTCATTCTTATAACTGAGAGGTTGATAGATACATGTAATACACCCTCCTTTCTGCAAAGAAAAGAAAACTTGGGGAAAGCTAGGGTGAATCTGAGGAATAGGATGCAGCCCTCTTGCCTCTAGATGGTTTTATCTGTGTGAGCTTCTATCTATACTGCCTAAAGAACATGATATATGTAACAGAGTCATGGTGCTTTAGGCTTATTTATCTTTTATAATTCCTTTTTCATTAGTAAGTTCTTTTCTGTTAAATGTCCAACATCTTTTCAGCTATGCAAAGAGGCAACTAGGTGAAGGTGTTTAGTTGGAATGTGTGCAGAAGTGCTCATGGTCAAGAGTGCCTGCTGAACTGGTGGGTGGGGAGAAGGCTGCGGTGAAGGCCATGCCCACGGAAAGGAAGGCCAGCATGTTGCCTCATCAGCCCTTCCCATGAGAAGATTCTCAGTCTAGTATTACAAGGTTTTGGATTTTGTTTTTCTTAAGAAAGATGTGTTTTCCTTAAAGGGATCTTTGGTAGTAAGGTATAAGCTACTAAGGTAATAATACCACAAGGAAGTGTTTTAACAAAACTAATTTTATACAGTGCTGACTGGCTAGGTTCTATAATATGGGTACTGATGTTGAGAAGAGTAATTATGCTAAAGAAAAAAGTATATGTTTAAAATGTGTTCTAAATAAAAATTCTATAAGTAATTTAAGTTTATTATATAGAGGAAACAAAAAACTGAAGATAAGCATTAAGGGTAAAATAAAAATCTCCCATAAACCTATTACAGAAGAATGCTGAAGATCATGTTTACAACTTCATTTTTTCAGTTAATATATGACCTTGTACACAAATATATTTTTAATAGTCTCAATTTTTATAAATTGTTTTTGGTTTCCTCCTCAGTTTCCTTCTCACTTCACCTATTGTATCCTGACTGGTTTCTGGTGGGATACCTGGCAAGAAGTAGGGGAAGGTGTTTCCTTTCTCCTGTTTAGCCGTGAGATAAGATAAAAAGACCCCACTCACAGATCCAAGAATGCCCCAGTTTGGTTAAAATGTATCAGTGTTTTCACCTTCAGGCCCTGTGATCAGTACAAGGATGGAAATCCAACAATTTGGGTCATGGAGTGATAATAGATCCCAGGACAAGCATAAAGAAGAGACTTTCTCTCTTCTGGATGGTGTTTAAAGTTATGAAGCTGGATGTTTCCTCAGCCATTTTGTAACTGTAGAGGTGGAGCTCTGAATGCCTGAGGAAGTCTCTGTTCTAAGGGCTTACAAGGTGACTAAGAACTGCTTTTCCCCTGTTCTTAAATGACTTCCCCTGGAAAGAATGGGCCAGAGAGACCTTGTATAGAATCATTCCAGCTATAATGGAAAGAAATTTGTCTTTGAAGTGAGCCAAATCTGAATTCAAATCCTATGGGTATAGACACACTAAAGGGCAGTGTTATTCCAGGAGAATTCCTCTCACTTGGTGCTTTGGTTTAAATGCCTCTAAAGTGGGGAAAGAAAACATATCTACATGTTCTGAGAGTTCAAGGCTGTATTTAAGACAAAGAGTAGTGACTTTTATTCAACATAGTACTGGAACTCCTAGCCACAGAAATCAGACAGGAAGAAGAAATAAAAGCATCCAAATTGGAAAGGAAGAAGTAAAACTGTCATTATTTGAAGATGACATGATACTGTATATGAGGAACCCAAATGATTCCATCAAAAATTACTAAAACTGATAAATAAATTCAGTAAAGTAGAAGAATACAAAAGAAATATCTAAATTTTTTTTGCATTTTTATAAACCAATAATAAACTATTAAAAAGGGAAACTAAGAAAACAATCTTACTTACAACTGCATCACAAAATATGTAGTAATTGAACCAAGGATATAAAAAAACCGTACTCAGAAAATTATGACACTGTAGAAAGAAATTGCAGAAGATACAAATAAATGGAATGGATAGGAAAAATTTAGCATTGTTAAAATGTCCCTGCTACCCAAAGCAATATATAAATTCAAAGTAATTGCTATCAAAATACCAAAATAAAAAACTTCTGCAAGCCAAACAAAATAATAATAAATCAACAAAATGTAAAGGGAACCCACTGTATTAGAGAACATATTTGCCAATAATATATCTGATAAGGAGTTAAATTCCAAAGTATATAAACAACTTGTAAAGATGGCAGAGGGGTGAATGGAAGTCACACTGACCTCCTTCCGGGACCAATCAGGAATTACAGCTAAATTGTGGAGAAATCACTGAGAACAAACAACTGAACAATAGCAAGGAAGAAGCCTTATAACCTGGGACAGACACAAGACTCAGCACAGCACACCTGACTGGTAAGGAGTGCGGCAGACACGTGAGAAGGCTGGCTGACCACCCTTGGCAGCAGTGCCAGAGGGATATTTAAGTGGCCAGTTGGATATCTCTGAGAAGAGCAGGGTCTATACCATAAGTGGGGATCCCCAGCCTATAACACCAGAGCCCAAAAAGTACACAGATAACAGCTAGCTGTGAAAAGCGACAGGGCTGCTCTCTGCCAGACGGGTAATTGGAGACTGAAAGAGCCATTTAAAGGCCCAATGCATATATTTTCATTTGCAGTAACTTACCCTGGGCTCCGGCAAAGGTGGGGGCAGAGTGAGTTAGAGGCGTCTAAGGTGAGATTGAGGACAGAAGTTTTGGGGAGAAAACTGAGAGGGTAGCCTCTGGGATCCAGTTGCTGAGTCATCTGCCGTGCAGCAGCAGCCATCTTGCTCAGGCAGACCCCTCCCCTGATGGGCAGCAGCCTGAGGGAAGCATTAGCCCCACTCCCAGGAGGAACTCTGCCCTGCCCAATGGTGCTTAAGCCTGATTGCTGAGCACACGGTTACTAGATTAACAACTGAAGGAGACAACCACAGACGGTAGATCCCAGTAAGTCTCTAACAGGCTGCCTAAGGTCATACGGGGCCAACATCTAACATCGCCAGAGGTGGATCCAGAAAGAAAAAAAAAATAGTAAATACTAGAGGTTACCAGGACGAAATCCACTGAGGTCTTTTCCATGATTTGCAGTATTTTCTTCACTCCATAGCTTTTTAACTTTTACTTCTTGTCCATCAAGTTGATGAATGTTAAGTCACTATATTTTATACTATAGTTTATTACTTTCCTTTCCTAAAATAGTCTTAATCTCTTTATAACCTTATTAATACTGATTCATTGGCTGTTCGTAGTGGGGTTGCAGGGGGTAGTTATTTCTGCAGTTGTGGGTTTCTATCCAGGACCTCATAGTTTTGCTCCGACAGCCAAATAAGGGGGAGACAAAGAAACAATGCCCAATCAAAAGGAAAGGAGGAATCCCCAGAAAGACTAATAAATGAAATAGAGGCAGGTAAACTATCAGATACTGAGTTCAAAACAATGGTTATAAGGAAGCTCACTGAACTCAGTGAGCTCAGTGAGAATTACCAAAAACTACAGGGAAACTATGAGGAACTTACTGCAAACTATATCAACATGAAAAGGGTTACAGAAACTGTCAACAAGAACCAAGAAGAAATGAAGAATACAATTTCCGAACCGAAGAACCCAGTAGAAGGAATCTAAAGCAGGTTAGATGAAGCAGAGGATCAAATCAGCAAGCTAGAGGACATGGTAGAAAAAAATCCCCCAGAAAGAGCAAGAACGGGTTAAAAAAGGATGAAGAAGGTTTAATGGAAATGCAAGAAAACATGAAATGTAATAATATCCATACATTAGGAATACTGGAAGGAGAAGAAAAGGAAAAAGGGATAGAAAATCTGTTTGAAAAAGTAATGATGGGAAAACTTCCCAAATTTGAGGAGAGAAAAAGTCACGCAAGTCCAGGAAGCACAGAGGGTCTCAATCAAGAGGAACCCAAAGAGACCCACCCCAAGACACATGATAATTAAAATGGCAGAAGAAATCAAGGACAAAGAGAGAACCTTAAAGGCATCAAGAGAGAAACAGGAAGGAACAAACAAGAGAGCACCATAAGGCTAGCAGCTGATTTCTCCATAGAAACACTACAAGCCAGAAGGGAAAGGCAAGAAACATTCCTAGTATGAAAAGCAAAGGCCTGCAACCAGGACTACTCTACCCAGGAAGGCTCTCAATTAAAATGGGAGGTGAAATAAGGAGTTTCCCATACAAAAGAAGGCTAAAAGAATATACCTCTGCCAAACCAGCATTGCAAGATATGCTAAAGAGACTGCTTTAAGAAGATGAAGAAAAAGAGTGAGAGAGAGGAACACAAATAAAAAGAGAAAAATGAATAAGTACCTATCAGTAATAACCTTAAATGTAAATGGAATAAATGCTCCAATCAAAAGACATAGGGTAGCTGAATGGATAAGAAAACATGACCCACACATATGCTATCTGCAAGAGATGCACCTTAGAGCAAAAGGCCTACACAGACTGAAAATAAATAGTTGGAAAAAATATTCCAAGCAAATGGATGGGGAAAAAAAGCTGGGGTAGCAATACGTATATCAGGCAAATAAACTTCAAAACAAAGGTCATAAAAAGAGACCCAGAAGGACACTTCATAATACTCACAGGAAGAATCCCTCAAGAAGACATAAACATTGTAAGCCTATATGCATCCAACATAGGAGCACCCAAAGATATAAGGAAAATCCTGGAGAACTTCAAGAAAGATACAGACAACAACACACTTATAGTAGGGGGTTTTAATACTCCTCTGTCAACAATGGATAGATCATCCAAACAAAATATGAACAAGGATATTGTGGAACTGAATGAGAAATTAGGTCAAATGGATTTAACTGCTATACATAAAACCTTTCATTCCAAAGAAGTAAACTACACATTCTTTTCAAATGCACATGGAACATTTTAAAAAATAGACCACATGATAGGACACAAATCAAGCCTTAACAAATTTAAGAAAATTGAAATCATATCAGACGTTTTCTTAGACTACAAGGTCCTGAAACTAGAAACCAACCTCAAGTAAAAAACTCCAAAACATTCACACATGTGGAGTCTGAATTCCACTGCTAGGATTATACCCTAAGAATCCTGAAGCACCAAGTCACAAGAACCTATGCACCCCAATGTTATAGGGCACAATTTTCAATAGTCAAGATTTGGAAACAACCTAAGTACCCAACAGTAAATGAATGGATCAAAATAACTTTGGTACATTTACACAATGGAATACTACACAGCAGAAAGATAGAAGGAGCTCCTACCCCTTGCAACATCATGGATGGAACTGGAGAGCATTATGCTAAGGGAAAGACAGATACTACATGATCTCACCTATAAATGCAACCTATTCAACAAAATAAGCAAGCAAGCAAAATATAACCAGAAATATTGAAATAAAAAACAAACTGACAGGAACCAAAGGAGAGGAGGGAGGGGGATAACAGGGGAAAAGGGGGGGAAGGGTCATCAAGGAATATGCATAAAGGACCCATGGACAAATCCAAATGGGAGAAGGATGGAGGATGGGAGGTAGGAAGGGGTCTGGCTCAGGAAAGTGGTGGTGGGAAAATGTTGAGCAAAAAAAATAGACAGTGGGAGGCTAAAAATAGGATAGGAAATTGAGAAGTTGAAGAACTGATCTGTACAACCCATAAACATGAACTAAGAGGTGTGGGTATGATGGGATGGTGTGTGCCGCAGAGGGGATAAAGGTAGAAAAAACTGAGATAACTGTAATAGCATAATCAATAAAATATACCCCAAAAAATGAAATTTAATTTAATTTAAAAAGAAAAGAACTTGTACAACTCAACACCAGGAAAATAAATAATCCAATAAAAATTGATCAAAGGACCTGAATAAACACTTCTCCAAAGTGGACATACTATATCGCCAATAGACATTAAAAAATGCTCAACATCACTAATCATCAGATTGATGAAAATTAAAACCACAGTGAGATGTCACCTGACACCTGCCAGAATGGCTACCATCAATAACCAACAAAAAACAAGTGCTGGCAAACACGTGAAGAAAAGGAAACCTTAGTGCACTCTTGGTGAGAAGGCAGGCTGCTGCAGCCACTCTGGAAAAAAGCTTAGAGTTTCCTCAAAAAATTAAAATAAAACTGTCTTTTTGACTTAGTAATCCCACTTGTGGGAATATATCCTAAGAATCCCAAAACACCAGTTCAGAAGAATATGTGCACACCTATGTTCACAGAAGCATTATTTACAATAGCTAAGATCTGTAAGCATCCCAACTGCCGATCACTAGATGAATAAATAAAAAGATGTGGTACATTTACACAATGGTTTATTACACAGCCAAAAAAAAGAAGGAATTCTTACCTTTTGTGACAGCATGGATGGACCTGGAGATCATTATGCTAAGTGAAATAAACCAATCAGAGAAAGACAATTATCACATGATCTCACTTATATGTATAATCTAATAAACAAAATAAGCTGATGAACAAAATAGAAACAGAGGCATGGATACCTAGAACAGACTGACAGCTGTCAGAGGGACGGGGGGAGGGAATACTGGATAATAGAAGGTGAAGTGACTAGACAAAGAATGTATGTGCATAACCCAAGACAGAGACAACAGTGTGGTGTTGGACAGAGGGAAGGGGGTTGAGGGCTGTGTGGAGGTGGACAAAGGGGAGGAAAATCGGGACATCTGCGATAGCATCAACAATAAAAAGAAAGTTAAAAAAATACTAATGGTATATTTCATAGAACTAGAATAAATAATGTACAAATTTATACAGAAACACAAAAGACCCTGAATAGCCATGGCAATGTTTAGAAAGAAAAACAAAGTTGGAGAAATCACACTATCTGATACTGAAATATACTACAAGACCATATCAATCAAAACAGCATGGTACTAGCATAGAAACAGACATATACAGGTCAATGGGACAGAATAGGGAGCCCAGAAATAAACACATGCCTATATGGTCAATTAATATTTGACGAAGGAGACAATAACATACAATGAGTAAAGACAGTCTACTTAATGAACAGTGCTGGGAAAATCGAGAAAATACATGCAAAAAATGAAACTGGATCACTTTTTTACACCACATACAAGAATAAATCGAAATGGATTAAAGACTTAAAAGTAAGAGCCAATATCATAAAAGGTCTAGAAGAAAACATAGGCAGTAAAGTCTCAGACATCTCTCTTAGTAATATGTTTTCTGATACATCTCCTTGGGCAAGGGAAACAAAAGAAAAAATTAACAAATGGGACTATGTCAAACTAAAAACTTCTGCACAGTGAAGCAAACCATCAACAAAATGAAAAGAAAACCCACTGAGTGGGAGAACATGTTTGCCAATGATACATCTGATAATGCGTTAATATCCCAACTTTACGAAGAATGCCTACAACTGTACAACAAAAAACAAACACCAAACAATTCAATTATAAAATGAGTAGAGGACCTGAATAGACACTTCTCCGAAGAGGACATACAGATGGTTAACACACATATAAAAAGATACTAAATGTCACTAGTCATTATAGAAATGTAAATTGAGATCACAATGATAAATCACTTCACACTTGTCAAAATGGCTATCATCAATAAATCAACAAGTGACAAGTATTGGTGAGGATGTAGAGAAAAGGGCACCCTCATCTACCATTGGTGAGAATGCAGACTGGTGCAGTCACTGTGAAAAATAGTGTGGAGTTTCCCCCCAAAATTAAAAATGGAACTGCCTTATGACCTAGCAGTTTTACTTCTGGGGATTTATCTGAAGACATCCAAAACACTAACTCTAAAGGACATATGTGCCCTATGTTTATTGCAGCAATATTTATAACAGCCAAGCTGTGGAAGTAATGCAAGTGCCCTTGAGCACCGAAAGGTTGTGGTACATACATACAATGGAATGTTACTCAGCCATAAAAAAGAGCAGTGTCTTACCATTTGTGTCAGGTATCATGCTAAGGGAAACAAGACAGTCAGGAAATGACAAATGCCATATGATTTTATTTATATATGGTATCTAAAAAATAATATAAATAAACAAACAAAACAGAATTGGACTCACAGATACAGAGGACAAACTGATGGTTACCAGAGGGGAGGGCATTTGGGAGACTGGGTGAAAAGGTGAAGTGATTGAGAAGTACTGATTGGTAGTTACAAATAATCATGAGGAGGTAAAATACAGCATAGAAAAATATAGCCGATAATATTGTAACAAGGAGGTAAGGTATTATTTGGGTACTGAAATATCAGGGAGAACACTTTGTAAAGTATATGATTTTCTAACCACTATGCTGTACACCTGAAACTAATACAAAATAATATTGAATGTAAACTGTAATTAAAATGATCTTTTTTAAAAGCAAGAATGTTGTGAGATTCGGGTGTTGTGAGAGAGATAGACAGAGAAAGATGTAGAGGCACAGGGAGCCAGAGAGCAAGGCAACAGACGGACAGAATTAGAAGGAGTCAGGGCCTGTGGGTATCGTTAAAATACAGACTCCGATTCCAGAGGGCTTGAATGAGGCTTGAGTACCTGTGTTTCTAAGCAGCCCCTGCTCATACTGATCTGCTGGCTTGTGCACCACTTGGGTAGAAAGGTTCTAGATCACAAATGAAAATGGACCGCATAACTCTTATTTTTATTCCCTAGAAGCTCTTCCTATTACCCATTAAATGGTAAGCTTGGCTGTGTCCAATGTTCTATATGCTGTGTTTGCTCACTACATAGAGGAAAAAGCTTAATTATGGCAGACAAAGGGAATGCTTATTCTGTGTAGCTTGACTGGAAACTTCTTTATAAATGGAGCTGAGCTCATAAATCAGAAACGATAGGCGGAGTTAAGGCTTGGATAGAGGGCTTCTGGGAAAGGAAGGTGGGAAACGAAGAGATCTGGGAGTCACCAATTCTCAACATTGTTGCATGTTCACATCTCATTGCACAGAAAATGGTTCCATCTGCATTTACTTTTATGAGTCCTAGGAGATCAAATTACTCCTTAGGTAAAATCTAGGTAAGAAGGTGACTTGTTTTACATTGGCAAGAATATTACATGTGGCCAGAATCCAATCACAGCGTCCTGTCTTTTGAGATGTAGTTGAAGAACAGTAGATTCGGAGGCAGAAGAACTGGATGTAATTCAGAGACCTGAAATTACCTGCTAAATTCCTTGGACAAACTTCCAAACCTCGCTGAAACTCAGATTTTTCATCTGTAAAATGAAGATTATCAAACAGCACAAGCTTTGTAAGAACCCTATTATGAAAAACAAATGAGAAAATATATGAAAGAACTTTGAAAAAACAAACAAATAGAACATTACAGAATTGTAATGAATTGTATGGACAAGAGTTCTAAGGCAGCTTAGCAACTGCCCAGCAGTAAAATGATGTCTAAAACCCTAAAACCCAATTTAGCAGGAACTAAATATACCTGAGGAAGAGGCAATACAAAGAGAAAGGTGTATAAGCTTCCCAGGAAATATGTCATGCACAAAATATGTCATGATGTTTCACATGATGTGGTCACCCCTCCCTCCAAGTTTAGGATACTGGTCAGGTCAGGGCTAACCAAAGCCAGACTCCAAATTGTAGACCTAATGGCCCCCTGGAGGTGTGCAATGTCCATTTAGCTCGCAGGTAAATAGGCCTCCTTGCTTTAATAAAGAATGTTTGAGTAAGAGGATGGAATCCACCTTCTTCCATATTGTTGGTAGTAGAATGAGAATACCCCCAAAATTAATCAGAAGGAGGGAAAAAACAAAGTATCCACTTCTCTCCTCCCTCAAAGAGCTACACTCAGTCAGGTAAGCCTGCCAACTTCCTGATATTTTCCTTTTCTAACTCCTTGATCCAAATGAACAAATTCATGCCCTTGTTCTGAGGAGGTTGGAGCATATGCTCTGGATAGGTTTCGTGATGTTTTTGGAAGAATCAGGAGTAACTCAGAACCACCTGGCAAACAGAGTAAGTGATCTGGGACTTGGCCAGAGGAGGACACAGGAGGTAGGTAATTAGTCTTTTTGTGTCTTAGTCTCCACAGTTCCAAAATCAGATGTTCTCTTACACCTCACAACACCGTGATTCCGATGGGTAGCGAAACTGAGGATACTTAAAGTGAAGGGTACACCAGCTCATCACTTGGGCTGGGAATAGAAATGATGAGAAAGTCACAGAATCAGCTCTATTTGCTCAAAGGATGACCCTTCCATTTAGCCACTGGATTCTGCCTAAATATTATCTTCTGGATGTTAACCAAATTAACACGTATCCCAAGACAAGTACATATATCCCCCTTACCACCTCCTCTAATTCAGCATTTGCCATTTTACTTATTTTTTCAGTTTTCTCTTTTCAGTCACTAAATAAAAGTTTCATAAAAGTATGACTTATTACTTAGTGTTATATCTCTAGTACCAAGCATGGCCTGAAAATAACAAGGGCTCAATAAATATCTCTGAATAAGTGATATACTCTGACCTCTATGTCCCTGAACCCTTTCCTCACTTTATAGTTCTAACATTATTCTTGTGCTTTTTTCTTTCTTTTTACCTCCTTCAGTGTTTTCCTTAGCTCATTTCTCCCTCTCATCATCATCATTAAAGTTTCCCCATAATATAATTTGCCTTCCTATTCATGGAGAATTTGAAAACGTATCGGACTTTATGGCAACAGCCTCCTGGCAACATAACCACTGGGCACAAGAGAAACCAGCAATTATACTTCAAGTTACACATTTCTCAGCCTCCTTCCTGCAGGTTGCTTCCTTTGTGAAATCCACTTCTCAAGCTGTTTCTCTCCAGGATATTTATGTAAAGTGACTAGGTCAGTGAGTCATAAAATCACTTTCCTGGTGATATATATATAAGGGACAAACAGTATGCCCAGTGTTCTCACACTAAATTTCACGGTGATTTCTAAGTGGCAAGAAACTTGTTTCTCTAGTTTGAGAAATTTTGTCACAGATAGGAAAATATCTTTGGAAAATGTCTGATGTATAGCAAGCACTCAAAATTATTGGAAAGAATGTGTGGATTGAACTCCCCTGAATGCTTTCTTTCTCCCTCCTATGTTGGTGGCTTGATATGGAGATTTGTGGTAGAGCTAACTACATGTCCATACTTTGTTTCTCCGAAGTCCAGCTGTCCCTGTGTAGCCTCTGTCTTCCTGTACATAAAACATTCCCCTTGCATCTGGAGACTCAAAGGAAAGGCCCCGCCAGTCTGCACTTGAAATTTGCAGCCCTCAGTTTCTGCACCTGTGGGCTGAGTGATCTGGAATATATTTGTGTTTTCTGGTCACTCTTGGAGCAGTGAGATTTAACCTTTAAAAAGCAGTGGTTTGTTTGGAGCCTGTTCTTAGTCTTTTTAAAATCATGTACACAGTGCAAGAGCCGGACACCTCCGCCTACCAAAGGCTGAAGGAATGTGCCTTGAAGCCAAGTCTTGACAGAATTCCAAGGCTGGGGAGTCAGTGGGACAGGGTGATTACCACAGGGTCCATGCCAGCTTTCTGTCCTGCATTTTACCAATTTTGTGTTTTTGGATTTTAGCCAATTTAAGAGGTCTTTTGTGCCAAGAATGACCATAACAAGTGGGTTGGAGTTTCCACTGGAGATTAATTTAAATGTTCCACCTTCCTTTAGCTCCTCATTTAGAGTGTATGTGATGTTTCCCGAGGCAGCCCCAAGGCTTTCCAGGCCTCTGTTTACTGAGGGAAGGAGCAAGTGGAGGCCAAGCTATTCTCTGTCATTTCTCAGTTTATAGCCACCTGTAATCAATCATTAAATGAATGGGGATTTACAAAAAACAATTGAATTAGCAAAGTACTACTCCCAACTGTCAATGTGATGAGTAACACACAGAATGAAGGTGAACAAGACAACGAGATCTTTCTGCCTGCCTCACTTTCTGCAGATGCCCAATCCAATTTAACAACTCAAGACTGGGCCATCCCAGAGTTACACAGCTGGCATCCCATTAAAATCTGGCACCCCAAACTTTCTTGTGGTTTATGGCCTTTATCTTAAAGTGCCTGTCCCCACCAGACAGACAGACTCTCCCATTGCTCACAGCAGGTTTTTTTGTTTGTTTGTTTGTTTGTTTTAATTCTGTATCCTGAGGGCAACGTTCTTCCAGTAACTAACTTTTCTTATTTAGCCAATTCTCTTTCTCTCTACTTCTTCCAACCATCCAATCTGCCCTTAAGTCCTGCTGATTTTACTGCCTGCCCATTCATATTCACTTCCATTGCCTTTGTGCTTGTGTAAGTCCCACCATCTCTGGCCTGGACCTTTGCAGCAGTCTTCTGTTTACCCTCCTGCAGACATGTTCTCTGCCCCAGCCCCACTCTCAATCCTACTGTCTGCACTGAGCCAGCACCATGGATCTGCTACATGGACCTGACCTTGCTCTTTCCTGCTTAACACTCTAATCTGTGATCATACCAGACAGTTTATGGTCTACCTGACAATCCCCTCCACACACGCCCCAAACTTCATCATGACTTCATTCCTTTGTCCTGGCTTTGCATGCCTCCTGAGCATGCCCAGTTTGCTTCATTAGCAATCACTTCTCAAAACTTGGATAAGTTTTTATTTTCTAGAAGTCTGCTCAAGTGCATTACCCTGGGTCACATATTTTTTCTCACTCTGCTCATAAGTCTTCATGTTATTTTGAATTATTTAATGGCATTTTCTCCCTAAACTCTCAGCTCTTTGAGAGTAGCATTGACCTAAAATGCCTAACCCAATACCTGGAATGCAGAAGACTCTAAATACATTTTTGTCAAACAAAACGATTAGCTAGCTTCACTTTCTCCTCAACCCAGTTTTCTTCTAATTGATCTCTTGACTTGCTTTATTTCCTGTATTGACAATGGTGTAGGCTATCCCTCTAGTGATGCTGCTTATTGTGCTCTGGAAAACAACCCATCAGATGCTGACTGTTACTCTCCTGGGATCTTTCAGTGCCCCTGGAATCCAGCCCTGGGATCTCTCAGTGGCCTCTCCGCAGTTCTTAAAATTTTTTTCAGTGAGGATTTAATTCCTGAATGACTTTTAAAATAGGTATGGTGAGCTGAGTATATAATCACTATTATTAAGAATTCATCACAGAACAAAGACAGAGAAATGTAGGGTAAAGTGAAAGAGGTCACCGCCTGTTGGTACAAAGGGGTGATTATCTTATTTGGAAATGTTAGTAACCCTAGTACCCAGTTGGTACTAAATTAGCACTTTTTTCTAAATTCTGACTGCATAACTGCATCACCTAGGGAGCTTCTAGAAAAACTGATATTTAGGCACAATCTCAGAGACTTTCTTTTAATTGGTCAGGGTAGTCTTGAGTATTGGTATCTTTTGGAAAGTCTCCCACTTCCAATGACTTGAGAAGGGTTGGCTTACATAGACCTTGTCCCATCAAGTTCTTTATAGTCAGAGCAAGTCTTGTCCATGTGTCTCTAATGACAGTGGACTTCATGAACGCTGAGGTGATCTGTCTTTAGTTGAGCTTCAAATAATTCTTCAAGTTGCATTTTCATTATGAGAGGAATTTGTTGAAACTGATTGAAAAGAAGCACTACAAATGGATCACATTTATGTCTTTGTAACCTTTCACATTTATGTCTTTGTAACAGTTAATTTAAGCACCAATGGGCAATTATACATGTAAATATATACCCAAGAGAAATATCTTATGTGTATACCTCCACAGAACATGGAATGATGGGTACTGTTGTGCTCTGACTTGCTAAAGTGATACACTTTTAACTCCATCTCAGATTTAGGGAAAGCCTGGAGGTTAGCCCTCATAAACTTTGGTGGAAGGACATCTTCCAGGGTCAATATCCTCCCACTTAAATTTATGAAGGCCAAAGAGAGGGCTGCCTGACAGTCTCTTCCATTGCTCACAGCACTTTTTTTGTTTGTTGGTTTTGTTTTGTTTTGTTTTTTTAAGCATTCTTCCTGTTTTCCTGAAGCAAGATTGACCATTGCTGAGAATAAATGGTATAGTAACTCCTGGCACTATAACTGGAGAATTTATTTTTAAAAAATATTGTTTTCAGCTATTTGGTGTCACTACATTGAAGTTACATGTTCAGAAGTTCTGTGCTCACATTTTTTTTTTTTTTTGGTCCTTAAAAAACAACCACCTTGAGAAGGAGGTAGGTTAACAGAGGTTAATGAAGGTATTTGATACTTGCTTCATATTCATCTAGAAAAATGTAGATTATATGATTTAGTGTGATTGGAAAGCAATTAGAATAGTACCTTCCATCCAGTTAGCCCTATACAAGCTTTATTTAACAAAAACAAACAAATGTAGAGGAAAGCTTCTATTTTTGCTTCCTTATGTCACTTTTTTTGGAAGATAACAGCCCCTTCCCCAACCAATGAAATTCTAGTGGATCAGAAGCCTTGAAGTCTCATTCCCCAAAATTCTCTCTAGAGAGCAAAGCTTCCAGTAGCAGGACCATAGTATGACTTCCATGGGTGTCTTTCTAGCACTTCCTTGCCTTTATTGACCCTTTCCTCCATCAAAAAGTGTATTAAAAATTACATTTTAGACTACTTTAGTATAAAGATAAATATAATACAAGATGGATTTATTATTATATGTTAATTATTATCATATTAATTATTTCTTTTGATTTAAAAAAATATTGTGTGGGCCCCTAAAAATATCACAAATCTTTGGCACTGTGTTTCATAGATAAGTTAGCCTGGTCCAGTTCTTTTCTTCGTCAGTCATTTTTATCTCCAGAACAAGATGGAAGTGTTTGGCTTTGTTTTTGAGATTTGGGAAAAGGCAGAGTTCATAGAGAAATTGCAGGGCAAATTCAAAGCAACTTAACAAGTTCTTGTTAAATATTGCTGTGTTTGTGTGTGCATGTGCATTTTGCATTATCCTTCTACATACATGCACCAATTGTCTCTGATGGAAGGAGATTGCAATCTGGTCCATAATTTTACATATCTCAAGTGTTTTCCTGTGGAGAACCAACATTAAATAGAATTCTAGTCCTACATTATATAATTATAGCTCTTTAACTATAAGCCACTAAGTTACACCCTGGTTAACTTAGATTTAAGAAAATAACTTGTTGGAAAGTTACTGGAAAACTCTTTAAGAATTAAGGAAAAGCTTTATGGTCATTTTTTAAGAAGACACTATCTTGCATTTTGTAAGCCAAAGTAAGAAATTTGGACTTAATTACAATGTGAAAGGAAGCTATCAGATGGATTTAAAAGTGGTGTGATCTGTTTACATTTTCAGATGTCTCTATTTGCTGCATGGAAAATAGATGGTAGATGTCGGGGATGGCCTGAGGATAATAAGTTAGGATGCACTTCAGAGGTGAGATGAGAAATGGTGGGGCCTTTGCTAGTGGGAAATGTTCATTTGGAGAGGAATATACAAAGACAAAGCATATTTTAAAGGTTAAGGAAGAGAAAGAGATATCAAAAGCTCCTCATCAGAGGCTCTGGGTCTTTTGATATGACCAACTGGGTGAATAGTCATGCTACTTACTGACAAAAACAAAAACTGGACAGAAAACATGCTTTGGGCATGGTATCAAACTTACAGTTGCAGCATGGAACTATCTTTTGACCCAGTGATTCCACTTCTGGGTACACATCTGAGTAACCTAAAACACTAATTCAAAAGGACACATGCACCCATATATTTATTGCAATATTACCAAGCTATGGATACAACCCAAGTGCCCATTAATAGATGCATGGAATATCACTCAGCCATAAAAAAGAATGAAATCTTACCATCTGTGTCAGCATGGATGGACCTAGAGGGTATTGTGTTAAGTGAAATAAGTCAGTCAGAGAAATACAAATACTATACTTAAATGTGAAATCTAGAGAATATAAATGTATAAACAAAACACAATCAGACTTATAGATATAGGGAACAAACTGCTGGTTGCTAGGAGGGAGGGGGTTTGGGAGACTGGGTGAAAAAGGGGAAGGAATTAAGAAGTACACATTAGTAGTTATAAAATATTATTGGGGATGTAAAGCACAGCATAGAAAATATAGTCAATAATATTGTAATAACTTTGTAAGGTGCTACATGGGTTCTGGAAATATGGGGGGGCGGACACTTTGTGAAGTATATTATTATCTAACCACTATGCTATACACCTGAAACTAATACAAAATAATACTGAATGTAAACTGTAATTTAAAAAAATTAAAAACACTAAAAAATAAATAATAATAATTATTATTATTATACAAATGTTTTAAAAAGAATTAGAGAAGAATAACTAAATGCAATGGGCATATATTGGTTGAAACCCAGATTAGGAAAACATAAAGCCCAGATATAAGATATTTTTTGGAACAACTGAAGAAGTTCAAGTATGTACTACATATTAAATGGGATTATACAATTAATGTTAATTTTCTTAAATGTGATCATTATATTGTTATTGTTTATGTAAAAGTTGCCCTTATTCTCAAAAATAGTTTTGATTGTGGCAGTTGGAGTTACCTATTATGTATCCACATGGAAGTGGCAAGTCAACAGTTTGGAAAGGTCATGGTTGGAATATCTCTTTACAACTTTTATGTAGGTGAATCTCAGGTAATGGGTCTTAATGAGACTTTTTAAGTGAAGGATACAGGTAGAGAACAGAAAGGGGCTAGGATGGAGCTCTGGAGCTGTCACTTCAACATTTAAAAGTCAGTGAGATGAGGTGAGCGAAGGAGGAGTGGAATCAAGAGAGCACAGTGTCCCAGAAGCTGAGAGAATATACATTAATTCCTGCTAAGAAGTAAAGCAAAGAGAAAAAGGCCACCAATGGATTTGGTTTCATGGTGGTCATGAGTGACCTTGACAAAGGCAGACTCAAGATATAGTGGAAATAGAGTTCTTTTTGAAATGAATTGTTTTTCTTCCCCATTCTTCCTAGATCAAAGGGGAGCAAAGAATGGGATGTCACTGAGAGGAGGTGCATTTTCATACAGAATATTTTAAGGATGAATGTTTGTATGCTGATGCCAGTGATCCAATAGAAATTTAGAATTTGGTGATTTAGCAAAGACAGGATCCAAGTCTTTGAAAAGACTTAGATGTCATTACATCGAGGTGTATAATTGAAACATTTACTATTTGATGGTAATGGAAACTTTATCCCTTATCAAAAGGCACAGGGCAGAGAACAGATATGTCAGCAAATATGGTGGGGTAAGATGAAAAATCTCCTTGCTAATTGCTTATTTTCTCAATAATGAAGAAAGGTCATAAGCTGAGAGTGAGAATGGTTGTATAATAGAAGGTATGAGGGCATACATGTAGGAAACAGTAGTTTGGGGGAATCTAAACATGAACATGAAAGAGAAACACATGTAGGGCAGCTTGGTACTATTAAGTATCTATCTGAGATTTATAAACATAAAATTTATGAGACTGATCAGTATAGCGATTTTTTCTTTTATCTTTCTTTCTTTTTTTTTCCTTCTTTTGTCCAGCAATGTTTAGATGTACTGGGGCAGAAGGTATGGCTACTATTATTAATAATAATACTAACTGGCATATTGAATGCTTTCTATGTGTTGAACACTTTTTAAAACAATTGCAAGTGTTCCTTTATGATGTGTGTGCTATTGTAAGTGAGAAAACAGTCATAGAGAAGTTAAGTACTTTGTTCAAGGTCACACAGCAAGTAAGGGCTGGAGACCATTACAGATGCTAACAATTAAACTAAAAAAAAATCACTAATTCACACTTCATAGTTTTATTACTAGGAAAAATAAGCTAAAGGTATATAAAGCATCTAGCACAGGCCTTTGCTCACGAGAAACATTCAATGAATTTTAGCTCATATGAATAGCAGCATTTAGAGAATGATATCCAACCAATAGAGTTTTTGTAGAGTTTAAAAGAGCTGAAATTTGTGAATTCTGAGCCTAGCACCTGGAACTTGTAAATGTTGGTATACTTTATCCCTATCCTCCCCTGCCAACCTATGCAATATTGCAACTTCTAGGCTTCAGTCATTTGACTGCTGACAGCGGTGTTGCCACGTGAGGCCACTAGGTGGCGCCACAAAAAGAGCAAGCTTGTTTGATTCACCTTCAGATCTCTTAACTCAGACATAGGTGGGCAAGCAGAAGCCAGACGTTGACAACCTAAAGAAGAGCTGTTTAAATAAACAGATAAATAAGTAAATAAATAAATAAATGGATGGATGGATGGATGGATGGATGGATGGATGGAAAGGAGAGAATTTCGTTTAAAGTATATATTTGGGCAAATAACACAGAGTATATGTAACAAGAAAGAATGTTATTTGATAAACAGGCAAGAAGGGCCATTGCAGATTTGTTATTCTCCAAAGCCAAATAAGACAGAAATTTTGCTAATTTTTCTCAAAAGCAAGCTATACTCATAAACTGCTAAATACATGGGTCGGACAAAATTTCAAACAGTGACATAGACATATACATATTTCATTTGCCTCGCTCCAGTACATGCCAGGGAGATTCAGAACTGTAACTCAGTAAGGACTGTGTTCCTGCCCCTGCATTCAGCCCAACCCAGCCCAGCGTATCATTTGATAGCCATCTCTTTAGCTGCCAGCTCCATCCAAGGTCAACAAATGAAAACACCTAGTGTTCCAAAGAATGTTGCTTCATAAGGAGACTATTCCAGGTATCTTCCTTTGTGCAACACCTACATTCCAGTCATTTCTCTCTGAAAGGCAACAGTCTGCCACAGAAACAGTACAGCATGCTTTTCTTATCTATATTTCCTTCTGAACAGTGATGTAATACAATTGAAATCTCTGCCTGCTTATTATATCATTACCAATAGCTCTCTATATAAGTAAATGATATTCTGAAAATGATATAGCTACAATTAAAATATAAATAAAATAAAAACACCCACCATGTTATCATGAACTTTGGGTACATTTTCCAAGTTCCACTCTCCCTATCTCTGGCCATCTTCATGTCTTTCTATTTTTCCCTGGATCATGCCACTAAGGCCATATGCATCTGCTTTCAGACAGTACAGCTGAGCTCCCCAAACACAGATTCCCATGAAAACTGAACAAAAGAGGAGGGAGAGGCCTAGCATGTTAAATGTTTCATTAGGCCTTCTGTTTGATTCTCATTAGATTCACTCAGTGCTTCTCATTAGGCCCATTGCCTCAACTTCTTTCAGGTCCTGAGTACATGGGCCGTAGCTTATTGTCATGGTTGATTGAGAAGATCCATTTCATTTATTCATAAATTGAATGTGGCTTCTGAAAAGTCCCAGGCAATTTATTTGGCAAAATTAAGACAGTCTTATTGTTGTTATTTGTTATTGTTTGAGCAATCCCAAGCAGGGTGAGCAGAAGAAATAATTGAAAAAACCCAGCACAAGAGCTTCAAACTCTGCTGCAGAATTGGGGCACTGGGAGATAACTGTTACAGTCAAGAGGCCAGCCTGATGTGCAGACATCAACAGTGGGTGACATCATGGGCAAAATCACAAATACCCCTGGGTGAGAAACAACCATTGTAGATATAATCAGATACCCAGCAGGTGGGGTATGGAAGGGGACACCTATCAGGACATATGAGGGTACTGCAAATCCTGTCCTTCTTGACCTCTGGGAACATTTTCCCAGGGTGTTGAATTAAGTGTGAGCTGATGACATGGAAAAATCACCATACAGTTGAACATTCTACAAATTATGCATGTAATACATTACCCTGGTGAAAAGAAATTACTATACTCAATATTTAGACTAAAACAAGTGCCTAATCCCTTCCACTGGGAAGAAAGCTCCCAAGATATGTCAGGCAAGTTCACTTAGGGATGACTTGTGTTGATGACATCAGTGAACATGGCCCTGAAATATAACATAAAATACATATCTCCAATTGGAGAAACAGATATTGATAAACATTTGCTCAAAAAGTGGTAAACAAATGTTTACTTTCTGTGTTTTGTCTTTGCCTTTGTTTTCCATCTTGATTTTTGAGTCTTTCACTTGGTGAATATGATGCGGGCTCAAAATGGTTTTGAGAATCATCTTGTGCCTAAAATCATAAAAATAATACTCAGAAGGAATTTCTCTTTTTTCCTAGACAGTCAAGTTAGAAGGGGAAGATTTGGTAACTTTCAGTAAGCAAATGATTTCCCTTCAACTGAATGTATGACCTGGGTTGATATAGACCTACAGAGGGAAGTCAAGCTGCCCAAGAGAAATGTTTATAAAATTAGATATCAGTGTAAGATGTTACACCTTCCCCTTGCCTCATGCCCCATGGAGAGGGGTGTAAAGCAGTGCCTCCATGTACAACCTTTTCCATCAGGAGGGAGGTGGGTATTCCTCAAAGAAGGAGGACAGAGATGACTCACTGAGGAGATAGAGGGTGTGGTCTCTTTCAGACAAGCTTCAGCTGCTCCACAAGTTGGAAATGCATGGTCATTTCTTCTTGTGTGTTTTTTCTTTTTTCCTGAATTTACAATAGTTTTTTTTTAGATGACCATATCGATGAAGTTACATATTTTTAAGATTATTGCCTTCTCACCCAGCTATGTAGTCAACGTTAAAAGGACCTACATGAGATCAGAGACTAGAACTTGATGGTAGGAAAGGGCATAGTCATTCCAAAGATGTTTCTGTGAAAGGTTTTTTATTCCCACCACTCTCCTCCAATATTGGCTTCTCACCAACTTTTAGTATCTTTGGTGAGTTGCCCTCATTCTTTTGTCTTTTCACTTTGGAGGACTCGACCTCGAAGCATTCTGAGAAATCTGGATCCCAGTCTGCAACATTCATTCAAACATTTTCAAACAAACAATGCTTTTTCCCCCAACTGACTCATGGAATACACTATTTTATGAAACTCTTCTAAGATAGCAGGTCTCTTTGCATTAATATCAAAGAGACATTCTTATTGGTGCCTGTGGGCCATGACTTTGGGGATGACATAATAATTTTGGCTCCAAAGCTCTTTAGCAAAAAGCCCAGTTCAGAGACAGACTAGAATAATGAGCTGAAAATGATCTTGGCCTTTCAAGGGCTTTATCCTATCAAAAGTTCCAGTACGAGAACCTGATCTCCCAGAAAGTATTACTTTTATTGCCAACCATAGAGAATCACTGACAAAACTAATTAAAGAATTTGAACCTCATTCTCTCTTTCATTAGCTGACCTTCAACCAGGGGCTGGACTCAAAACAAAGGCTCTCTGAGCCAACAAGATATAGAATGTGAGGCTTTCACCAGGGTAAAGGGGGCTGCACACTCTCATTCTCCTCTTTGAAAGAGCTACTTGAACACAAAATACCTCACCTTTTTTTTTTCTTTTTACAGTGAATAAAGCATTGGGTTTGCATCAGAAATAATGAAGTTTGAAGTTCCTGTGCATTATTCATTTATTGGACTCTACTTTCCACCCTTCCCTTGAATTCCAGGAGCCAGGTCAAGACAGTGAGTTCTTATAGGAAGTTAAGCACTTTTGCAAAGGTACTTAAAGAAAAACTCTTATTTCAGGTTTCAGACTCTCAAGGGGATGATGGTCATTGATTTCCAGGATTAAGACAATGATAAAGAGTTCCAGATATGAATGGATTTACATGCAATCTGGCTACTCTACCTGAAAAACCTCCTGTCATAAAATATTTGCTCCCATCTTGGATCTTAACACTTCTTGTTCTTCCCTCTCTGCCCTACTTTGTGAAATTCCATAGTTTGGTATGGAATGATACCAAACTATGTGGAATGATATTTATTGATTGAATATCTTGGCTGACGAAGAATGACTATGTCAAGATCGCGAAGTGGTTTTTAAAAGTTACATTATCCACTGAAGTGCTCTAATATAATGTTCATCTTTACTAGTTTGCTATATGGCTGACATAAATTTAAAGAAGACCTAAAAAAACCAGTGAGGTTCCTACAAAAAAACTGTTTTATTAATATGGAAAAATATTAGGCTTAAAGGTTCATAATTTATATTTAAAAATAAAGAGCAGGAAAAAATACTACTTTATTTTAAAATGTATGTTCTTTACATTTTAACTGTGGAACAATAAAACAAAGATTTGATGCAAGAATCAATACAGGAAAATAAAGAGCGGATCTCCTTTCTTGAGTTGTGCACTACTAAACCTGATTTATCCTTATCTAACTGATTAGCCTGCATAATCCCGTTTGTTCAATTGAAATTGCCCTCATTAAACCGGCTTTTAAAAGAGCATTTTGCACTGAGTCAAAGCCTTCTGAATTCACAGTGAGATTAAGTGTATTATGTGTGGCTAAATGTGAACAAGGGTAGACACAAGAATACACTCAGAACGGGAGCTTCGCACTCCTGTAGGAGTCTGGCTGGGGCGCTCTTCCTGCTGCATGCCTTCCTTAGAATGTCACCCCGGGAACTGGATGCAGTGCTTTGGCATGTCATCAAATCCTGTCACTCTAGAGGCCTAGTATACAATGTCAGATAGAGTCTCTTGCAAATGACCAAATACTTGCCTTTCAACCTTTGGTGAAAGATTTAATATGAGGTGATCAGTGAGTGAAACTGCATTATGCAATCCCAGAAATATGCAAAAAGTAAGAAAATGAAAACGGAAATTAACATTCTTGGATTATTTGACCATAAGAGCATGAACATTTCTTTAAGTACAGGCTTCTATGACAATGGGATCTTGAAGGAAATACAAACGAGATCCAAAGAAAAATGAAATAATTGTATGTATTTTTAAATATCTCTGTATTCAATAGTGCCATGTAGAAGCTACTATTTTCTCTCCCCTAAACAAAATCTTGGGCGTATTCCATAACTTCCTGGTCACATTTGGTAATTAAAACTTAGTGTGGCTTAATTTAAACCCTTAATTGCATATCCAATTTACAGCAAGATCTGTGACTCTGGCTGCTTAGAAAGAGGGTGGGGGTAAGATCTGGCTTCTGGATCAGTGCTATCCCCCCTTCCTCTAGACTCAGATCCTCAGGAGTCTGAAAGAGGGCTAGGGGACTCAGAAAAATCCTTCCTTAAGTGTCCCCTTGCTCTTGGGTTGGAGGTAGCTCAGGGCATTATCTGATTTCTTCCTGGTTCCATCTGCTACTAGTGGTTTTTACATAGGTGGTGTATGCATGTTTTTAAGCTTTCTCCACCCTTCCCAGTGTAGCTTTGTTTGCCATTATCCTTGTGTGCACAACCTGGGGGAATCCCATGGCTCCAGTTTCTCCACTAATGCTTAAGCTCCCTCATGTGGAGCCAGTAAAAGTCTGGGGTCCTTTTTCCATCATCTAAGCATGGAAGAAAACTAGATGGGTTGGGGGTTCACCTTGTCCTTCTCAAGTATTTTCTGCCATAGTCCCTCCAAGTTTTGATACTCATGTCTTCAGAAAATTTTAGGCTAAAATAGGGCCATACATAGTATAGTTCTATATGTCTCACCATACCTCAGGGTTGCACATCAAGCTCCTCCAAGGACTCTGGCACCCACTCTTCTATCTTGAGGAGGGGTCTGAAAGCTTTGGAGGCTCTGGAGGCTTCCAGCTAAAGAATAAAATGCCATTTTTCCTTTTTCCAAGTATACCAGTTATTATGAATGACTCTCTTGGAGCCCCCTCACTTTTGTTTGGAAGGGGAAACACTCTTTTCTGCCTTTTGGTTAGGGTACAAACTGACTGGAACTAATATACTATAACTGCCACAGGACCTTTGCTAAACACCTCTCCTACCATATTCCCTAGACTGGGGAAGGCCTGGTACAAGGGTGTTTTGTCAGTGAAGCCTTCCTGAGACCTCTCGGTCATCCTAAGAGATAGTGTCTGGTCCTAATACATGACTGCATGATTATTTCTTCTCCTTCTCCTTCTCCTTCTCCTTCTCCTTCCCCTTCTCCTTCTCCTTCTCCTTCTCCTTCTCCTCCTCCTTCTCCTTTTCTTTCATTAAAGAAATAGCTC